>VZSF01001212.1:228261-384497 GCA_013398295.1 Chionis minor
TGGTGGGGGGGGGGGGGGGGGGTGGGATCAGCTTTTTTTATCTAACGCCCTCTCCTCTTTGACCATCATCACTAAGGTAACTGCTGTTAATCCCCGTGCTTTAAGGGTCACCTTGTGCTACCTGGCAGCTCTCCCAAAGGGAAAGAGGAGCACCTAAGAAACCTAAGGGCCAAAGTCATGGATGTTTGAAATCATGGGCTGTGGAGGAAATTTGCGGTTGTGCTAATGGTGCAGCAAAACAGGACACTATACCGGTGTGCACTACGGGTTCATTGGCTGGCTTGCTCTCACATAGTTGCTGAGAAAATAATTTTATGTACAATCAGTGGGCTGCCATAAAGACACACCAGGTTCAGCAAGCATTTGCAAGCACAAAAAATGGGAGAAGTACCTTCCTGCACATGTGAAATCAGCTGCTTTCTGTCTGTACAATACGGGCAATACTATTTATATAACGGACTATTCTTCAGCTACTGTTTTTATCCCGTTTCCTTCCCTTGGGGCTCAAACAGATCACCAGTATCCCCCAGAACCGGGGCATCCCATTTACCATGCCTTTCTATGCAGAATAAATAGTGTGTTTTGTACATGGGGGAGGTGGAGGGAGGGCAGACTGTGTATTCCTTGGACACAAGTGGTGAAGACAGAGAAAAAGTCAGCAGTACTGTTTAACACTAGTAGACAGTGTCTCTTCAAAGAGAAATGCTGTTTATCAGTATGACTAAACCTTTTTTCTTTCAAACAGAGGCTAGAACCAGAATACTCTGGTAGTCACCTGGTACAGTTCTGCATTTTTACTGTTACACAGAGCTATGCCAATTGGAAACTTACAGCCTTATCAGCAGAGGCCTTTGCTCACAAAAATAATATCCTATTTCCTTATTACCGTGCTTTATTCTTTATAGTCATAAATGAACAACAGTAAAGCAGCAACATCTTCTGTGTTTCGCAGCCATCACCCCATCTGCTTACTTTTCTTTGCCCCCATTCATATACCTACACCCCCAGCCCTGCTGTCACAGGTGAATTATTAAGTCATCATTGTGGGGTCAACTAAAATGTTTTATTAATGATTAAATAATGATCAAATTACAATAAACCAGTGACTGAATGTTAATTAAATTGTAATCAAATTATGATTAACCAATAATTGAATGGTAATTAAACAGTGTTTTAATAATGATTTAACAATAATTAAGTTTTAATAAAGCAGTACTTGAAAAATGATCTAATTGATGATTTCAGCAATGATTTAAATGACGATGGTGGTCACTCTGCTACTTAACACACTTGTAATACTTAAGCTATAGCTGGATATATAAATGTTGCTAGCATACAGTATACTTTTAGGCCTGACGTAAAATATCACTTACCTCGTTACAGATACCAGATGCTGGGCAAAGGGTCTCTTGACCTTGAGGGGTGACCCCCTGCTCAAGGGGAGGTCACCGCCACGCAGCCTGCTGACACACAGGAGAGCTCAGTGGGCTCGGGGGGCTACAGCTCTCTGTAGCCTAAAGTGACGGACTTGTGGTCCACCCCCGCTTCGGTGTATGCGGCTGCAGCAGCTGTAGTTTTGCCTGGTCCCAGCTCAGGCTGGTACCCTTAGCTCCTGGTAAGACATGGCCTCGACCCCTTGGTTCCTGAGGAGACGTGCCCTAGCACAATCTCGCGGTTTGCACAGCAGGGCCGATTTGCTGGTGGTGCCCGAACCAAAGTGCTGCTCGCTCAGAGTGGGTGCACCTGTCACACCTACCCAAATCACAGGTACGCTACAATCTGCATGTTGCTCTTTCAGAGCCTGTGAAATGGCTGGTTTCCTAGCAGGCCCCGAGGGCACAATCGCGCATAGACATTGAACAGAAGAGCTAGGTAGAAGGAGCTATTCTGCAATAGCTGCACTGGAATACCTCATTCCTGCTGCTCTGGAATAGCTCCTTCTGGAGAGGCTTCTGCAAGACCAAGAATTCTTTGTCCTCGTCTGTCTGATTGCTTTAATTTGCAAAGAATCATTATTACTTCAGCATACCACATTTAGTAGCTCTTTTTTTTTAGTTGTTATTCCAGATAATTGTGTGGATTACCAGTATGGTTAAACTAAAAATGCTATTTGTTCATTACAGCAAAACCAGGCTGATTTGTTACATACCTGAGAATAACAGATTCTTTCCTGTCTTTTGTATTCTTAAGCTGAAGATCCACTAAGGTAGAAATCACATCTTGCTATATTTGTGTACAGTATCTTGTATGCAGGGGCCCTGATCTTATTTTAGCAAGACTGTGACACAAGGAGGTAAAATACCAATTATCTACAGCACCTCTGATGAGTCAATGCACATTTATCTCTGAGATTCCAAGAGCTGACAGCAAAAGGTAATAGCTGGTGCCATTACTAGCAGCAGCTTTGTCTAATAGAATTTTTCTTTTTTTTTTTCCTTTTAACAAATAAGGATGTAAATGTTATACTAATGCACAAATGACCTTAAAGCAAAAGCCACATTTAAGATTTTGGAGGGTTCCAGGCAGACCTCTGTGAAAATATGCAGCAGTTTTTATAGAGATCATTATCAAATTCTCTCACAACATACCCTTTTTCTTACATCTGGCACAAAAGAAAATGTAAATTCAGACAGATACAGATTGCATAGCTAATTTTAGCACATAAAGCTGTGTAAACCTTTGTTGTCATCTTGTAAAAGACAGCGCCTCACAAAACTCCTTGCTTTAAGTCTCTGTCTCAAGCTATTATCTTGCAGAACTCTCTTCTCCAGATTGCTTTCCACTCCCACTTAATCTGCATACTGACCTTACTGCTTGATAGCAACAGGGAAAAACATCACTTTCCCATGACATTGCATAGCAGGGAGGCAGGAAGGTGAAAGACAGCACATGTTGAGAATGGGCTGTCTTCAGATGTAGGTGGCAGAGGAAAATTAATATACGTGAGAAGCAAGATAGAAGTTGGGGAAATAACTGTAATTAATATACATTCAGTTTACAGCCTGTTTCACTGGGGGCATAGTTTTTCCTTCTTAGTTCAAGCGAAGTAGAGAAACTATCTTCCAGCTGCCACATCCATGTACCTTGCCTGTTAGTTCAGTAGTTTTCAAACTGTGGTCCTTGGATTTCTAGGGATTTATGAACACCTGTAAAAAAGTTAACTACAGTTAAATGAGAAAAGCAGGCCAGCCTATCAGTAAATTTTCATTCAAGATGCAATTCTGCAGTTCCTGGGATTTCCTAACTGGACAAGGTTACTCCCTGTGTATCTGTGAATTTTCACGTTTTTAATAGTGCTTAAATTCCATCTCGTTGCACAGAAAAGGTTCTTACGCTTATTGACGTGCTTTGAGGAGTGGCAGATCAAAACAGTCATCTGTGCCCTTAACTTCTGTCTCTTACACCACATAAGTCCGGCAAAGGGCCAAGTCCAAACCCTCTCTACCTCCCTAGCCACTTCTCTTATGCTTCAAACTATCATTAACCTGTTAGATCGTAGCAGCGTTAGGCCTTTAGTACATAGACCATAAGAAACAAAAAGTAAAGTTCTGAGAGAACTGAGAGATCAAGTGCATCACTGGCACCCCTGGTCTTTGCCACAGCAGGAAGTTTATTAGGTGAAAGTTAAATGAAACAGCCTGGTTTATTGGGCATTAGTTGTCTAGAAACAATATAATGACAAGTGCTTTAAGCAGTGCTGTAAGTAAAAGAGGTAAGAGATATATTTGGTAACTGCTAGTAAGATACAGTCAAAGAACAATTGCTGAGCTCTTGCCATTAAGATTCTGCTGAATGTTTTCAGAAGCACAGCCTTTGCCAGGGTGGTTTGCATGTTCTGTGGAGCCCAACTCCCAGTTTGGCATCTATATGTAATGGTCGGATATGTGAATGCTTGGCTTCTGCCAGACACTGCTGTTTTCAAGGCAGTCCTGCACATACTGCTCAAACATTATCAGGCACCTGACCTGCTAAAAGCTGTCAGAAAACAAGAGGAACTGCAGACAAGGAAAGCTGGCCATCTAGCCCTGTAACAGGGATCAGCTCATGGTAGGCACCTCAGGTTTCGAAAGCTGAGTACATCTGTACACAATAGTCAGCTGTCAGTATGCATATATGAAACAGGAGATCAATGTGGTTCTTTATGACTTTGTGAAGCTTGCATCAGTTTCCTCAGATTCGAGCAGGAGTGTTTGCTGGTGCACTAACAATTTCACAGCCAAGACAAAACTCCTGTCTCTGCCAGAGAGGATTAATTAATAGAGGAGCTTGGTGGTCCTGAGGTTGAGCTTGTCCACACAGCGTTAGGTTGGGGGTGTAGAAGTGTTTTTCACATAAAGGTTTCAACTTTGGATGCCACTATGGGATCAACGTGTAAGTCAAAACTACAACCACCGTTGTTACAACACTGTTACTACTACCACTGTTACGGCTGAGGTTGGGACTGTAACAGCTGGCCTTTCCATGACGTTGTCTAAGAGCCTACCTTTGTTTCTCACACAGATGACCCTGACTTCTGACCACATGACTTCATCCAGCTGTTCTTATGTTAAGAAAGGAGTGGCCTTTCCCATTGACACTGAAAAGAATTGTAGTTAGGCAAAAAGGAATCATTTAACACTGTAATCATAATGGAATAATTACGGCCTTGAGCAGGCAGTAGAACACAGAGATACCCCCTCTTGCATCAGCTATCCAGAAGCCTCCTGAAATTTCACATCTTTGAAACACATAAGCTTTGTTCCAGGAACGCTTGCCCACAAGAATACCTCTGTGGAGAAGAGTTTGGAGCAGACAGAAAATCAGCTTTCTTGTTTAAAGCACTAGCACAGCAGACAGTATTCTGCACCCCAAAGACGATATTACTCATTTTTCTACTATTTCTCAGTGCATGCAGAGGTAACTTTGGTGGGTCAAATACTCTGGTTCATGCCAAAACCAAGCTGAAGGACCTAGAAAAGCAGGGAGACACTGATCATTTTTAGCCACTGTGGTTCTTCCACTACCCAGTGAAAGCAGCGTTTTCCTCTGCAAATTAACTGGTGAAGAGCGTGGCAGTCAATGTGAGTGCTCACAGCCCAGGAAGCAGAGGAAGATTTGGAGAGCAGTAAAGTGCCTGTTTGACGGTGGTTTTCCTTGAGGTGTTCTCTGAGTTGTGAAACAAGAGTAAGAGCTCCAAGACCTTGAGTTGTGTTATTGAGGAGGTGAAGGCAGGGTAGTCAGAAATGCCCGTGAAGATCACACTGTGACCTGCATGGCTGGCTTCCAGTCCTATGTGCTTTTTCAGAGTTAGCTACTTTGATCTACGAAGCCAGGAGATCCCTCCCGAGATGGTGGTGCTTACCTGCACCACCTTACCACGAGCTGTAGGTGGAGTCCCAGCACAACATTCCCAGCAGGCAGGGCCGGTGGAGAACTGACCGGCTGGCAGCAGACTCAAACGGAATCAGTCCACCCGCAGGGACCTGGGGACTACCTTCTCATGGTGCAGGTGAGCCTGACCCTCGAACATCACGGGCTGCAGAAAAGGAAGACCTCAGGCAAGCTTTCCTTTGATTCATCTGGTGAGGATGCAGCCCCCACAACTCATCTGGTCACTGGCCAGCTGTTCCGGCTGCTGCAGGGAAAAACATGATACCTATTTCTCCCTTTTCAGTAGAAGATGGTATGAGGGAGGAGGCCCCTTGCTCAAGTGGGAATTATTAATCCTTCCATGTGTATCCCAAGGGCTACAGAGCTCATTGCAGGCTCATGGTTTTTGTAACCCAGATTGCCAGCATCGCTGGCAGATGGAAAGTAAGTTTCTTTACTCCCTGACAACTCAACTATCTTCTAGCTTTTCTTCATCTCCTTTTCGCACTGTGGTCCTCACTTTCATGTTTGGAGGCTGACTCAGTGACAGTGTCAACAGTGCTGCTTGCAGTAAGAGGAAGCTCAAATGTATGCCAGTGTGGTAAGATTCTGCATTTTTGTGTCCCCTTAACATCTCTATCTGGTTAGCAGAAAACGAGAAAAAGGAGAGCTCTGGATTTTGGGTGAATAAATGCATCTAAATGCCAGGTCTTTGCATCTGATGGATTTCAGGTCTTCGTGTCTTCAGTCACCATGGCTTGGATCTGGTGACTGAATTGCAGCCATCGCGTTTGAGGTCTCTACAAGGTCCACTGATGTAATACAATGCAGTGTCTGTGAAACAGGATTCTGTAATCACAAAAAGGAAAGAGTGGGAAGATACTGCAGATTCTCATGCATCAGTGTATATTTGTTATCTCTTTAGTTACACTAAATCTTTGAAGTCTTGTGTTTCTGTGAATCATACAATAGCACAACACTGATGCCACAGTCTACTCAAGGATGGTTTGAGATCTCACAGCATGAAGTACTTGGTCTCTAGCAAGTATTTGGAATAACTCTTGTGTATTTTCCATTAATCTTAGTAAAAGGCCTTTCATAGAAGATTGTCAGGTTCCCATATGGCAATAGGAAGTGGTTCTCTTAACTGGAAATACAGCAAATCTGTCATGACGGTACCGAAGGCATCTCTGCAGCAGTCCCAGAATTAGAACCTGCTCAGTGTCCTCTGAGTCATTTCTTCTGAATGGTCCATTCTTCTGAGATAGAGAAGAAGAGCCACGGTACTGACTTCTTTCCATCCAGACATCATTGCTTAGGCTGCTTCAAACAACAATGCAGAGAAGGAAAAATGGTTAACATTTTGTTCGGGGAACACCATTTGATGATCAGAACTTGGTGAATGCAGAAGGTTAAAAATGGGAGAAACTCTCCAATGAATAAGGCACAGTCAGCCACCTGGGGGGCATGAATAACTCGGTTCATGAGGAGACAGAATGGAAAGTATAAGGGAGAATCTAACAGCAGATTAAAAATGGAAATTTCTGGCGCAACAGAGTTCATCTGAACAGCCTAACTGCCCTGCTTTTGTGTAAGCTTCTGACAGCCAGGCTGTTAGGTGTTCATGGCAGCCCAGAGAAGCAGAACAGAAAAGCCAAATATGGCAAAATCTAATTTTTGTGGAGGTGGATGTTTGCTCAAAGTGTGTGTGTATACAAAGGATATACATATTTATATAAATGTTACATTTTTAAAGTAAAGGCATATAATTTTAAATCACAAACTTTTAAATAAGAAATGTGAGTCAATGGCTCAGTTGCAACTTGTTAATTTTGCTGTGACTGTGTATTTCACAGGGTCTAGAGAGTAGAAGACACGTGAGAAAGAGACACACACACACACATTACACTTAGCGTACACATGGCTTTAGTGAGGCAAATTGGTATTTGTTATCTTGCTTCACACTCTGGGGAGTAAAGTGAAAAAGCATGGGTTTGGAAGTGTGTGAGCAACAGAAGGGAAGCATGTGTCATTCCACCGAGGTAAAAGTTTGTCTCTTACATATGTGCTAGGCTAAGATAGAAGAGATCTGGCTTTGATTCTTGGCTATGACCCAAGTCTTACTATGTCACTGTGACCAAATAGTGGTATGTAAGTTCTCTGCCTTCCACAGAAACAGATTTCCACACGTCCTGTATCCACATTGCCTGTTACGTGTTTCAAGCACAGTAAGAAACACAACAAAGTCCTATCTAGCTAAGACAGATCAGACCTCCTACATGATGAAAAGGCCTTAAGGGCACTTTGCTGGAAGCTAACTTTAGCTCATCTTTCCTCAACCTCCCATGACAATTCTCTGGTGCCCCCACCTCAGGGACTCCTCAGAGGCCTTTTATTTTGGCTTACTCAATGAGTATCCCTCAGCTTTCCATTTTCTCAAATCACAGTCTTAATCATCTTTTTTCTTCCTCTCTAGGCTTGGACAAATTGTGCAGGCTTGGCAGCCACTGCCCCGGTGATACCTTGCAATCCAGGGAGGATGCATCGCAAGTGAAGGAATGAGGGCATGAATACAGCAGGGGTGCCCTCCTTCTGCAGGAGCCATGTTACACCAAGCCTGGCAGCTCTATGGGAGGTGGTGCCGTTGGTCCAGTCCTTTTATCCATCTCCTCACACTGACTGTGGTGACATTTGGTGTGCTTGCACCTTTGATTTGCCACCGGCTCCTCCACTCTTACTTCTATTTGCGGCGCTGGCACCTGAACCCCATGAGCCAGGAATTCCTGGCGCAGAACCAGCAGGAGGGCCAGGCTGCCCTCCATTACTTTGAGAAGCTGCAGATACCAAACACCTCTGAGGCCTCTGGCAGTGATGCGTTCCAGCCCCTGCTTCTGGTCACCATTATCACTGTGCAAAGGCGGAATGATTTCCATTATGTCTTGCAAGTGGCCTCCCGCTTCCACCACCTCCTCCAGAAATGTGGTGCACGTTGCCAGAGTCACCGCATCCTCCTCTGTAATGTGGAGTCAGACCCCAGTAGCCATCAGGATGTCAAGCTGCTGAGCAGCTTTTTTCCTATGGTCAGTCGTGATAAAACTGGGGACAGCCCTGACCCCAGAGTGAACCAGTTTGAGAAGGAGAAGCAGGACTACGTCTTCTGCCTTGAGCAGTCGTTGGCGTACAACCCAGAATACATCCTCATAGTGGAAGACGATGCTGTACCAGAGGAGGAGATATTCGTTGTCTTGCAGCACCTCTTGTTGGCCCGGTTCTCCAAACCATACCTCAGAGATGCACTCTACTTCAAGCTTTACCATCCTGAGAGGCTTCAGCGCTACTTCAACCCCGAACCCATGAGAATCCTCGAGTGGCTAGGTCTAGGCATGTTTCTGGGGCCCGTGCTGAACTGTGTGTACTCCTGGGCAACTGGGCGCCCCAGCCTCAGTTGGCCCATTGTCCTGTTCTTTGCTTTGTACAGTATGGCTCTGTCAGAGCTGGTGGGACGGCACTACACGCTGGAGCTGCGCCGGCTGGCCCCCATGCTGTATAACATCGTACCGGTCACCGAGTGCTGCACGCCTGCCATGCTTTTCTCCGCTCCTTCTGCCCGCCGTGCCTTAGGTTACCTGAAGGGACTGCACTGCCGCCAGGGTTTTGCTAAGGATATTGCCCTCTACTCGCTGCTGCGCACTAAGGGGGAGAATGCCTACGTGGTGGAACCCAACCTGGTCCGGCATGTGGGAATGTATTCCAGCCTTCGGCTAAATGACAACCCAAAACTCTTGTGATCTGTTCATGCCTTTCCAGACACAAAGCCCAGAGAACCTGCCACTAGGCAGAGAGACAGTGTGTGAACTCAGATGTTTTGCTGCTCACACTGGCCATCCTGTGCCTCCAGGAGGACAAAGAATACCTCTTTTTAAAATCAAAGTTTCTTAAAAAATAAACTTATGTACATGCAGACCCTATTTAATATATACTTGAAACTAATCACCATGCACCATGTGGGAGGGGAGTGAAGGATTCCAGTGGAGGGTTGTGGATTGTTTACTCTCCTCAATCATTCTTAGGGAAAAACTCCAACACCAATATACACAGCTATACTGCCTACTCTCCTTTACATTGCTTACAGAAATCCTCACCTTAGGGCAACAAAAATGTTGGACAAAGTGAATGTTTCAAATTGAAGCTAGTGAGGAGGAAAAGCCCTTTTTTCCCCATCCTTACTATGATCTGATCTCTGACCGGTCTGTTTCAAAGCTGTGGGTTTTAGCAGATCTTTCTGAAGCAACAGGGGTTTATGTAAACTTTACCACAAATTTGACCTAGATTCCTCAAATTTTCTGAAGCCTCTATGTGTTATTGTCTCCCCCTATAGATCCTGTCTGCATCTCTACCCTTCCCACTCCTTTTTCTTGGAACAGAACCTCTTAAAAACAAAGCTGCTGCTGCTTCATTAAAGGTCACCTCTGAAGATAGGAAAACAGAGTAACAGCCATTGATATGACACAAATGCATGTTTTCATTGCTACATTCTAGACATTATAAACAACATAGGATGACTACCGTGTTGGTTGGTGTCATAGAATCAGACTCGCTAGTTGTAGTGGATCCAGGTCATTAAAAGCGGCCTTATCAGTTGCTGATTGGACTTAGAAGACGGTCAATGTGAATTTACCTTAACTTCCTATCAGCACAGAGGCAAAAGAAAGATTAGATCAGGTGCTGCTATTGTGCAGGATCCTTATTTCTTTTTGGAGCTGTGGTTCACAGCTCAGCCTAAGTGGTTCATTCACTGCTCCTGGCAGCAAGCAAAATACCCATAGGAAACAAAGCTAGCTGTTCATGAAAGCAAGCAAGAATAGCAGAACACATCAAGGGGCTGCTCTGGTACTCACCCATTAACTTAATGTGCTCTGGTGGTTAGGCATTTGGGATAGGTACTTTGTACCACAGCTGTGGGCACAGTTAAATATAAAACCATGCAGATGACAGAGATCTCATACAGAATCAAAACTGGCACCAAAATCTTTATGTCTAATGAAAAGCCCACCTTAACTCTAGTGGGCTTTGAATCAAATTCACTTACGTGTGAAGTTTGGTTAAACTGTTTTTGAAACCATATTCCTAGCTTTGGGATGAACCAAGTAGAGTATTTTTGTCGAGTTTTGGTCCATGGGGGTTTGGTTTTCTGTTTTCGGTGAAGGAAGACCTCTACTTGGAATTTCTTTCCCCTAGTCTCCCCAAGGTGATTTATGCCTTAAGCTCTTAACAAGTCCGGTTGTAGGTGTGGAAGATGTGAAAGGTTTCATCTCCTGAGACATGAAACTGAAGAAAGCTGCAAACCTCCAGCTGTCAGCGGATTATGGGTATCCATTACACAACACAAATGCACAGTGCAAGGTAGCAGATCAGAAATGGCTTCACCACACAGAACAGTGCTTTGCTCTCTTAGTAATCAGCTGGGATACTATTGCAACAGCTTTGGAAATCACATGTGACTAAAAACTGCTGGTGGATTCCATGTCACTCCAAAGGCAAAGCACCTCTCCTGTCAGAGGACACAGGAAAAACTGCACAGGCAGAACAACAATTTATTCCCAGCTGCTGAAAACCCCAAAGACACCAGAGTGGTCACATAGTAGCAGGTGGACAAACCTATTCTCAGGCTTTACTATAACAGGTTAAGAGGGCAGGATTTGAGTGTTACTCTATATTTACTCCACTAAGTGCCTGCACACATATGGAAATACAACTCGCTTCTTTATGCATCTTCAACTGTGAATGTTTCTGTGCGGTGTGCTTTTTCTTCATCCTTTTTCTATGTTTGTACTGTACAAATCCAGGACGATGTCCTCTCCTTTGCACGAGGATCTATTCGTAGTCATTCTTGAAAAGAAAATCTCACAGCAAGGTACAATAAATAGGACAGAGAGAGGAAAAAGGAGGAAGGAAAAGAAAGAAAGAAACCTTAGAAAAGAAACCAACTAACTATATGCAGTTAATAAATGTTTTGATGTGGGAAATGATTTATCCATTTGTCTCAAGAGTTATTTTTCTTGTTTGCCTAGTAGCACTTTGTCATCCCAGAAGCCCAGGGGAAATCAGTAATTTCAGTGACCTTCATAGCTGAAAATTAAGAACATGAATTTGAAGCATCTCTTCTAAACTAGAAGACAATTTGCAGGGAATAAGAGATCAGAGAAGTTCACTGGGAGAACAAACAACATGCAGATGGCCACCAACTTGCATGTGCCAGTGAGAGAGTTTCAGATAAACCTGCTGAGAACAAACTCCGTTATGCAAGAGGCAGGTTAATAAATTCTTCAGGTCCTTCTGGAATTATTCCCTTAAGTGCCCAATTCACCTTTACAACACAGGTGCTCCTTTTACTGCGCCTGTTGGGGGCTATTTCTGAGTCACTCGGGTACTTGCTCAGTGCCCATGGCGTGCCAGTGTGGCATCTCAGGCTCAGTTCCTTCTGCTGCCTGTGAACTTTCACAAGTAGATTGATTCTTGTTTCTGTGACGCATGTTTTATTAGAAATGACAAGTTGCAGATGTGTATTTCACCCTTGGAACAGAAAATGGGAGGTCACTGTGATTTCTTAATTCCTGTTGGATTTTGTTCCAGAGTTAGGGCTAAAAATGCAGTCTCAAACACACAAACCATTTCGCTCACTTTTCTATCAGGGGAGTGGGTATTGCAGGCTACCTAAGCACAAGGCCTAGCATTAACTCTTTGAAATGCAGCCTTAAGAGTTTAGCTTTATTCACATTAAAACGAACTTTGTGACTATTTTTGAAACAAACAATATCATAGAATCATAGAATGGTTAGAGTTGGAAGGGACCTTAAAGATCATCAAGTTCCAACCCCCCTGCCATGGGCAGGGACACCTCTCACTAGAGCAGGTTGCTCAAAGCCCCATCCAGCCTGGCCTTAAACACTTCCAGGGATGGGGCCTCCACAACTTCCCTGGGTAACCTGTTCCAGTGCCTCACCACCCTCACAGTAAAGAACTTCTTCCTAATATCTAATCTAAATCTCCCCTCTTCCAATTTAAAACCATTACCCCTTGTCCTATCACTAGACTTCCTGACAAAGAGTCCCTCTCCAGCTCTCCTGTAGGCTCCCTTCAGATACTGAAAGGCTGCTATCAGGTCTCCCCGGAGCCTTCTCTTCTCCAGGCTGAACAGCCCCAGCTCTCTCAGCCTGTCCTCATAGGAGAGGTGCTCCATCCCTCTAATCATCTTAGTGGCCCTTCGCTGGACCTGTTCCAACAGTTCCATGTCCTTTCTATGTTGAGGACTCCAGAGCTGGACACAGTACTCCAGGTGGGGTCTCACAAGCGCAGAGTAGAGGGGGAGAATCACCTCCCGTGCCCTGCTGGCCACGCTTCTTTTGATGCAACCCAGGATACGGTTGGCTTTCTGGGCTGCCAGCGCGCACTGCCGGCTCATGTTGAGCTTCTCATCCATGAGCACTCCCAAGTCCTTCTCCTCAGGGCTGCTCTCCAGCCATTCTCTGCCCAGCCTGTATTTATGCCTGGGATTGCCACGTCCCAGGTGTAGGACTCTGCACTCGGCTTGGTTGAACTTCATGCCATTTGCATTAGCCCACCTCTCAAGCCTGCCCAGGTCCCTCTGGATGGCATCCCTTCCCTCCAGTGTGTCAACCGCGCCACCGAGCTTGGTGTCATCGGCAAACTTGCTGAGGGTGCACTCTATCCCACCGTCCATGTCTCCAACAAAGATGCTAAATAGCACTGGTCCCAGTACTGACCCTTGCGGGACACCACTCGTCACTGGCCGCCACATGGACATTGACCCATTAACCACAACCCTTTGGATTTTCTTGGATGTTCATTCATTCCCAACAGTCTGGAGATTATTTTTCAACGCAGCAACTACTGCTTGCACAAGAGGATACTTTCTTGATGGGCCAGACAGCAGGACACAGGGCATTATTGTCCAAGACAATTCAGGGGAAGTCATTCAATTAAACAAAAACTACCTTTGTTTCCAAGACATGTCCAACATAAGCATGATTCCATCAGAATACAAAGAAAAAATTGATAGGTCTCTATTAAACCAGAAGCCCAAGAGGATTTTCTAATGACAGTAGATATCAATGTCTTAGTGAGAAGGCACTGCATTTGAGGAGAGAATGAAAAAGCCTTCCTCTCAGTTGTGACGAGCTGTGAGTTGCCAGACTGGGTATTTCAACATCAATTTGGCTGGATGCAGGGTGAATAACTTTTTTCCTAAACATATTTACAAGCAAACTTTCTACCAAATAAACAACCTCTTTATTAAAACCCTTTTGTCTCTTCTTTCTGTATGCCACTGTTTGTTTTCATGACTGGCAGATCCATCTCTTTCCTTAGTATATTTGACTAAGAAAGAGAATTCTGTATTCATGCATCTGCATGCATCTGCATGGATGTAGTAATTTGGATCCTACAACAATTCAGGTGGAAAATGACCTCTGAAGGTCCCTGGTCCAATCCCCCACTCAAAGCATGTCTTATTAGACCAGGTTGCTCAGGCCTTTCTCCAATCAAGGCAATACTGAGGCATTTTAATAGGGGCTTGAGATGAAATTAAGCTCTGAGTACTGGAATTTAACCTTAGTATACTTTTGTATAGAAAGGCTAAATATTTCGCAAAATACAAAAGGTAATTTTCTGTGGGAGACAGTTGTAGTTACAAAGGCACTGGCAGTTTCTCTCATGAAGTTAGAGTTTCCTTTTGTGTGTTTCCACACCAGCTTTATAGATGTTGTATCCAAACTCATCAGATGGCAGGCTCCAACATATGGTTCTGAATAATCTTTAGTACAACATACATCTGCCAAAAATGCATACAGAATTAGGTACCCCATGTTATGTGCTCCTTTACTTCATGTGTCTCTGTTGCTAGAGTAACTTCGTTTCCACAAACTATCTGTCCTGACAGCTCACACTTTGACACCGCCCTGTCAGTTTATCTGTCCACCGATAGGCCCAGAGTCAGCAGTATCAATGTCCATTTCCAAGACTTTGTTCTGCATGTAAAGACATGAATGCCACATTCCCAGCTGTGTAACCACTGGCACTTTTTAAATGTTGACAAAGAAAAATAGCGTTGTATGTTCTTGCCCTGTTGGCCAGCCTCTGGCCAGCTATGTATTCTTCAGTGCCTACTCTCCTTTGAAATTGTGCCATGGGGTCCAGTGTTCCTCCAGCAGTGCGGAAACCACATCTACAATGGTCTTTTCAGCAAACTGGTCCACTTCAGACATCTGCTGTAGTTTGTATTTTGCAAATCGTATGCCAATGTTAACATGCAGCACCTAAGCGTGCTTTTATGGGGGACTATGTGCTGCTTAGATAAACAGGTAATAAACAGTTAAGTGTCTCCCATTATATCAGCCAGTTGTTTGCCTACCTGCTTTTTTAAAAACGTCAACAGAAAGGCACAGAGGCGAGTGTCATTACTGCATTTATCTTCACGTTCTGTTACAGTGATTTTGCACAGCCCAGAAATACTAGCAACCTGACTTACAGTTGTATCCTTGCTTGCTATCCCCACTATTGAAATTACTACAAAGATAGGGGTTTTCATAACAGTAATGTTGCTTGACTGTTTTTCATTCCAAGTCATGGTGTTTGTTGCAGTCCAGCTTTAAGATGCAAAGAATGAAGAGCAAGCAAACCCTCCCCTGCCCAATCCCCTCAGTGCTCTTTGTGGGCCTGAGTCAGTTCTGCCCAGCGCCCTTCATACCCTCCCTGACATACGTGTCTGCAGACACTGCTGTGGGGCCAGAAATACAAGCCATTTCTTTCCGTGGGGTTAAAGGCCAGGCTATCTGTATTGGGGTTGAGGGCTGCAGGTGAATGGCGAAAACAAACCACTTAATAAACAATAGCTCCGATTAGATAGGGATGAACAAGCTGGACTTTGAGACAGTTAAGCAAGACCGCAGAGTACAGAAAACAGGAAACATCCAGCACAGCATGGAGAGGTGAGGAGGAGGCGGACTCCACTCAGTGCAAGTCTGCTCTGATTAGACTTTAACCCCATCACGCAGGCAGCACTCTCTTGGGACACACAGAGCCAGGTGTTTTTCATGTGGATGCATATTATATTCAGACATTCTTCCAGCTTGCAGTGGTTTTTTCCATTACATTTCAAACCCTTTTACAGGCCTGAATGCATACAAAATTGTCGGTAAGATTAATAGCACTTCATTTACTGAAGTGCAGAGGGAAGCTTTAACTTTTTGATTTTTCTCTTGGTGACCATGTAATCTCTGAAATTGCTTCATCCATTTCTTTCTTTTTCATCTTTTTTTCCCAGATATACTACAGTTTCTCTCTCTTCACATTTACTTATGATTTGCATTTAAAATGCTAGTTAATATGAGTAATTCAAGGCAAAATCGGTGTGAGAATGATACTGCTAGGAACACACAGAAAAAACACAGTCATCAACCTGAAGAAACATAAGCAATTCTAAAATATTTACCTGTTGCCTTTAAACCAGGCTTGCCATTGATTTTGAAGTACTTAATCCAGCAACAGTCTATACTCAAAACTTCAATACAGAACTGACAGATCCTTTGACAGCAAGGTTGGATATAACAAGGACAGCGATTAACTTCTAGTATGAAAATACAGTACTTCCATTGTCAAACTCAAGAAAGCAAAACCAAAAATTAGGACCTAAATAATAACTGGACACCTGCAAATACAGGTTTTAGTGGTCCTTATATTTTTAAATGTATACTTCTGTCAAGTTTTGTATGGTAATTTCAGATAGAAAAGTCAACATCAGCAAAACGTTGACAAAAAATCAGCCATTCAAATACAAAATACATAGTGTGCCATGTTTTTGAGAGAAAATGCTAGATTGCTAGGTGCTTGTGTCTTAACATTATCCATCCATTTTACAGCTGACCACTATTTTCTGTTTCTATACTATAAAAGGCGCAACAATGTACATTTAAGCTCTCTTACTATTCATGCATCTTGTTTGCAGTGACATTTCAAACAGAGATTTGAGTGAGCTCTAAAGGTTTTTATATTGCAAGTTTGTTTGTATCAGCTTCCTTATTAACAGATAAAAATCCATAATCCATGCAGAAAAACTTCAGTCACTGTAGTTAGTGAGATATATATTTAAGTAATCAATTCTCACACACCCAAAATTTTCAAAAAATAGTAATCCTTCCTCTTTTCACTAAAAAAGTGGATCAGCAATCACTACTGATATTTTTAGGAATACCAGTCACTGAGAGCACTTGTTCTTTACCTCAACTGCCATCCCTTCCCATTCTCCCCATCTGTATCCTCAGCCTGGGACCTTTGCAGTACTTCCACCTTCCCACGCCAGAGGAAGATGAGGAACCCTAGGGAGGCAGAGAAGAGCTGGTGCTTCCTCAGGAACTGAAATCCCACAAGAAATCCTCCCTGCATGGCCAGCTCTATGAACTGTAGGTGAAGACAAACCCCACGCACCTCTAAGATGTGTGGCAACACAAACAACAGTGGAGGCTACAAAAGGGCATCTGTTTCACACCATTACCAAGCCACTTTGTCACCAAGTTGTTATCTGTACCCCTTAACATTCATCTGCATGATCTCTGCCTCTCTTTGCCCCCTGCCTCCTGTTTTCGTGTTTTCCTGAAGCCCCCAAATCTGTTTCCTTATTCCTCTGAACACACCTTCCACCAGGGCTTTGGTGTTCCTCCCACTCCATGTCCACCAAAGATATCCCAGTCTTTCTGTATTATCAAAGTCATGCTGTCCATGGCCACAAATTAGACAGTCTATGTCAAAGTAATGTCTAGATGTAACCACCTCTACCAAGGGTGCTCACACCAGCAGACAGCCTCTTGCTAGATACAGCCCTATGGCTGTAACATGTTACTCTGAAAAAGGCTTAATCAAAAAAAAGAAACCATTCCAAAAGTAGCTGGGTCGCTGGAAAGCTGAGAGAGTTGGCAATACTATGGGTTCAAACACTAACTCAACAAAACAGGTTTACAACCTGGATAATATACCAATTTTGCTTTAGAATAATTAGTGCAGGCAATGTTTTGGTATTTTTTAAAGGACCTCTAATCCTAGTGCTTGAAGTGCTGGGTATTGCCTCCGAAGGACTAGAAAGGCACATACTAGCCATTACCCACCTGGAAAAAAAACCAAAAACACACTTCTGAAAGAGTTAAGAATACAAGGTGGGCTTCAGGGGATTCTCTAAAGCAGTTTCTAAATGTCAGGCACTATTTTTTTCAAGAACACTCCAGCTTTTCTCTAACAGTCAGTCAGACCATATCACAGATGACACTGGGAAAGAAACACTTCTAAGTACTTTCCTACCTGCCACAGCTTCTATACAAACCAGGAATTACGGGACTCAAATTCTGATCTTCCCTATGGTCCCAAAGAAGACCATCAGTATGACACCTTCTTAGTCTCAAGAGGGTCTTAGATGATGTATTTCATTAAAAATATTTTTAATCCATACCAGATGCCTCTGTTTGTGGTGGAGAAACTTTAATACACCATGTGGTTCATCTTTCTGCTAGAATGGGAGAAAGGGAATAGAAAGCAAACATTGTAAAGCACGGAAAGCTTTGTGTCCATGTTATGTGCCACAGCATTCTTCAGCAAAAAGATATGGATTGAAGGAGAATGTTAAAGAAAACAAAACAACACAAACACAAGGGCTTCAATTAGACTCTACCCTCAGCTTTTTCAGAGGTTTCTCTGCTCACTGTTATTGACTGCTACCACTGGCAGCACATAAGCTGTTAAAATTTCCTACAAGCACTGACCTTGGCATGCAGCTCTAGAAAAGACAAGCTCAAGGAGGAAGTGCCCTAATGAGGACAGTGTTGCTCAGTGAGAGGAGAAATCAGATGCCTCACTGTGTCCATGTAAAGGCTAAAGGTATCACCCCATGAGCCAAACAAATGGAGAAACTACGTCATTCTTCAGGCAAACACTGGATCTTTGTGGTAGAGACATACTAATGTCCAAGGCCACAGAGCGTGTTGTTGCTGAGGGTATGATGTTTGCCTAACAGTCCCTGCGCTGTACTTTTCCCCAGGAGTACTGACCTGTTGTATGGGGAGAAAAAAAAAATAAAAAAAAAAATCAAGTCTATCTACTTGGATTTGGTGAACAGCTGTAGTGTGATTTCATATAAACTGGAATGCTACTATACTGGGTAGAGAGCATTAGCACTTTTCACAGAAAAAAATTGCTAAGCAACTGAGAAGTTTCTATGTCATTGTAATACAGGCAGGTGTTTCACTGAGATTTTGGTGGAAAAATTTGGTGGAAAAAACCATATACACCGCATTAAAGGAAATCAGAACTTGCAGTTTCATTAACCCTGATACTGTAGCAGCACATTTTGTCTTTCCAGTATGCTAATTGGAAAAGGAAAGAATCTTTCTGTGTTAAATTTTCAAGTGAGGAAAATAATTGTAGCACCTAGGAAGCCACTGAGATGATAGTAACTCATGTATACTAAGGATCTGTTGCATCATTTTTGCATTTTGTTTTCCACTCCTCCTTCCTGCATTGTATAGCTTCCCAAGTATAAGCTTCCAGAAGATCCAACCCTAAACTGAAAGTTATGCCCAAGATCTCTGCTTTAGAAAGGGGAGGAATAATTTGAAATAACTGTAAAATGTCTCAGTTTCACCACATCATGAGTGGCCTTATATATATACAGGGGAGGGGAAAGGGGAGGAACGCCAGAAGCGAATCTAGTCCCGTTGGTTGTGCAAAGCTGTGATCTGACAGCCAATGACTGACGTCGAGCAATGACACCTCCCAGCCAGCCCGGGGAGGAGGGAGAATGAAGGAGTGGAGGAAAAAAAAAAAAAAAAGCTGTCAAGAATTTTATAAAAGTTAGTGATTAGAAGGACCAGGTCTCTTTGCCTGCAACCACCTCACCAGAAGCTTGTAGCAGCAGAGGCATTGTCCACAAACAAGTAAGTATAAAAAATTAATTTCTAAACTGTAAAGGTGGTATATATATATCGGCAGCTGAGACACAATGTATTTATCTAAAGTAGGCTTGGGGAGTTGTTTTTGGTTTTGTTTTTATTTTTTTGGTCCAGGAACAGCTTGCAAGAAATAGGCACTCAGTTCTGCAGTGATCTTCCAGTGTGACCCATTTGCTGCTAACACTGGCTTTCTAACTTAGCTTAGTCACTCAGAACTCCTGGAGTAAGTGAATCCTTAGTCTAAGGGGACTAGAGCAGTAACATACCTGCCTTGTTTTCTAATACTTTGCTCAGTATGTGTTTGTTTATGCTTGTGGAGTACGTAATTTATGTTTTGCAAGGAGATGAGAGTGACTGGAGAATGCAGCTGGTCCTGACAAACACCAACACTGACAGAAGTGCAATTATGTATGTTCACTGTGCAGCTTCTTCTGAAGTATTAGTGCAGTAATGTGGATAAGATTCTTCGTCAGGGGGATGTAAGGTAGTCTGCAGTTCAGGAAACTAAAAACTGGTCTTGCATTAGGCTGTAACCTTTCAAGTTGTGAACACCCAGCTTCAGTAAATTGCTCAACAAACTCAAATCCTCGCTGAGTCTGTGATGTTCCATCACTTTCTCAAGTATCCCATGTGCCTGGCACCCAAAACTATGTAGCCCACCTGAAACCCTCACCACTGCTTCATCCAGCCTCCCCTGCTGGCATTACAAGAATTGAATTCCCATGCAAGTTTGACAATATTTTTTTACTTTCTCTAAGAAGAGCCCTGCCCTAAGAGAGATGCAGCTTCACCTTAACGACCACCCTTACTTCCAAGAAACCAGTTTCTTGCCACCGCAACAATCTTTAGTCAACATAAGAGCTCCAGGAGCACTCTCCACTAACTGCAGAGGCCAGGTCCCTGAATACATAACTTCCTTTCATACCTGCTAGAGGGATGAAATGGGGTGCATTTGCTCAGGGCTTAAGCATAGCTCTGAGGCTAATGTGGGAATCAGGACAGGGAACTGCAGGTCTCACATATGCTCATCGACTTGAGATAGGTTGTTGAAGTAAGGTTCCTAGACTGAATATGAAGATGGAAAAACTCTTTGTTCTCACCCTCATAAAAGAGAGCAAAACCCAAACAGGTGATTTACCATCATATATACCCCAAAGGACCTATCAAGGTGATGAAATTAGTATGTCAATCAAAAACATCTGCTGCTTTTTCTAGGTGACAGAAGTCTAAATATTTCTTTTGTCCCATACCCATGACTCACTCAGTTTATACAACCCAGAAATGAAACATTTTGCTGTACTGAAACCTTCACTCCCATTGCAAACCTGAAGGGAGAAACGTCCTGTGCTTCCCTCAGAGGGCATTCATACACTCAAGAGCCACTGCTGCCGGTTTAACTCCCAAAAGCAAGTATTCACACAGAATTACAGGGTAATTCAGGCTGAAAGGGACATTAGGAGGTCTGTAGTCCAACGTCCTGCTCAAAGCAAGGTCAGACCAGGCTGCTCGTGGCTTTATTCAGGTGGGTCTTGACAACTTTCAAGGATGGAGACACCACAGCCTCTCCGTCAACCTGCTCCCAATAGTGAAAAATTCTTCATATCCGGTCTGAATCCCTCTAGTTTCAGCTTATGCCTGTTGTCTCTCTTTCCCGTCATATGCTGCTGTGAAGAGACTGGCTCTGCCTCTTCAATCGCCACTCTGTAGGTATTGGGGGTTACCGAGAGGTGTCCCCAAAGCTGTTTCTGCTCAAGGCTGAACTAGACCCAGCTCTGCAGTCTCATCCTTGCAGAGCAAGTGCTTCAGCCCCTGACCTTGGTGGGATCTGCTGAACTCACTCCAGTTTGTCAGTATCTTTCCTGTACTGCTCAGGGACAACACTAGATGCAGTACTCAGATGTGATGTAAAGAGTGCTGAGCAGAGAAGGATAATCCATGTCCTCACCTGGCTTTCTGGGTCAGACCCCTGTTCACACAGGATGCTGCTGGCCCTTGTTGCTGGCTCCTGTTCAGCTCTCTGCCTGACAGGGCCCTGGTCCTTCTCCAAAGAGCTGTTCCCCTGTCCCAATAGCCCTGGTGGGATCACTGCCAGGGCTCTGCCTCCCAGGCCACAGCGGGGCATTTGTCCTGGCTGAACTTCACGGTGCTCCTGTTGGTCTCTTACCGCCCCTCGTCCAGGCTCTTCTGGATGGCTGCCCAGCAATCAAGCATATCAATAGTCCTGCCAGGTTGGTGTCTAGATAAGAATGTGCTCCGTCAGCAGGATGGGGCCAGGCCTGCCCAGCCGTTCATACCGATCAGTTTGCCCAATGTCCATGTAACCGGACTTACTTAGAGCTTTTTAATGGAGCTCCATAGAGAAGTGAGGCAAATAAATAGATTTATCCACTGTAATGAGAAAATAAGGTGCGTAACTCATTATGTGTCTGTCTCTCCTATGCATACGAGTGTAAATGAGGAATAGATCCAGTCAGGTCACAATTGTGCCTACATGTGATGGGCTGAAGTTTTCAATACTTTTAATTCTCCCTATCAACTGGACTTATCTATTTATACATGCAACTTTTGCTTCTTCCAACCCTGCTCTTTGGAGGCAGGATCTCTGTCACAGATGATGTTGAAGGGCTGTGTTTACTAGTAACTGAACAGGAAAAGCTACATGCATGGGATACAAACTGTATTTTGAGAGTTTGGTCCTGCAGTTTTGGAATCTATTTTATAAAAGAAGGCAATGAAGAGACCCAAAAGAAAAACTTACAAATTCTAATCCAATCTTTTCCTGCCTGCAAACCAGGACTCCAGTGAGATTTTCTGTAAGATTATAAGACGCCAGCCACTTGAGGTGGTAAAAGAAAAGTCACCAATTAATGTTTCTAAGATGACCTGAAGTGGCATGTAACAGTTTGTTCCTTCTATTTTTAAAGCCCTTTTATGGGGCTTTGAGCAACCTGCTCTAGTGACAGGTGTCCCTGCCCATGGCAGGGGGGTTGGAACTTGATGATCTTTAAGGTCCCTTCCAACTCTAACCATTCTATGATTCTATGATTCTGCTGTTGGTCTTGCCTCTGCCCTTTGGTTCTCGCTATTAACAGGATGCAGTGCTTGTGCTGATACCCATGAAGACATTTCCCCTTCAGTCCTCTATTATGGTAGCTGAGAAAAACCTGAGACTTCAGCAGTACAATATTTACTTTTACAACTGTGCTGTCCCCTTTTCCCCCACCCCCACCTCCTGCTGGTCACAGGTTGCAGGCTGAACAAAGAACTTGCTTAAGGAGCTGCTGAAGCCTGACAAACACTCAAGGTAGACATAAAGTGTGTGTGGGGGGGTGTGTGTGCATTCTGTGTAGTTTTATTTTGTTTTTTCTTCCACTTTTTAAAAATGTTACATAAGCAGTCACCACAAAGAGAAAACGTAATCATACAATGTCAAATCAATGCGCAATGACTTGAGCTTGAAACACTGTGATACTAGCCCACAGCTAAAATGGGTAAATAAAAATAAAAATTCTTGAAAAACTTTTGCAGTGGGACAACTTTTAGATATTGTTACTGAGAACACAGTTCCTTCGAGCTTTCTCCTGCCTAGAAAAGTTGTCAAATTAAACAAATAAACCAGAATAATAAGGCAAAGGCTTTGTTCTTGGAAGAATTAAATGAGCTGTGCAGCTTTGGCAGCCTGGGCACAACCGTTTTTCCTCAGGACCTGTAAGGCGACATATCCAGCTCTTTAAGGGTGCACATTAAAGTTCATGTGGATATGCTGGGAGCTTATTCTTTACAAGGCCGCTGTATGAAGTGTTCCTAAAGTGTAAGACTTATCCACTCCCCTTTAAATGCTCAGACCAGTACCTCACAGCAGAAACACGCTTTATGAATCCAGCAGGGAAAATCCTCAGAGATTATGCTCCTCATGGAAGAATCACAGAAAAATAAAGTTCTAAATTAAGGATCCTTGAACACTCTAGATCTTAGAGCTATCATTAGCTTTACAACTGCACTCATTTCTTCATCATTTCAGTTAGAAACACTGTGCATTTTATTCATCCTTGCAGCTCAGCAGGGTAGCTGGGAACCACTCACCAGGGCCTTAGAGATCATTTTGGGGAGTCTTGTGGCAAATCTCCACTTGTTCCTTCACACTCAGTAAGATCACTGCGTGGAAACTGGAACCGATCTGATGCCTTCCAATTCATCATTGTGGAACTACACTATATTGTTTCAGTCTCTCAGAGTACTCACTTGGACCAGCATTGCCCACTGAAAACTTATATTTCTGTATTTTGGCAATTTGCTTTGCAGGCTGGTTTTGAGTGATAACTGTCTCTTTGTTATCTTTATGCAAACACTGGAAACAAGCAACATACAACATTGCTGGAGAGAAAGAATACCCATAATAACATAACCAAAGTGACTGATGATCCTGTAATTCAGCTGGCTGGATTAAAGATTACCTGGATACACCTACTCATACCTCCAAACTGCAACTCTGAAATCCCATTACTGATTTAGTAATTCATTAGCTTTGACCTTGGACAAGATCATATTCTTGCCAGATCACAGTTTTCCAGTCTTTTCCACAGAGACTGTCAACTACTGGAGTGATTCCTCATCATTTTGCAAAGCCATTTATTTAACAGTGCTATGGTTTTAACTGAAGTGCTTACAACACAAACTATGACAGTAATCATAATAACAAGCCAGTTTCCTATTTCTAAGAGACATATCAGAATTTAATTTCAATTCTGAATTTAATTAGCTATGCAGCATAGACCATAGCTCTTCCAGATTTTTTAGGTGGGCCGAACAGGGTAAGAGCTAGGAGTGATGGAGTTGTGGTCACCACAGCAGAAGGATGCTTCCCAGAGCTCTGGCCACAGCCTGGCATACAGAGAGAGGAGTTTAGCAAAGCCTGCTTTTCCAAGACCACAAGAAGGCATTTCAGCTCTTGGAAAAGGAGGGAACCCTCTCTCATTTGACAACAGTCTTCATCATGCATTCCTTCAAATTCCCTATAAACCTAGAATGACTCACCATTGATAAGTTGCATAGGATGAATTCTAGTCTCAACTCACAAAAATGTAAAGCAGACATCTGGACATTGCATCTGACTGCTCTGTACTGGCAGACAATGCCATTTGAATCTCACACAATAACATTACCAATATCAAAGTACCTTCAACTATAAATCAGACTCGGATTTATAGCTGTCACAGTATTGTGATAATATTGTTGCCAGAAAATTTTGCATGGTGCACAGAACTGCGCTGATGTTGGCACCTACCCTATCATGAGTAGCAGCCAGACTCCTGATCCTTTCTCCTCATTATGGCCTTCAGAAGGGAGGGCAAGACAAGGATTCCCTGGCAACATAGCATCTGTGCAGGAAAAGAGGATGGAGGACTGGGCTGTTTACATGCTACAGGGGGAGACATATTTGCTGGCCATCTCTGGCACACGGTGAAATGGGAAATGGCATCTTCTCATTCCTCTCTAT
This sequence comes from Chionis minor, assembly GCA_013398295.1. Lineage (NCBI taxonomy): Eukaryota > Metazoa > Chordata > Aves > Charadriiformes > Chionidae > Chionis > Chionis minor. The sequence continues at coordinate 253,117 of VZSF01001212.1, forward strand.
GGCACAGTTTGGGAATAGAAAATGCAGACCTTGCTCAGCGGCCTGCCCCTCTGGAGGAAAACTTGTTATTGGAGATCTTTTGTGTTGGTTTTAACAATTCATCTTGTGGATTTACCACCCACTGATAAACTGGGTGTTGCTTTAGCTATGGCATATGATAAACAGAGGGAAGAAAGTCGTTATAGCTCAGGCTTATACACATAGGGAAGTAACTTGGACTATTCAGATGATCTGAGAAACTGCAATTTAATGCCGTATAATCAAAACTTTAATAAGATCAAGCATTTTGTCGTAACAAGTCAGAACCTGAATTTCAGGTGCTAGGTATCTGCAGCTGGTAAGCCTCCGCCACAGCTGAAGAGATAGGAATGGGTGGTGAATCCTCTCAAACCCCCAGGTGTTACACAGAATAAGCAATGCACTGCAGTTCTGAACACAGCCATGGGGAGGAGGGAATTACAAAGCAAGGCGGGAGGGTGGGGATGGGAAGTCCACTAGACAAAGTAGCAAATACTGCCAACACAGGCATGGAAGAGTGGCACTGTTATGAAATACATAAAGGTAAGCAATGTGATAATTTGCATTCTTCTGATTGGGACCAAAAAGTTGTAAGCATTTTGTAAAGAAGTTTGCAGAGTCTGCAATTAGCACACTTTTTAGCTTGGTGCATGCTTTTATGATAGACTGACCTTCCTTCAGTCTCTGAGAAAATCCATGTAAAATTCAGAGTCTTTCCCACTTTAGCTATGGAAGGATGTGTTAGGAGGTGGCTCCTGCACTTCCATCTTCTGGTTTTGCCAGACACACCAATCCAAGAAGAACTGGAATGGATTTCTGGGCATGTGACTATGATAACATGGACCAGACAAGCACTACGACCCTCCAATAGAGAGGTGTACACCCAAGTGGTGTCTCTGGTTCGCAGTTTGTGTATAGGGTCCCTCAGCTTCTAACAGCATTCTCTTCCACAGGTAAGCCAACATGACCCACCAATTCCCAGCGCTGTCTCCAGAGCAGAAGAAAGCTCTTTCAGACATCGCTCAGCGGATTGTGGCTTCAGGGAAGGGGATCTTAGCTGCAGATGAATCAGTGGGTGAGTTCTGCATCAATTAGCAGTACCCTAGAGTTTTTCTCTTAATTTTGCTTCATCTTTGAAATCAGTGGAGTAAATTTAAAACATTTAAAAAATCTTGACTGGGCAGAAACAACTCAGCAAGGCAGGGCTGCGACTATAGCAACAAAACTATGGGTTGAGAAGGGAAGCTCTGAACTGAAGCCCCTAATTACTACATACTGGGACCAGGAGTCCAGCCAAGCCTAACCCCTCTCTCTCTGACCTTCATCCACCTCACAAGGTACCATGGGGAACAGGCTGCAGAGGATCAATGTGGAAAACACAGAGGAGAATCGCCGGGCCTTTCGAGAGATCCTCTTCTCTTCAGATGCTTCCATCAACCAGAGCATTGGGGGAGTGATCCTCTTCCATGAGACTCTTTATCAGAAAGACAGCAATGGAAAACCGTTTCCAGCTCTCATCAAAGAAAAAGGCATTGTGGTAGGAATAAAGGTGAGTATTGGTACGTATCTGGCTGGCAGCATATTCCAAACCCTGTTTCCAGTGAAAATTATACACAGAGCCGCACTCCCTCCTGCCAAATACTTTATTTTCTTTTTTGTGCTTGATTTTAAAATCACTAGGAGATCTCTGCCGCCATTCTCTGCACTGTTTTCGTACAACTAACCAGGGGCACATTGCATTTGATGCAGGAACTTTTCATCCACCAACACCCATCTACTCACTGTTCACTGCAACTAAATCCCTCCATGCAGTAACCTAATTCCAGTCCTTTCTGCATCTGACAGAGCTCTCCAGCCGTTCCCTACAGCTATCTGCACGCTGACCCTTCCTCTTAACCCAGTTCACTCCTTTTCTTCCCCTCTGCTCCAACATTTCCCTGGTACGCATCCTTTGTGTGTTCAGCTCCATACTTCACTCACAGTCAGCCCGCAAAGACAGACTAGCCATAAGTAAGAATATAAGGATGAGACTGATCTTCATCTCTGTGTAATCCTTGTTCTCCTGGTCTCCACAGCTGGATAAAGGCACAGCACCCCTAGCAGGAACAAATGGAGAAACCACCATCCAAGGTAAGGAGAAATCTAAGGAGCCTAAGCCATGACTGGTGCAGCAAAAGCCATGAGGTGACTCAGCTGAGTCCCAGCCTTGGCTGGTGTCATGGTACTTTTCAGAGCTATGTTCTGAATAACTTCTTGCAGTGAAGCACCATTCTTTCATCTGCAGGTCTGGATGGACTAGCTGAGCGCTGTGCCCAGTACAAGAAAGACGGTGCTGACTTTGGCAAGTGGCGTGCAGTGCTGAAGATTACCAGCACAACACCCTCTCAACTTGCCATCCAAGAGAATGCCAACACTTTGGCACGCTATGCCAGCATCTGCCAGCAGGTATCTACCCTTCAGCAACTTCTCCTGAGATGCTGTTGCCCCTTCTCACTGTTCCCTGTTTCCCTGTGATAACGTGCTATGTAACTTGAAAGGCAGATCTCTGCAAGGGTCCTGGGAAAGATGAAGAAGGGCAGTGCAGCAAGAAAGAAGCAGGGTAGGCAAGGTCAGTTTTTCTTCCAAACTCCCAACACCTTCCCTGTTTTTCTTCTCTTAGCATGGCTTGGTGCCCATTGTGGAGCCAGAAATCTTGCCTGATGGCGACCATGATCTGCAGCGCTGCCAGTATGTTACAGAAAAGGTAAGACATACCTGCCCTTCTCCTCCCTTTCAAAAATAGGTAGCTAATCTTACGCAGAGTTTGTGTTCACAGATCTCAAAAAGCTTTGACCAAAAAGTTACCTCATAACTGCATCACAAAAATTAGTTGCTCACGGTCAAATAATTAGTTAATAGCAAATGTGAGAGCAGAATCCATGCTTTTGAATTTCCATTCAAGCTGCCAATATAAGCATTCTCAGTCTCAGAAAGATGGATTGGGAGCAAAAACACTTATTCCTCTTTCAGTACCTCAGTTTGCAGAGACAAGTCCAGTAAATAGGAAGAGTGGTACCCTGGTCATCTCAAAAGCAGTGGTGTTTCCAGGGCTGCAATCCCTGTGACAAATTTCATGAGAAAGCAAAGTTCAATTTGATTGTCTCACACTCCCAAGGAATAAGCTGTCTTTCCACAGCAGGTTGAGGTGAAGATTTGAGCAGAGGTCTGTATTCAATCCTCCTATTTTCAGGTCCTGGCTGCTGTCTACAAGGCTTTGAATGATCATCATGTGTACCTGGAAGGGACACTGCTGAAACCCAATATGGTGACGGCTGGGCATTCCTGCACCAAGAAGTACACCCCTCAGGATGTAGCCGTAGCAACTGTCACTACTCTTCTCCGCACCGTTCCTGCTGCTGTTCCTGGTGATTCCTAATTCATTCCTCTGTATCCATTCACACTGTCACTCTTGCTGGCCTTGCTGCTACATCAGATATGCTCGTTCCTCTGGCACATAAAGGTCAGGGATTGCGGTGGCTGGAGCACTGTTTCTAAGCGTCAAAACCTCTTTCTTGCAGGAATCTGCTTCCTGTCTGGAGGTCAGAGTGAAGAGGAGGCTTCTGTCAACCTGAACGCCATGAATCAGTCCCCTCTACCTAAGCCTTGGAAACTGACCTTTTCATATGGGAGAGCCCTGCAAGCTTCTGCCCTGGCAGCATGGGTGGGCAAAAGCGAGAACAAGAAGGCTGCACAGGACGCCTTCCGCAAGCGGGCACAGGTACAAGGCTTCCCTGCAGCGCAGAGAGGAGCTGCTCACCATGAAGGGACACATGGTGAAGGGAGACAAGGCTCCTCTTTTTCCCATCCCTCCTGTTGCTTCATGTTCACCAGGGATGTTATTCTATTATTTTTGCCTTGCTTGGTTACTTTTGCTGCCTTTCTACATCTGTCTTTCTTACTCCAAGCCAACTGGTTTCCCTTCCTTTTTGTTTCTTTTTCAGATTAACAGTTTGGCTTGCAGAGGACAGTATGCCGTGTCTGGGAAGACTGACACAGCTGCCACGCAGTCACTTTTCACTGCCAGCTACACCTACTGAGAGTGCAGGAACCTTTGTTCGTCCTGTCCCTCTTTACAAGGTGGAAGATGTTCAGAAATGAAAGAAGAAAACCAAAGAAATCTAATTTCCCTTACCCTAAACAAAACTGGGGATAAAATGTATTACCTTTCTCTCCACCCTTCACTCCCACAATTTTCCAAGGGGATATTCTTGTTTCATCTGCCCATTCCAAGGAAGGGGGAATTCTTGCCATACAACAAACAACAGCTGCCAATGAAGCATGAATCTCCTCTCCCTCTGGTTTAAACTTAGCCCCTAGAATAGTAGGCAGATTAAGTAGTTCCCTAGAAATTCAAATACATACCCTTGCCCACTACCACATTTTGCAGCCAAAATCCTGAATGACAAAACCTGTGTCTTCAATCATAGGAATAAAAGTAATTGAAAACTATCTCTATCTCACAATTCGTTATTCTGTATAAACTTTACAGTGTCTTTCACACATCTGTTTCCAGTAGCCTATGCAAAGATTAAGTCACAAAGTGTTCCTGCTGGTGAGCTTGGGAAACCCTGAGGAGATCAAAGGGAAATAATCCAATAGTGATACAGCTGGAGATGTTAATCCTGCTGACTGACGTCTGACAGACATTGAGAAAACTTGAGAGATGTATATGGCAAGCAGGGCACTGGACTTGGGCCACAGATAAATAACACTACCTTCAGAAGCTTCTCATGTCTCTGAAGAATCACGGTTGTTGTCATGAGGCTGCTCTACACTGGGTTAGGGTTGCACAGGCTGTCCAAAAACTATTTTTCCAAATCGCTTTTATGGTGACATTTTTCACAACAATTAACACAAAACATGCAGGGAAGCATCTTGGCCCACCCTGTTGGCATAGCTTGAATAATTAGGCTGATGTTGTGGTACCACAGTTGACGTTTGGTATCTTGCTAGGTATCTGTTGAGATGTCAGCTTTGTTAGCTAAAGCACAAGTGGACATCTGTCATGAAAAAAAGGCACAAATGGCTGAAATAGGAGACCTAAGCACAAGAGTATTTGCCCAGCAACACGCTACACCAATCAACTAGGGACACCTTGCAGCAGCCTGCCAACCAGCAAAGACCAAGCAGCCCAGAAGACACCCCACCTCTCCCTTCAGGGCTACCTGGGACCAAGCCTGCGCAGCCAGAGCCACCTCGCTCTGCAGGCTGCTCCTCCCAGCCACAGGCACCCCCTGCTCCTGCCAGCAAGGAAAGGGAAAATAGGGAAAATCACTGTCCTGTAACCTCCACGTGTTCTTTGCATTAGTAACCACTCTTTCACAGAGGCAATAAAGAGCCAAACCCGTTCACAGGGATCCAGTCATTGCGTAATTAATGTATGCATTTCGTCTGTCCTGACCATGAAGGAAGAGCAAGCGACTTGCCAAAAAACACTCCAGAGGCTGATACTGGAGCCAGGAACACAACCTCTTTTCTGGTTCAGTTGTGGTCCCATAGGTCTCCCCACACCTGAGTTCAAATAAACCTTTTCCTCCCAATGAAAAGCATCCTACTGATCTACCGATGTAAGCAGACCGCTTCTCTTAAAATTGCGAGTGGAAAAAACGATCCCCCAAACCAGCAAAAGAAACCCTTTCACACTGTGTAATACTAAAGCTGTGGCTTCGCTAAATAATTCCTGCTCCGTTGCTGGAGCACACACTCTGCCTGATGCAGCTGCTGGCCCTGCCCTGGCTCCTTATTTTTATCTTTGACAGAGGCGTTTGTGACCAGCGCAAGCGGACATCTGCTGAATGTACGACCATGAATCAAAGCAAGGCCGAACACTGCTGATGAAGCGTTATTTCTCACTTTAAAAAACGAACATCAGAAAATAGGAAAAGTGATATTCTCATGTAGTTGTGCGCCCAGACGAGAAACATGGCCTAGAGAACACACACACGCCCTGTGAAAACGGTCAGCCAGTGACCGGCGGCACCAGCGGCTGTCACACCCCTAGGAGGGGACGAAAAACTCCACAGAGCTTCTGGCAGGTAAAAATGCGCAGCGGTCGCAGACTTCACAGCGGGTGACGACACGTCCCTACCTGAGGTTGTTTTAGTCCCGCACACTCTGTTGCCAAAACTCCTTCCCTTCCCGCGCCTGCTGCCGCGACCCCTGGGAGGGTGCGGGGGGGCAGGCGAGGCGATAGCCGCCCCCCGCACTGAGGGGACCGCTCACAGCCGTTAATGGCCGCCGCGCCCTCAGCGGGACTACAGCTCCCGTTAGGCACTGCGGGGGCGGAAGTACGTCACTGCCCCCGCCCCGTCGCTGGCGGGCGGGAAGAGGCTCGGCGTCCCCCTCAAGATGGCGGCGGCCGCGCTGCGGCTGGCGGGCCGGCGGCTAGGCCTCGGCGCTCCGCCGCGCAGGGCGTTTTGGGGCGGCCCGAGGTAATCGGCGGGGGAAGCGGCGGGGCTCGGGCGGGGGATGCGCCCTGCGCTGTGTGGGGGGGGCGGGGTGCGTCGGTCGAGGTGCCGGCCTCGGGGCCCGCAGCGAGCGGCCTCGGCGCGTCCCTGCTGGCGGGCGGGTGAGGCGGCGCAGGGTCAGGTTTTTTCCCAGTGCTCGTACCTCCTTTGGTAAGGGAACTTGCTAGGTGTGGGAGAGGAGGTGTGTCAGGCTAGTACTACAACGGGAATGAAAAATGGTCGTTTCTGTGTAATTTTTTTAGGTGAAACCGTACTCGTGTTGCTGGCTACATTGTGGCACGTGAGCAGGTCAAATAATCAAATAACTTGGATAGGCTTCAATTTTCTAGTTAAAAGTAGTGATTTTTTTTTTTTTTTTAATCTATGGGCACTAATTTTTTCTGTAGTGGTGGTTATTTTCTGCAGATTAGAAAATGGAGCTGTAACTGGGAAAACAAGTCACTAAGCTGGCTGAAATTCTGTTTAGGCTGAGACCAATAAAATAAGCTAGGCAGCAATCGCTATATAGAGACAACCTATGTGGTGAGCAGCATTTTGGGGGAAAACCAAAGGTGTAGCCTATGCGCTTCTGTTACTGCATGCATAATAAACATTCTGTGTCCATGGGATGTGTGAACTCTCTGTAGGCTAGGTTGAGTCTGATATTTAAAGGCTATGAATAGATACGTGCTCTGACTCAGTTTTAAGTAGCCCAGAGACTGAAAGTACTTCTGTCTGGTGCCAACAGGAAGAGGGAAAAAGAAGTAGAAGCAGACAAAATAGTTCCTCAGGAGAAGAGTGAGCCTAGCCTGATCTGTCCCCCACCACGCAGTAGAAGCTATCTTCCGCCAGAGGATATACAGAGCTTCCTTGAGTCTCGCGTCAAGGAGATTTTTGGACCCTCACTTCCTGGTAATTGGCAGCAGACACCCCTCAAGGATAATAGGTTAAAGTATCGCCTTCTGGCTCAGCTGGCAGAAGAACTTGGTCATGCTGTCCCCAATTCACAGCTCCACCTGATGTGCAGCGCTGAGGATGTCTTGAATTTCTATAGCACTCCTGTGAAGGATGCGTCCAAGTTTGATGAACTGTGCGCTGCAGAGCTACCCCCAAACCTGAAGATTACCTGGGAACAGTGAGTCCCACCGTGAAGCGTTGCTCTGTTTTGCTTGTGCTCCTAAGGCGGGACTGCAGAGCAGAAGCAGAGCCCTTTCATTGTTGTATTGACCGAATATATAAGTATCACTAATAAAAGTTCATTCAGTTGTCTTTCATTGTTTCTGTTGCTATATATGGAAAAAAGAGCCAAAGTTTTTTTTGTGAAACAGTGACGCAGTGTGGTCAGTAACGGTATTAATGTACGCTTGCTGGCCTTAACTGTGCTGCCCAATAATTACAGGGTCCAGCGGTGATGAACAGAGAGGACCAACTCCCCAGTTTCTTCCCTGCACCTTGTAAACTTCTCGTCTTTGGTTCTGAACAGTGTCATGGGTGTGCAAACATGCACTGTCAGCGCAGTCTGGCTATGGCAGGTGCCCTGATCAGCTCAGCCACCAAGACTGAGGAAGAAGAGGGAGGTAAACCAGCATTTTTTTCTGAGATTGAAAGGAAGACCCTGTCAGCAATAATGTTTCTAAAAGCCATCACAGGTGCCATCTTAAATAAAACCACTTGTTCTACTCAAAATTCCTACATGAAGATAGTGCCACGGGACATTTTGAAATCTCTTTAACTCCATAATGGTGAACTCTCCAACAGCACTATAAAAACAGCTGCCATCAGGGCAGCTTGTAGAATTCGTCCATGGCTGTCAAGGGACCCCGGTTTTATATTTTTAAGCTCTCTTGCTCCTTCTAATAGCTATTAGTTCTTAGGTGTCAGCAATATGTTAGTTTTTCTGTAGCTACGGGAAAACACATAATAGCTCTGTGTTAGTTTTTCTTCCCATGTAACTGATGATGTAAGTTTGCTTGTCATCAAAGGAGGCAAGCAGTGAAGTCAGGAGGACAAGAAAATAAATGCATCGGTCTGAGAAATGCCTGGCACTTTGTGAATGTTTTGTACAAAATAGGTTGTTTACAGTGAGGTTAGATTCTGTGTCTTGAGTTGAGTGAAATTGCCATTTCCCTTTTCTTGGATACTTTGGTCCCTTCGAGGTGCCAACCTCACGCTTCCAGCAGCACGCCTGTGCAAGACCCTGCAGGGATTAAAGTTCAAGGGAAGATCAGATATGGGTGTTTGAGATGCAAAACTTTTTAAATACTTCTAACAACCTGAAAAAGCAGAAGTCTGAAATGAGATCAAAGTCTTGTATAGAACACCTCTGCCATTGCAAGGGCTGAGACTTCTTGGTGCTTACACCCTTTTTTTATCCTTGGGCTTTCAAAAGTACCTAATTTCTACTGAATTCAACTGTAAACAAACAAATAAATAAATGCCCGTGCATTTGCAGGAGGGCTGATCTTCATTTGTTTTGGGCAGAACCAGTAGAGAAGATGAAAAGGACGTGTAGGAGGGTATTTGTTAACGGAGAGGCTGGATGCCTGGCATGCTGGACAGGCATCCCTGTGAAGGACAGAAAGCTGCAGGGTGCTACAAAGAGGCTCCTGCACGCATTCAGCCAGCTGAGGGAGGCCGTCTGCCGGCAAACTGCCCCGTTTGAGTTCGGGGGAGGATGAACATTCTACTTCTAATGCTGACCTCTGGTTTCGTTGAGATGTGGCAATATTCCCTCATACAGGAACTCGATTAAGACGGGGGCAAGTGGCTTTTGTGATGCCGAGTCACGTTCTAGAGCCTTCGCACAGCCAGAGGCACAATCCGCACACCGGGAGGAGCAAGGACAACAGAGCAGTGGGGGCACCTGCTCCCCTATCAGAGGGGAGTTGATGGGGGGCAGAGAGAGGACACAGCCATTCAGCAGATGTGGTCAGACACTGCTGCCCGTCACCTTACGTAGGCCAGTTCCTACCTGCAGTGCGTGAAGCTGCACACAGCCCAAGGGCCATACATGTATCTTAAGAGATGATCCAACTGCCAACCTGTCTATTTTACACAGTAGGTCGTAACAGTGGACTACGGAAGCCACTGTTAGCTGCCTCAGCTCACTGGACACAGCACACAGAGAATAGAATGATGTGCCTCAGAACAGGAACTAAATAATCCAAAGGCTACCGAAAGACTGGATTTTCACTGGGTCACAGATTTGAGGAGGTGGACATGCATTGCTCCTGAAGGGAAAGGTACCTTGGGGAAAGCCAATGTGCTGTTGGGTTTAGACGTCCTGTGCAGGGGGTTATCTGTCAACTGGAAAAGGCTGATGGTACTATAAATCTAAAATGGTAGCAAACGCATAGAGCTAGCCAAGAGGAAATGTAGTGAATGCAGGTCTCATCTAACCAGTCATCCAGAACTTTGGCACTTGCAAACAAGCATGCACACCCCTGTGGATCTGCATCTACCTGCAGGCCTCTCCTGCGTATAGGCATCCTTATGTACCATGTCAGAGAAGACGGCAGGACTCGCTTGCTTATTCTGAAGCGGAGAGAGGTGCCTCTTAACCATGCTGCACCACAACTGAAAGGATAAAACAGTCCTTCGGGAAGTGGAAAATCAGGATTCAAAACCTTCCTCAAGCTGGAGGATGGGGAGCAAACCCAAAACCATCTTCCACCTTCAGAAAGATTGCCCGCACTGTCATGCTGGAGGATAAGCAGAGGGGGAACAACATCTCTACCAATTCTGTGGAAGCCGTTGATAGAGAACGCAAGATTTACGTTGTGGTAAGAGCACGCTTGGGAGGAACACAACCTTGGGAGCACAGCTGCAAAAACTAGGCTGTGGAATATAAAGTTTTTATTTTGGAATTCATCCCCCTGCTAACCCTTTGCATTATGAGTGCATTTACGTGCTGCTGACTGGATTGAACTCAATTGGAGTTCTCATTTCTCATAAGCTTTCCTAACATGTCATTATTCTGCTAACACAGCAGAACAAGGACCTGTTCCACAGGCAAACTTATTCAGAAGAAATTTTCCCTGTGAAATTTGGATTGAAGTTGTAGTGAGGGACCCAGAACACTTATTGATGGTTCCTCGTGATCACAGAAAGCCTGCATGGCCCAGGTCTGACCCTTGTATTCCTAATACTGATGCAGACACCAGTAGTCTGAAGAAAATACCAACCTGGAAGAAACACCGCAAGACCAGACAAAAACACCCATCCCAAATTTTGTGTCACAGGAAAATGACAGAGACCAGGGCACACATTTTGGTTTTTTGATATTTTTTTTTTTTGCATCTGTTTTGGAAAAAATATACAAAAAAAGCCAAGAAGAACCAACACGGAAATGTGAGGTAAACATTCCAGTAAAAGTACAGACAGAGGCTCCATTCTTTAAAGGAGACACACAGCAGTTATCACCATGCTAGAAGAATGAGATGCAGGAAAATCCTAGAAAGTGAAAAGTCATGTAATGAAGCCTTTGCCCCAGTTCTAGCCACTGTAAACAGGCTCTTTTTAGTTATTCCCCCCTACCCCCCACCCACACTTAATTGTCTTTTTATTCCTTAAACAAAGTTGTTAAACTGTAAAATAGCAGTTTTGGCATAAATTCTGTATGGCAGAATTTACAAAAATGCAGACTGCTACTATAGACTATGTCAATTTTCTGTGGTTTGTGGTTTTATTTCTTTTTTTGATTTGCCCCTCTGTGAAAACTTTACTGTCGGGGCAAAACTGGCTTCTTGGTTCTGCCAATCTGAATGCCAAGTAATGCCACTCTGCTGAAGAAGTGGTGTCACTCTTCCTTTGCACCTGTGTCACTAGTTACCCCACAAATCTATGATGAAGTTATGAAACACGTAAAGCGCAGCCTCAGCTCCACAGTGGTGGCTATATATCCCCATAGTCAATTCCTGAAGCCAGGTTTCACTGGGAGCTTTAGCTGCGCCTCGGGGAGGAACGGAGATCTAGGGAGATGATATAGTCAGCTCACATGCTATCAGCTACTACTATAAATTTTCATGTCCAGTCCGTCTATATTGCAGACTGAGTACTTGTTTTAGTTATTCTTCAATAACTAGCACAATCACCCACACCAGAACAATCAGGCTTTGATTCAGTGAGATGCTTAAGGACATACTTCAAGTGTGCCAAGCAGCCTGGAAAATGGATGGCTAACTGAAGTCCATGATGCTAAGGAACGCTTAAGTAGCTCACTGAATCAAGGATGGACCTTTATTACTTGTTGATAGTATCATTTGGGTTAGATTCTTGATCACCATTATTTTAATCTGAATTAAATATATGCAATCACTTCAGATCTACACTGAGCCTACTCAGATCAGAATCTGACCTATTGGCAGAAGCACTTCTTATGGTACGAAAAGGTAAAAGTGATTTCCCCCCCCCCACCCCGAGATATAAATTCAAAAATCAAAAAAAAAATTGTGTACAAATATCACATAACAACATCAACAATTCCATAGATGTAGTTCCTCAGTGCACACTTTAAACAAGAAAAGGGTTTTTTTGTTCTTTTTCCGTTTTGCTTTTAAATCCTGGCATAATAATATTAAAGCTGACAAAAAATCAGGGCAAGCTACATCACTTCCTCATACAAAAAAAGTACAAAACATTAGCCTCTAACTAGACATAACATAATACTGGTCATCACAGTTAGACATTTAGTAACTGTGTCTTGGAGTATTGTACTGGAGGGTAATAAAAAATAGCTTCTGTTGCCAATCTTCCTCTCAGGTTACTTCAGTCATAGAGGCAGAGTGATTCTGCGAAGAGGAAAAGGCAAACACGTGAACATTTGTATGCATTTTGGCATTTACATATCCTAGGGTGTAAAACAAATGAGAAAAACCTTCATGAATTAAAATCCATTGCCCAGCTAATGCAGGGCTTTAAAATGAAGAGATTACTGGGAATGTGGCTGTGGTCTATCCTGAGCTTGCAGTGGGACACACTCAGCTCGAGCCCCGCTTCTGGGCTACGAAGATGCTCGCAAACAGGCTTGAAAAACAAGGTGCCACTTTTTCAACAGACACGTTCAAACTGGGCTGGATGCTGTCCGGAGGGACATGTCTGTTCTGGCTCAAGCACTCCGTACAGTCACCATGGGTCTGCCCTCAGTCGTGAAGAGCCTAGAAGACTGTGGTTTGGCTTCATGGGATGTGTGCGTGTAGATCCTACACAGTTGGATACTAGGGAACATACAGGGCTTAAAATCACAGGGAGGTGGGGTCAATATGCCAAAACACACGCAGCCACAGATATACAGAACACAAAAGTCCTCTTTAGGTGGAAACAGCGTTGACTCAACCTTCTTGGACGCCAATGTCCGTAACTTCAGTGGCAGTACTGAGTAGCCCTTGGATCATGCTGCACTGGCAGGGTTTATGTGGGTGCAAGGCAAAATGAGAGTGGGAATGGGTGCAGAAATCTGTACAGGGAAGGACCATGCACCTCCTGTATCTGAAGAAACAGTAATAAGCAGCCACTCCGAAGCTCTTTTATCATAGCTTCAGAGTAGGATAATTTTTTCCCCAATCTACTCCTGCATGGTAGATGTATGGTCATTTTGAGACTGATAGCCCAAATCAGAGAAAATTATCTCGTTGATTATAGTGGACATGAACAGTTAAGGCCTAATTCCTACCTGCACTTCATAGCCCAGAAGCTATCAATAGCTGACTAGACAAAATCTTTCTCACAGCGTATGAATATTTTCACCTGTTCGGTCCTTTTGTCATACACAATGCAACGTGGATATATAAGTAGCACATTGTTTCTGGACTGCAAGTCCACCAAGAGAACAGTTACTGCACCAAGTTCTATAGATTTAGTTGAAAGTCTTCCAGCGAATCTTTGCCTAATCAAAATTGACTTTTCAATTAAATATTTTCACATGTTAGAAACAGTGTTTTGTTTGGGTTTTTTTTAATTCTTATTTTCAGTTTATTTGTCGAAAGATTTAACAAAAGTCATTAATTGTTCTTTCCACACACCATGTGCACAGGAACGACAGGCCACCTAATAAAGCAAGTACAATTTAAAGAACCAATAAATTACACCAGGGCATTTCAAATAACTGACTGATAAAACTACAGTTCACCCTCATTCCCAGAAATTCTTGGCAGGTGTAATTTGCTTGTCTGTTTTGAAAGGACTGGGTACAATTCAATCATGCCAACACAAGCCATTTGGAGTTAGTAATTTAACAGAAACACCACCAGTGATGATGCTCCCACTAGCCTCTTTTTTTACAATCTTGAAAGAATGCTATTAACTTCTCTTCTGATGACTTAGAGATAGAAAACAGCATATGATTTCTTCTTTCTCTAGAAGATCCTGAACAGTAATACAGACAAAAAACTAATCTCTATAATATTTTTCTGGACAGCATAGTTTATCCTCAGGATTACGAATATTAGAGTAAATCTTTAAGACGTCCCAAAAGCATTACAAAGTAATTAGATGGAATTACCTTTACTTTCCTGTCAGTTTTCTATTCTTCTAAGAAAAAGTTTGTTATCACAAACAATATACAGAGGCATATGAAATCCTACTTCTTCAGCTTTGGATGTGCACAGGGGCAGAAGATCTACAGTATTTGGTAGTTTAAGGGATAAATGCCTTAAAACAAACTCTCTCCCGATGCAAATTCACTCTGTTCAATGGGCTTAAAGTTAAGAAGAAAACCAGCTCTCTGTGTAGTTATGTACATAACTATTTTTTCCTCTGCCATAACAGAAAATGTGCTTGGTGATGGTCTGGGTGAGAGGGTTTACAGTACCTGTGCACTCAATGTCTCCAGAGGACTTTCCACTCTTGGAAAAGCCATTAGTGGCATTCCTCGTGGGTCTTCAGGCTTCGGTTTAGAAGGAGCTCCATGAGTGCCTTTAAAGTTATGGACAACGCATATCCCCTGTGTAATGCCAAAAAAAAAACCAAACCAAAACAAACAAAAAACGGAAAAAAAGTAAGGTCAGCACGTTCTGTCCCCAGGAAAAACTCTCAGGAAGTTTCACGGGTCTCACAAGTGCCAGTTTTTGCAAAGAACTTAACCTGTGTTTTGGTTCAAGGCATCATTTATCTCAGCCTTGGGCTATAGAATCATAGAATGGTTTGGACTGGAAGGGACCTTAAAGATCGTCTATTTCCAACCCTCTGCCATGGGCAGGGACACCTTCCACTAGTCCAGGTTGCTCAAAGCCTCATCCAACCTGGCCTTGAACACTTCCAGGGATGGGGCATCCCCAGCTTCCCTGGGTAACCTGTTCCAGTGCCTCACCACCCTCAGAGTGAAAGATTTCTTCCTGAGATCTAACCTAAATATATCCTCTTGCCATTTGAAGCCACTACCCCTCGTCCTGTCACTACATGCCCCTATAAAAAGTATGGTGTGATTACTGACACAGTTGGGCATGGTGGACTACCTTGGGAAAGGGGTTCATCTGGCCTGTAATCTGAGGTGATGAACCATTCTCAGCCTTTTTATGTTTTATACAGCAGAGACTCCCATGGTCTGCTTTATCATCACAAAACCATGGACTACCTCGATGATGCACTTCATTGGCCAGATAGTCTCTTCAGACTCCCACCATCATTTCCAAACAGTGACAACAGCTCACTGGGGGGCTGAATCTACCTCACATCTGGATGACATCAAGCTCATTTAGCACTATTCCTGCATGCTTCCAGCATGACTGCTGGGGTGTTTATCCTACAAGCCCTTCCCTTGTGCATGACCAGACTTGCTGCACTCTTACCAGATACATGGGCTGACTGCCTTTATGCTGCAAGGGCTAGATTTAAACTGTCTTTCCCAGTGGGAATCAGATGAACTACTTACCATGAAGGCCAAGGAGATTCAGGTCAGAGGTTGTGGATGTCTTTTTATTTAAAGGGAACACAGGAATAAATGATACGTGAAGGTGTGTTTTTGTTTTGGGGTTTTTTGTTTGTTTGTTTTTAAAGTACAGAATAGGAAAAAAAATCAGTGACAGGACAATCTAGATTTAACGGATCTTTGAAACCTAATCCCTTCTGATTACAGGGATAAAGTGTCTGTTGCTATGCAATGGATAGTTTTGAAGCATATTTTGATTAAATGGAACCAGGCACATTGCTTGGTAATAGGGAGAGTCACCTTGACTGACATGTCAAGAGATCCCTCACCAAATAAAACACTTAAACCACACAGCCAACAGCGGAGCAAGCAACATTTGAAGTCCAGAGAGATGCTGCCTCTAGATTCTATGGGAAGGCCTCTGATACATTTCAATACGTGTGGTTATCCTATGAGATGGCGAACAATTTCAGCTCCAGTCCAAATGCTGCAAAGGGAGGTAATTTTGCCTCCTGGGGAGCTTGTCCTGACCTTCCTTTCCATTGCACGTCTTTTATGGTCTGAAACCAGGTAGAGAACCAGGACTAGAGCTCCTGACAACACCCTGTATCCTACATTTTTGCCAGATGCCAGGCAGACAGCGGTATTTTGCTACACAGGGGTGTCAGAGAAGAAGTCTCAAGCATGCCTCCCTTTTGATGTGAGTTGAAATCTACACCATCTTTAAAATATTTTCCAAGACAGGTCAAGTACAAACATATACAGTAATGAAAATAATCCTGAAATACATACAATGCACAACTGTCATCGTTAACCTTATTAATTCGTATCAGCCTGATTTCGTATTAGGATTTTCTCTGACACCTCTAATTAGATGGCGCTAGAATTAGTTCTTAGCAACTAGATTAATCAGCTGCAATAGGCCACAAGGGAATAGTAATATTTTATTTTTTAATCTTTTAACTGAGGTAATTTTAAAAGGGATATAGAAGGACTGGTAGACTTACCAGAAACAAAGCTACGGCACTCCCCAAGATGAAGCCTGCAATCACATCCGAACAGTGGTTTCGATACTCAGAAACTCGATTTAGCCCGGTGAGGAACGCTGCACACAGGGTACCCAGACACAGGACAGGTTTGGCTAGCCTGCTGCTCTTTGTCTTAATTGTGCTTGTGATGTACATCTGAAACAAAGCGCAAGCCGAAAATGAAAAAAGTCACTGCCAGAAATGCATCTTTTTCCACCCAGACAAATCCTGAATCAGCAAGGATCTGACAAAACCCATGATTTATTTAAAAAAGCATTAGGAAATGGAGGAAGAGGTTTAAGGTAATTCAGAGAATGCTTTTAAGAGAACAAACAGATACTGTTAAATGATGTTTCAGGATGTCAAATACCCTGTCAACTGCATTTAGATGTAGAGTTTTTCTCAGCTGACTTCCAACTTGTGCAAGTACTTGCCCATACGCTAGCAAAGATTCACACTGAATGTACATGACTAAATGTATGCAAAGACAGTCAAGAATTTATGTTTATACTCCTGCAGAAATTGTAACGTGCACAGGACGGAGTGCCTAGCATCCATACAAACTAGCTGCTCCAGTTTCCTAAGCCGTACTAAGTTTAGGGAACAGAGAACATTAAGAGAAACCATTCTGGACATCTTCTCTGTAAGATGAAACGAAACACAGAATATGTGAGAGATTTCTTTTAAAACAAAGTTGATTCTCAAAATGTAATTCCAGAGCATGAAGTTTCACTGTGCTCTGAATATGAACCCCACATCTTTTTGACAGTTTGCGTTTTGACAGAGAGAGTAAAACCATGTGGGTCACAATTAGCAGCCAGTCATTAATTCCGGAGGCACAAAATTACAAAGATCAAGCAAAGCAAGCTTGATGGCAGAACAGTTAAGTAAAATCCTTTTCAGCAAGGAAGTATGGATGCCTGCATGATTTCCAAAGCTTTGATAAGCAAAGCAAATACGTCAAATAAGTTTGCCAGAAATGCCTCCAGATGAGTCCCATGCATGAAAGAGAACCAGGAGGATACATCTGAAAAATTCATTTTACTCTTATTACCAATCAACTGGTAAATGAACCTGATTTGCATAGTGTAGATCTGTTCCAGTGAAAGTACAAGCACTGTTCTGCTGGGGAATAGAAAGATAACAAATCATGGATGTGTCTCTTCCAATGTTTAATATCAAAAGATGCCATTTTATTTGTAAAGAAAAAAAAAGTCCTCTTATTGTAAAAATAAGTAAAATCACCGAAGCTGAAAATATTCCCAATCTTGACTCTTTTTCAGTTGTCAGAAATGGAAATACGCTTCTGTTAGCCTTCTGGATGAAAGACTTTATAAAAGATCCTTACTGTTTTGATCAAATCATCAATGACACCACAACTGGGATCTCTGATTGTGCTGTCTGCAGGTCACAAATGACATCTTTCTCTAGGATGATGACTTAATTTCTGGGGAATGGCACCGCTGAGTGCTTTGCCATGGGTGGCACTGAAATCAAGGCAGGACGCTGCAGGATGGTGGAGATCCAAGACTTGTTCTGCTTCGTTGCTGCTGCAGCAAAGGACACCACGCTGGCTCACGCTGCCAGTCTCTGGCCAAGACTACAGTGGCTTGGTTGGGGTGAAGCTGCCTCGGGACCTTCCCGTGGATGTGCTGAAGGAAGCCTGCAGATGCCTGGCTTGGTGCTCCTAATTGCAACTACCAGCACAGCTTGCTTAGCACTCCACCATCTACTTGGCAACCACATGCAAATATTTTACTGTATTTTAATGTCTGTCCCTTTCTTCATGAGCCAGGTATGCAGAGGTCACCATGGTCTGGTACGTAGTTTTGGGATCACGAAACAGAAATTATATCCATTTACAAGCTCACTCTGTTCATTGCTTTTCATATATTCCTTTATTTGTTGTATCGTGCGTATTTTTGACTCTAGCTTTCTCTCTGTCCCCATTTCTCTTCCCTTCTTCCTGACAGGGCCATCAAATGTCCCTACAGCTGTCTTCTCCTCACTGGCTGGTGTTTAAAGAGTCAGCCCTAAACCCAACACCATACATAACTCCGGAATATGGGAAGAAGGGAAGTGATCCAGCAACCATCTCTTGGAAGGGAAACAGACAGGCCAGGGAAACCGACCAGAGGAAGTCAGATCTGACTGCCTTTGGACCTGTACCTCGGCAAAATTATACTTTCACCTATCAAGAAACTGCAGTACTAGACTTCTGACGGCTGAATTTGCCAGATCTCTGCCTGGGGAAAGGAAGTCTTCCGCCCTTAAATGTGCTGCTGAGCACATCATTTAAAGGTGAGTTCAGTTTATGAGCTGGAATATTGCCGTGTGTAATAGCACTGGGGATGGAACGAAGCTCCTCGGGAGGTTCCTGCTTGCTTTGTTTTTGCAACCTAACCCCTGACTGCAGCACATGCCTTGAAACGACAGCTAGCAACCGAGCACTAGGCGGCAATCTTGCCGCAGCCTTTGCTGGGAGGCTGAGCTGCACCTGACTGTCACCAGCACTCACGTTCAGGTTCTCCTTTGGAAACAATAGGAAAAAATATCATTGAAGTCCAGTGCCTCTGTGTGCTTAATCACCTCCCGTCCTTTCACCCCATGCTCTTCTTTTAGCAGAGGCCAATTCAACCGAGCAAGAGGGAGCCGGATTGCTTTCTGACTCCCCACCAAAGCGCTACCGCGGTTCACAGCATCCAGAGGCAAAGCACCACCTCTAAAGTGACGATGCAGCTCTGCTGCGGCAGCTGCAAACCCTGGCTGCAGAGATCAACCCATGCATGTCTGTCTTCTCACAGGTATGAGATGAAGCTGGATCTCCGGGCTGTCCACACAGGAAAGCTCTCCTTGTTACGGATGGGAAGTAACAAATGTATTTGAGGTTTCACGCGCCTCAGCAGGAAAACATAAACTTGTAGTAAAGAGAACATTTTTAGCAATAAGGATAATTAACCATGCAAACAGATTGGCAAGGGAAATCTGTAATACTCTCATGAGGAGGGTTTAAGACAAGACAAACTGTTTTCCCAGAAGGTATGCGCCAGCTCACCCATAAATCACACACTGAGCGCAGAAATAACTGAGCGAGCTTCTCCATTCTGGTCAGACTTTCCAATCACTACAGTTTTATCTTTACTGTCCTGGTCCCTAAAGCGCAGATATTTTTTGAGATTCTCACAATGTGTTTACTCTTTCATTTATAGCATGTTTTCAAAGCCTTGTGTAAGGGCCCAAAATCTCAGTAAAAGTCACTTACATTTGATTTCCTACACACAGCAGGTGTTTTTGAAAATTTCCCACAATGCAAGTTAGAGGGTAAATTTGTTTACAAAATTCTAAATGTCAAAACCAGTTATTTGATGGGTGGGAGAGGGGGGAAGGAAGTAAATATAAAAAGATGTGAAGAAAATAGAATAAATCAAAATAAAAATAAACTACATATGATTTAACTATATAAATTATGTATTCTGTTTCTTTGCTGTGCTTATCAGTACAGTCAAGCAGTATATTTAGCAATGTGTAATATGCGATAGTAGCATTCATCCTGTGCCTAATTCCTCTCTCATCTTTTTCAGACCGACAAAAGCAGAAGACAGTCCAGGAGGCTCTTTTGTTTGCAAATTTAAAATAGACATATATACATGTGTGTATACATATGCAAATATATGCTTATATATATATTTAAAATGTATGTTATATCTATGACAAGAAAGGCAGAGTGGAAGAAGCGTCTTGTCCTTTAAGCTGAAAGTGGGGATATTTGTGATAGTTTATTTTCCTTGGGAAGTTCACAATTTCATACCAATACTGGAAAATTCTGTGTCCTACAAGCTCACAGACAATCCTTTCCTTTACCATAGAGATTTCTACAGTCATAGAGAAGCAGAACCTTTCACGATGACGTGTATTGGAGAACATGATGCCGTCTCCTTGATGCTCGGGGCAATTGCTTAAAGTGCCAAGGACTCAAATTTCATTGATTAGTCTAGTAGGTGTTAACGCAGAAATGGAATAAATTGTTGTGGGGGTCACAGTGACCTGGGTTGCAGAAGGGATTTCCTGATTTCTCTGCTGGTCAGGATTTCCCAGCTGTTAAAAGGTTTGATGTCCAGGTATATTGTACCACTGTCATCTAGTCAAGAAGCAATCCACTCAGGAGTAAAAGACCGGAAGTGATCCAGTGCGATGAGGTAGAGTCTTCTAGCCTGATGGAGGTGACAGACAGCATTACTTGTGCATGCTGCTAGGCAAGAACTTAGCTGAAGGATCCTAAAAACACTACCAAACAGTCAATGTCAGTGATCAGTTGTATCTTTCAACTACAGAGACCCATGTTGTTGTGACCATAAAACACTTCTCCTTGCTTTCACTCCAGAGGCAAACAGGAGGATCATCAAGGATATCTACCTTCTCTCTACAATAAGACGTCCTCCAGTTGTGCTGCAGAAATACTTTCATTTTCTGTGGTTTGGTTGAACAGCACCATCTGTTAGATGCCCTTGTCATTTACTCTTTCATGACCTTTCTCAGAAGACTCTGAAGTAACAGTTGTTTAAAGATGATGTAGCTGGGATACCCATATGCAACATATGATTTTATGGTCTGTTTTTTGGTTTCTGCTAGAAATGTTAATGAATTAAGGAGTATTTCTAGCCTGTCATTTTCCCTTGGGAGAGATACTTAGAAGCATGTGTTTTTAACTGTACAGCAGCATGTACTATGTACAGTGATTACCATACTTTTGGGAGATTAATAAAACCTCATTAGATGCCATTCTAGTTTTTGTGTAAGTATGGAAGCCAGGGCTGCTGGCTGTTTTGTCTTTCCCCTAGTTCAGGCATACAAGATGCATCTCTGCCTGCAGAGATCACAAAAGTGATGCTTTGGGTTCTCAGCTCTCCTCAGCTTCTTCGGCAGGTGACAAGAAAAAGCCTAGTTGATAAAATATAAACCCCAGATTACTAAAAAAAACCCAAAGCAAACCAAAACACAAAGCCAAACCAATCACAGTCAGAGTACTGTCACTATCAGACTAATGAACAAATCAGTACAGAGATATCTGCAGAGGGTACTTGAGGTTCAGTGACGGCAGGAGACTCCCAGATCTCAACAGACATTTATACAATGGAAGACCATGTCTGCGCTGATTCCATTCTCCTGTCTCTTCATCTTCTCTTGCTCCATGGCTCAAATCTTCAGCTTTATGCAAAACAGAGCTATTATGAACCAGCTACCCTGTGTTTTATGTTCAGCAGCCCACATTATCACACATATTACGATCACCAAGATGCTTCTCAAAAAATGATGCACAATTATTAAGCAAAGCTAGACATGAACACTGCATTTCTTGTGTAATGCTCATGTTAATCTCAGCTGATAGGCAGAGAAAAGACAAGTGACAACACCTTTAGTGCTAGAGGGTGTCTTCAGGCAGAGAACTGGGCTAAAATTGGACTGTAGGCTCAAAGGCCTTAAGGGCAGACTTTTATGACCTTGTGGCTCAGAAATAACTCCATGTCCTGGCTCTACCTTTCTGGGGAGAAGAGCAGGCCCATTGCAGGTACTCTTGAAAGACTATGGCTCCGAAACACTGAACTACTGGCGACTTATGGTCAGGAAGGAAAAGCACTATTCCCCTTCAGCTGTAGAAATCAGCCTGTTTGTAGATTTGCCTTTCCAGAAAACAAGGAAGGTCAGGTAGGGAAGTCCATGAAGTCCATGAAAGGATGTAACCATCTTAGGTCAGAATCAGGACCAAGCCTGACCCTGAACCTTCCACCTAAGAGTTCACCATGATGAAAACAGCTGCTACAACAATGTTGAGTTTATCGAGAACTGCATTCCACACACGGTTGTTTACTGATCATAAATCACGCATGCAAAATGTTACAGGGTTTTCAAACACTTCCCAACAAATCCAGATCAAACAAGTTAGCAATTTTTATCTCCACCATTATTCACAAAACATTCAGTGCAAACAGATGGATATTGAAACATCAGTGGGTAGCCTCTTCATTTTATAGCAATAATGTGGTGTTTTATTCATCTGCTACTAAGATCCTGGTAAAATATTCAGTAAATACCCTGTCATTAGTAAGTTTATGGTTTTTCTGAAATCACTACAGACAGACTCTGCCATTTGAGCCAAGCTACCCAGGAAAAAAAGACCTAGTTGAGCCATTCTGAGGTCAGAACCAGGTTAGGTACTTGGATCTTAATGGCAGATGCACTGAGGTTTTCTAATTTGTGAGTAAGCTCCTTGGATCAGTTTTAAAACATTACAGAAACTTTAGCCAAAGAACACAAAGGAGCAGCCATTCTGTTTCACTAGACTGTTAAAGGCAATTTCCTTCCTGACAGTATAGCAGTGTCACCTTGCCAAGATGTCCACTGGGGTCCACCTCTCTGTGATAACAGCAGAATTCTGGCAATGATTTTATTGCAACCTTCTTTGCACAGGGAATTCAGATCCTAACCAAGGGCAGCAAAATCCAGCCCCATTCAGCCGCCAACTGAAATGGCACAATTTAAGTTTTAAAAGTTCAACAACCCATGGCAGGTGAATGAAATAAATAGTAGTGATCCAGGAGCCGTTAAAGCATCAACTTCATTTTAATGTCCATGAGACAGGGGCCGCGAGAAGAGGCTGAATGCATATTGTAAGGCTTCTGAGAAAATCAGCAGCAAAGTCAAGATTATGCTTGCACATCACTCAGTGCCTCAAAAGCAATGAGCATTTGATTTGCTTATGCCAGTGTTGGTAAAACAGAGCGAGAAGGGGATTTTTCCCTACAAATAAAGAAAAAATCCCACTCCCAAACAGCCTTCTTTTTCTTCAAAATCCCATTGTAAGAAAACCTGCCCCATCTCGATGCACACACAGAAACCTCTCGAGCAAGTCAGTGATCATCACGAGCACTCACCGTGGCGTATAAAGCTGAGTAGATGCTCAAAGCAGCATGTTTGGATGGAAAGGATCGCCTTGCCTTCTCAATCACCTCCACGTCCCCAGTGCAGATGTTGCCATTGTTTATGAACTGGTGGTGGGCCCGGCAGTCGTTTCCAGTGTAGTTGGGTTTACAGACAGTCAGGAAGTAGGGAGCCAAGTTCCCGGTCACGACCTGGCCGGCGTTTACAAATATGTCAGTGGCAAAAAGTCCAAACGCAAACACTCCTGCCAGGAAAGGTTAACAACAACAATTATTCAAACAGGTTTAAAAAAAAATAATAAAAAATCTTGGTACCTGAAAGGATGAGACATAACGAGAGGCAAGGGACCAAACCTTGCAGTCATTACCCAGGGAAAGCCCCTGCTGGCTCCGGCAGCGCTCCCGAAGGCGGGACACAGAAGACCATACGCTTCACTCTGACTGGTGCTTAACTCCGCAACTCCAGGAGGACTCAGAAACAGGCTGAAAACGGTAACCATGTGCCTAAGCACTTTTGTGATTCAAGCGCTGAACACAACCGTGAGCTACAGATTTCACTGAAAACTCTGCACCTATACTGTGCCTGTAAAGTTTCCATGATAACAAAGGCTCACAGCCTGCAGCCAAGTGTCATGCACAAGAGTCGTTAAAAATGCATTTTTACCACATCTGGGTCAAAAAAAGGTACATAATAGCTCTGAACCTGAAAGAGCAGTGTAATGCTGAGATACAATACTGCACTTATACTAATGTGACTATCTTGTGTCAAGTACTTTTTGGATTGTGATTGTTCACTCTCCTGACGTTGAAAAATTAAGATCCTAATCTAGTGATATTGGGCAGGTCTTCTGGGAAATATCCTACTCCTTTGCTCTGGAAGACACTTCCACACATTTGGAGTTTAGTGTCACTGGGAGCACATACCTGTAAATGCTATAGCAGGAAACATTTACTTGAGCCCAGGAATATTTCCAGGATTGGGGAGCATCCCTTGCTGGATACTGCAGACGTCACATACTCCACTGTCTGCCCACAAGTGTTACCAATACCTGCTACAGCTGCTATAAATGTATGTGAGGTTCTTTTACTTGCACGTACTGCCTTCAAATCAACGGGACTGAAAGGCAGGTTTGCAGAAATGCCAAACCCAAAAGTTCTGACAGGCTACATCAGCTCCCATTTCCCCCTTACCATCGCTAAGATGGATTAGTGTGTCACAAAAATTTAGAACAACTAAATATTTACTTTCGGTGGGGGAATGTTGAGGGCCACGTTTTTGCTTTCTCCCTCCTGTAGTTTTGTAAGTAAAAGTCACTTACATTATACGTCAGCTACAATTGCTATGTATTTAAATATGACCAAGAGCTGGAGCTCTAGGGTAAACATCTTAGGAGAGCTGTGATAAAATCTTAAGAGGTGGCACCACCATGGTTATAACAACTTCACTGCTTATCTGTACTGAATTGAAAAAAAAAAGAAAGAGAAAAGATTGCCATAATTTGAGAAACAAAAAATATCAGGGAGCCAGCACTATGCTGCAGCAGAAAATGCTTTATACCAAATTAGCAAGAATCAAGGATCACTCTGCAGATATTGTCACCCACCGTGCAGCCAAGAGAAAACAGAAGGGCTACAGAAGGGCAGAGCGATGTCCTTCTGAATGGTCAGGACACTTGTACAGACTAACATAAAACAAACCCCATAACTAAAAATGAATTCATTGTACGGGTGTCAAATGGGGCTTGCCATTGCCTCTCCCCCACAAACGGTGTGGTGTGACAGACACAGCTGTGCTGTAACACAAGTTCCTCGGTGGGGTACTGGTGGGAAGAGCCTGGAGCGGCTGCAGGAGCGCAGAGCCATTTGTCCTCACCACACTTCCCCATAGTTAGGAAGGAGCGTTACCACAGTGAAGACAATTCTGGGGACTGAGTTTATTACTATTCATTATGTGAGTCTATTAGAATTCATTATTAATGAACTGATGTGTGATCATGGATTTAATAAGCCAGAGATGGTCAAAGAGGGAGGTAGCCCACCTCTGGCTCTAGACTGCAGGACTGGCCCCTGCCTTTTTACTGGCATGACAGTCTTCGCCCCGTTTATCCTGGAAAGTGTCTGTGTTTAAAAGGGCAACAGAGAGAGCACTGACACTCCTCCTTTATTTCCTTTATCCCTCTGCTAGTATTTTAAATCCATAGTTTTCCACAGTGGCAGAACTCCTCATCTACATTAGCCAGCGCACAAGCAAGTTCAAATGAAAAAGACAGTAGGTATCTTTCCAGCCTGGTGAAACAGCAAGTTATGCCAGAGATGAATCTTGTTTTATACATTGCTCTTAAATTTTTTTGGCACAGCTTGCTTCAAATGGCATCTTTTTGATACACTGTGCAGATCACAGGGAATGCAGCGAGGATTATTGCCCAGTCCTTTACAACATTTAGAGGAAATCTAAGAGCCAGGCAAACACTGCAGGCTGGTCCACGGTCTTTATTGCTTCAGTAACTACAAACCAAGAACTGAGGTGTTTCAGAAAAAGCTCATGGGCTTCACGAAGTTATTTCAATCTCTAGGCAGTACACATATGCAAAGGTGGTCCAGTGTTTTTCTCAAAAAAAAAAAAAAAAGCAGATTCAACACCTGCATTTTCTCAGTATTTGGTAGCACTGAAAGTGCTGGCTGAGGCTCAACTCCTGAGTGCTGCAGCACTCCACAGAACAGCAGAACAAGCCATGGTTGAAACCTTTATCATGCTCTGACTTTGATCATATTGATCACAGTAATTTCCCGCTTGCAGTTCTGCCAAACTGTGCTGTATGAAAGTCATGGCTATGTGCAGCAATGAATTTGGCTAGCAGGAATTTAACCCTTGCTGATTACCCATCATTTACTCTCTGGAGACTATAAGATAGGGTTGGCTGTAGTTGATTTAAAGGCTGTAACACCAGCGAGCCTGGGGAGTGGTGGAGAGTCCCCTGATGTTTTTTGTACCTCAGGAATCCATCTGTTCAATGGATTTGTTCAATGACCTACAGCAGCTAAGCTAACTGACCAGAACACGAGAATGCAGTCACGTGATTGCCACGTTTTTAGAGACAGACAAATTGCCACTGAAAGGCTTCATGGGAAGGGCAACTAGCCGTGTCTCTTCAGGGTCATACAGCTGAAGTCCGTGATCTAATGCCACAGAGAGAGAAGGGGAGAACATGTACCTCTTCCAGGCTTTGATGCTCAGGTGTAATGGGAGGTGATGACATCCTGCTCAGGAGCAAGTGCTTTATCTCACTGTGCTCACTGTGGCCTAAGAAACCTGGCAGAAAACCAGTCCAGAATTGGGCATATGCTGAGAAAAGACGTAAACAGTGCAAGTCCCATGGGAAGAAGACCTACAGCCTCTACAGTTGGTTACTAGCAGAAAGGATCACTGTCCTGGCTCTCCGCTGTGTTCGTGTGTGTCAGGAGCAGCCGGAAAGAAGCAGCTGGAAGGCAAACCAGTAAGCAGAATGGGAGATAGAGGGTAGGCTGTAACCCCTGCTACTCTCTTTAGCTGACCCAGAGTGCAAGAAGGAACTGAGAGTCAGATCTGAACATATCTTTACCTTCAGTGAGAAAAACCTTACACAAACTAAGTGTGCAAACCAAAAAAACCCCATCCTATTCAAAAAGGAGGACAGACAACATGAACCTTAAATCTTTCCAGCTCCATCTTATCTGAACTAATACTTGCTTTGGCAGAAGAACCTAGATCTTCAGCAGCTTCAATTTTGAATGGTTCAGTTTTAATTTCTAGACTTACACCTCCCCCTAAGTCACTGCCAAAAAGTCCTCCAAGCACAAACTTGTAATTTCTGGGCTCTCACTCACATGCAACTCTAATGGTCTTTCTCCTACTGAGCTCCCTGAGCTCACCAGTGCTGCCACCTCCAGCTCTGTCTATTGCTTTTGCTAAAAGAGACATCTGCCCTGAAGAAGAATCCAGCTCTCCTTGCTCACTGTAGCCGCAGTACAACCCTGCCTTCTCCCCACCACTCGTGCTCGAGCTCCCTCTTCTTCCACCCTGGATCACTCTAACATCAGTGACTGCAGCTGTTTGTTGACTCCATGGAAACTCTCACTAATACAGACATTAAATGCCACTGATTTGAAACAAAACAACAAAAAAACCCCCGTGACAAAAAAAAAAAAATCCACAAAAAACCCCCAGGGATTTGTAGAAGAGCAGCTGAAAAGATATCGGGAAGAGAAAAGTGAGAAGCCAGTGGGTGGAAATGAGAATGAGGAGGTAGAAGGCTTTATTAGAGAAAAACCATGAAACCCTTAAGTAAAGTGACAAAAGAAACAATGCATTGAAGGGCTCATGAGACATCAGAAGCTGTGCTCTTCAGTAACATATCACCATGTCTTCTCCCAAGTGTATTTATTTAGGCACTCCTTTCTCTCCCAGTGCCCTGTCAATTATCTGAATTTGTCACGCTCAACCTAATTGGCTCAGAAAACATTCATATTACACATGCACACTCACACTGCACCAACTGCATTTCCACCCCTATGTTTTTTAAAGAATATTAGAATTTCAACAGAGGGAGTCCCTGGAAGGACTCATGGCTCTATGGAAATGCTGATCCTCATCCCACCTATGAATAATAGTCCTGCTCTAATAGTCCTGTGCATCCAATAAAGCCATACATTTATAGCCCTGTGACTCAGACTGCTAAACCACCCTTCATCATTATATCTTAAAGAGTGTTGTTAAAGGAGATCTGTATCATTAATCCATTTTATGACTGAAGAGATGGGGGTTTCAGGGAAATTTATTGTCTGTTGCCATGGCATCTGGAACGGGCTCAACAGCAAGCTTCTTCCGAGCACTCATAATGCGATCCCAGGATTGGCTTTGATCTCCCAGTGAAGACCCCACAAAGCTCAGTGCTCCAGGCATCTGCTGCCTCTTGTGCCTGCCCGCTTCATCTGTGAGTGTCCTGCCTGGATACTGCTCCCAGTGCAAAAGTACTCTGGAGCCCCAAGACTCCTCCCCATGAACACACAGGATTTCTTTCTTCCTTGCTGCTTCACAACTACGATTTTTCATCTAGACAATAGCCATCTCATAAAAGGGAACAGTAAGGTTTGATTCGTCCCCCACACAGTGACCTGTTTCTCACTGCAGAGGCAGAGGGAGATAAACAGTAGTTTTAAGCTGCTGCAGCAGTTCAGATTACAGGCAGGACACCCAAATACAGCTTGAGCCCTGCTGAAAGGCATCCAGTTAATGACAGAATGTGCATTGTTTCACAGTGAACTTCAGATCTAGAGCAGACAGAAGGATAAGGTCAGGCAAACCATGTCCTGCAGCTGCCTAGGGGACTGACATCAGAGCTCTGGGGTCTATCTATCCTATTAAAATAAACCCAATGTGTGTATAAATCTTGTAAACCTTTATTTGCTGAACTAAAGCCTTAATTTGCTGAAATAAAGCCCTAATTTCATTATTTAGCTGCCCACTGTGAGGTGTCACCATGCTTTAAATTAAGCTGTCAACAGAAGCTGATCTGCGCCATTTGTTAACTGCAAATTATGCAGCCCCAAAGTAAGAGCCACTGGTAACAAATTCACAAAGCACGTTCCATTTAGAAATATCTGGAGAGAGGCTACTTGCATGTTATCAGGGCTTTGCAGGTATACAACTTAATCACATGGATTAGAAACCTCATATAATGAAATGAAACACAATACACACTCTAGTCACTCTGCCAAACTGAGCCAGGGAGGTCTGAATCCATGATCCTGGGGGTATGATAGCAGTGTATATAAACACACTAAATCCTTGACTGAAACCATTCACTAAATAATGGTAAAATAATTTATAACCTCTATTTGCAATACAAATCATAAACTAGAACATGGAAGCAAATGCAAGATGGCAAGATGTACTGAACAGGAAATTACCACAAGAAAGGGTGAATAAAAATACAGAAGGCTGTGTGTACTCAAGCTGGGAAACGGGGAGAGAGGCAGAGGTCCAAGAAACAACCACTCTTCCCCCCTGGTTTCTCAAAGGTCCAGCATGTGAACAGCAAATTTTGTCAGCAGAAATTAATAATAAAACTGCTGGGAGGGGTGGGGAGAGGAAGGAGGAGAGATGATGAGACTAGAGAATAGCAGTGCAGCGCTCGTATTTCAGACAGAAAAAACTACTCCAAAGCAACTGCACACCGCTTGTTGACCCAAAAATCTTCAAAATAAATGTCTGTGGAAGCAGCTATAAGAGACAAAGAGGAAGATGGAACAAATTGCAACATATATCAAAGTCTGACATTTCCAAGCTAAGCCAGCTTTTTTCCACTGATAAAGAAATTGATTTTCTAACTACAGGGAACATAGCAGGTTTCACCTATCAAGGCTGCAGTAAAGGCCGTGACAACAAGCTGAAAGGCAGCCATTTGCCACAAAAGCAAATGTCTGCCAACATGCAGAATTCATGCCTGGGCCAGGAAGCAAAATCGAAATTTTGGTTCTGCTTCCTGTGGACAATGAACCAGGGAGGGATTTAAGACAAAGCTCAACATTCAAGGTCCCCACTAAACTAAGGAGGGGAGAATCTTAGAAAGAGACTGCTGATGAGAGCTTGAGGAAAACAAGGAGAGAATAAGCAGAGAGCATAGTAGGCAAGACAAGAAAAATCAAGGAAAAGAAACATGGGGCTTTGCCAACATGCCAGAAGAGCTGCAGGGTTGGGGGTTTTTTTGCTTAATTAATTTTGCTTAATTCTTTGCACCACTATCAAAGTACAAAAAAGTGCTTCATTCTGTACACACGAAGAAAAAGCAAGAGGAAAAAAGGCTTGTCTAGCAACCAAATCCAGAAGATCCCTTGGAGGTAGTATGAGAGGGGTGCTTATCTTTCACATCCCCAAAAGATAGTCTGGAGTTTCCCTTTTTGCTTCTCTTTCCTTCCAAAATCTAAGTGAATGTTCAATGAAGTATCTGTAACTTTCTCCTTGCTTGTGGAAAGCACATTTGGGCTACTATTCTCAAAACCCCATCTCTTCCTAGCAGCTGTAGTTACGGAGTCAGAGAGGGAGAAAAAGCCTCTTTGTCTTTCTAAAATTTGGAAATAGCAATTCTCAAAATATCTCCATGATGTGCCTTGCAGGGTCAGGAAACAGTGTTCATCTTCCCTGACACATGAGCACCCAGATACGGTGAAGGATATTTCTCATCCTTTTGAGTAATACCAACTGTAATGACTTACAAGGCAGTATTCCAAGGAGTTAATTTACTACTTTTTGTAAGTACTCACTTAAGACTCAAACTCACACATCTGGGCCAAATGAAATCACTGGATGTTCCAGTGAATTTGTGCCAAGACTAAATTGGCAGCAAACTTCTTTGCAACAAGCCAGGCTGCTTGCTAGGGTATCTCGGAAGACAACCTACCTAATCAGCTGTGCAACTGATGACCCTCAAGTTCAGCAAGAGAAGACAAACGCAGGGAAATCCATGTATGAGCAACATGGTAGTTTCTCCAGACCCAAGCATCCAGGTAGCCTCTTTCTGGAGTAATCAGCTGCACAGAGCTAACTTCCCTGATCATCCAGCATGGGTTAGAGCTGTTTGGTCCATGTCGTATTTGCAAAATGCAGTGGGAATTTAAATGGAAAACATGCCATTATTTTAATTCCTTTCATGAATTATTTCAGCCACTTTTCAACAAACTCGGTTTCTCTCATTTTACTGCAGAGGCAGGGAGAAGGTTTCAGAAGAAAACAAGCAAACAATCAGTGTAGTTTAAGATGAGACCAACACTTTAAACCGTTCCTAATAATGTTAACTTCCTTTTTCTCAGGAAGAAAAATAAAGCTGCAAAGCCAAGATTGTTTTCTCTAGCAGGGTTTATATCCTACTACTCTCTGAGAGTCCACTGTATCATTACTATCCCCTCCTCTTCCACCAAAAGAGAAACAATAGCATGAATGTTTAAGAATACAGCTAACTATATAAGAAAATATACACAGCAAATGCTTGGCCTCCATGGTTTGAGCTCTTTTAGTGCTGACCCCGCAGGCAAGAGTATTTGATTAGGAATTTGCAACACGCTGAATGTGCTGGAATGGTCAAACAGCCCTGGGTGGTCCAGTGGACTCCAGTCCCCTGCTTCTCTCTTAATGGCAGTTTAGTATCCGTCAATATATCCTAGAGGTTATCCGAAGTTCAAGGGTATTTTATATTTATCTACCTTCCCATGTCTTTAGTTTTCATCAGCAGAACACAGGCCAGGCCTGTGCGATGAACCACAGGTAGTTTGCCTCCACCCCCAGCGTGGGAGAAGGTAAAAAAACATTTCACTTTCTAGTTTCCATGCATAAAGCAGGAGGCACAGAGAAAGGACAGGGAGAAAGAAAACCATGGCTCGTCCTCCTTTGCAGCATATATTGGCTGCGGATGAAAACTTTAGCACAGGATAAGTCTTTCAACTCCACGCTCTGAGCAAATATCCCCGCCTGCAGTCAGGGCTGTGCTCTACGGAAGCAATACAACCCTTGCCACAGCCACAGCCGACACCTTTCTTCCAGATAAAGCTCAAAAATCCAGAAGTGACAGGGAAGAAGCGATCCGGATATTTTCAGCTTTCAGAAATAGCAATTCCCAAAATTGCTGCGTGACTGCCTTGCATCACTCCGTGACGTGCCTTGCTTCTCTTCACTCAGGCTGTGACTTCAGACCCAGCTCCCTGTAAGACGCCATGTGTAAGGATGCCTCATCTCTAAGAGTACACAGAGAGGCAGGTGCCGTGATGTTCTGTGGGCAAAGGCCCTCTCGGTCAATGGGCAGCCGTATTTACCACTGGCCCATGCCAGCAGTGAGACAAGCCATCCCATCCCACCCTATCCCATCCCATCCCATGCATGAACTGGGGACTTCTAATGAACGAGTTAGAAGGAGGGAAACTGGAGCCCCTTGCACACGCGGGTCAGAGCTGCCCTCTTCTTACTCGACTGCTACAAGGAGGTGGCCCTCCTTATTTCTAAACACCGAGGGGTGCGGTTTGGGCAGCCGTAAATGGCTGTGAATTGGGAAGCCTTCAGAGGACAACCAGATTCTCTGTCTGGGCCACAGCAGGAACGCAAGCTGCCATGCTGTTCCTCTTCCTGCTCCAAAAGAACCATGGGATGGTCCCCACAGTAAGGTCTCGTAGGCAGGCGTTTTTTCCACTAAGCAACAGTATGAAAGAGGCGTAGCAGCTTGCAGGCACCATATAAAGCAACCTCCAAATGGCTAAGTGACAGAACTTCTTCGTTCATTTCTCAGCAATTAACTCAATGAAAGCTCTAACAAAAACCAAATACAATAAAAATAAGAATGTTATTTTGAAGTGGGCTCTGGGCTTTTTTACGCTGTGCTCAGCTGAACGTTATGTGGCAGAGCTATAGATGTTAAAATTAGAGCTGAAAAGAAAAATGCCAAAGAGATGGGCTGGTGAAGACCAATTTGTAAGTAAAATGGGTAGCTCACACAGAATAGCGATGATGGAATTATTCATATAGGGGTTTGATTGGCATAACCTTTCTTCAAGGGTCCAGAAGAAGCATTAAGCTCAGCAGAATAGGATATAAACCAGCTCCGGACAGCATGATATGGCACATTTTGAACGTTACCTGGCAAATCCTGAGGGGGACTATCCCTCTAAGGTGGAAGATGCCTGCAAAGATTTCACAGCTTAATTAATTTTGTGGAGTAGATTATTAGGATGTTTCATTCTGTTTTTGTGCAAACAGGGACTAAACTTGCAGCGCTCAGGATGCTTACCTATAAAACGTATTATTCTTCGAAGCAGTGGATTCAGGTAACAGCACTCTCCAGTCAAAATAGTTTTCTCTTGAATAATTAGGGTTTCTCGGGTTGACTTTATGAAATACATGGATATCTCACCAATAAAAATCTGCCAGGAAAAAGAAAGAAACGGAAGGTTAAAAATGACATGAGCAAACATTAAAACATGAGTGCCTGGTTCCAGCCCATAGAGACTTCTACAAAACTGTCTTTGGGACTACACAATGTCTGCACTTCCACAGCAAGACTACTCTTACTCACTTGAGATGAACTGACACAGACCCAGCTCTCAGCCAAGAATAGGACCTGTCATTCTTGCACTCAGTGGCAAGACACACAAAATTTTCCACCTTCTTATACTAACTTCTGGGATACAGAACACAAACAGATCTTTATGAATACCGTGGATCACAGAATCCCAGAATGGTAGGGGTTAGAAGTGACCTCTGGAGATCATCTAGTCCAACCCTCCTGCCAAAGCAGGGTCACCTAGAGCAGGTTGCACAGGATGGCATCCTGTGGGTGGGTTTTGAATATCTTCAGGGTCAGAGACTCCACCACCTCTCTGGGTAGCCTGTGCCAGTGCTCTGCCACCCTCAAAGTAAAAAATTTCCCCCTCATTTTTAGATGGAAATTTCCTGTGTTCCAGTTTGTGCCCATTGCCCCTTGTCCTATCCCTGGGCACCACTGAAAAAACTCTGGTCCATCCTCTTGACACCCACCCTTCAGATATTTACAGGCATTGGTGAGATCCCCTCTCAGTCTTCTCTTCTCCAGGCTAGACAGACCCATATCTCTCTGCCTTTCCTCATGAGAGAGGTGTTCCAGTCCCCTGATCATCTTTGTAGCCCTTCACTGGATTGTCTCCAGTAGTTCCTCGTCTTTCTTGAACTAGGTAGCCCAAACTGGACACAGTACTCCAGATGTGGCCTCACCAGGCCAGAGTAGAGGGGGAGGATGACCTCCCTCACCCCTTCGAGCCAGAAGCTCCCATTTTTACCCAGACTGGCACGAAATTTTTCATGTCCTGCTATTAGCATTTAAAATTTACTGACAGTATAGACTTCACAGACAGAAGGGAAGACGGAAGGGAAGTTCACGCTTCTAGGGAAGCGTAAACTAATTCTGCAGACTTCCAGCCCAACATTTTACCAGCAAGCGCCAGCAATACTGGATGCTTCCTGCAGCCTCCACACCTTCAGAAACTTATATTCTAAGTTCTAAGTCTGCCAGATAAATTACAGAGCTCCTGTTGACTTTGAAAAGAAATTTAGATGGACATCCCTGCAACGGAAATTCATCTGAAGTCACAAAACTTTCAGGGAGTTCAGTGAAAATTCTGGGCAAACACATCATATTTGTACTAACGAAGTAAAAAGTCCCAGGGTACAGGTGCAGCATGGCCAGTCGCCCATGCTGTTACCCTGCTTGCATGGTCTATGCCACAGCCTGGCCGGGTGACTATAGTGTCTCCGAAAATGCCTGGGATGAGTCCCACAAGGAAAGCTGCATGCAGCCCCTGGTATTTACACAGGAGCAGTTTAGCTATTTGGCCACAGATTGCACATGCCAGCTAGTCTGAGGGACAGAGGATGCCTTCTGGCCCATTTTATTTACTAAATTTACTACTGTATTCATTAAAACATCAAAATTGTAGTCTCCAGGGTTCAATTGATCTTGATGTTAGCGGTGCTTACATATTTTTTTGTGATTAGAACATTCATGCTTTCTGTAAAAATGGTAACTGCTCCTCAAACAAGTAAGAGCAGTATTTCCTAAGCACTCAGAATTAATTTAAGTCTGTTGCATGAAGGTCTAACTGCCTTAGCTAAAGCTGGACCAAATTTGATCACAGTGATGGTCCGCTCACAGGGGGCACTTCTGAAAATCCCACCTAGTGTATTTTGTCATCAGGGTTCAGAAGGGGAAACTGGGAGCTTTTTAGAACAACTGAGTTTGTAATGAAAGCATTTAGGGAAGAAAAAAAAAAAAAAAGCCAGTCAAAGCGGAAGAAATGAGCTCTTAGAAGGGAAGCACTCAAAAGAATTTCATACATTGTTATAAGACAGACAAGAAGAATCCATAGTGCTAGGAAGTGGTCAGAGGAATGTGTAACACAAGTGTGTGTGTGCAGACGTGCACACAGACACCCAGAGTTAGTATAAATATCAAGGAACTAGTCTTAGTTCACTTTGATTGCTGGAATGGTATGTTGTTTCAAGGGCAACAATTTATCTTTATTAAGCCAGATGAACATCCTTATTGATTATTGACATTCAAGCCAAGTATGCTCAACCTCTTTATAATTCTAACCGCTGATGGCGAGAGATGTGGAGTTGTAAAATGTATGTCGATAATGGCAACTGGGGGTGGGAGCCAATGCATGGGAGCCGCACTGAAATATTGCCTTTATCCCGTTTCACTCCATCTGCTCTTAACAGAATTGGCAAGCAGTTCAATAAGCTCAGCTCACTAACTACGGGGCTGGGAATTAAGAAAAAGACCATCTGCACTAAAGCAGTTTAAAAGTGACACTCTGTTTCAAAGCGTTTATTATTTGAATTACGATAATGTTCAGAAGTTTGAATTAATGCTTTGGCTCTTTGTCTGCCTGGGGCTGTACATACACATTGAGAAACAATTTACACTCTGAGGAAATTCTACTCTGAAGATACGCGTTCGTGGACTTTAAAAAACCCAAACTTTTCAAATAAGAGAGACATAGCCATAAAACATATTAATAGTCCTCCTTTAACAATACATCATTTTTTAAAGTTCCTTTGCATCAGAAATTAACTGAATATTTTCCTGTTTCAATTTCCATCTTCATTTCTACAAATTTAGCTGTCTAGCATACTCCTAGCAACTCCCATGCGGATAGATTAGTTCCACTTGGATTTAGGAGGACGTTTTGCCAGGCTATAAATCTGTTCAATTCCATTCCACTGATTTAAGCAGAGTCATCCCAGGCTTCCTACAGTATAACAGATCAAAACGTGATTTTTTTAAGTGAACAGTGCCTTTGGTTTAACACAGAGTTTACGTGTATAGTAATAATGCTGTAGCTGTGAGGTTATGTTATGATTCAACATAACCAGACTATTCCTGTGGTGCCATCTCTGGCACTGAATTTAGTTGCCTGAATTTGAGAATTTTATTTCTTTGTATGTTTAATGTGGGGTCTAGAAAGTGAGCCTTGCTGTTCTCCAAAAATTCAGTGGGGGCCTGAGCACCTAGTTCTGACAGCTAACCTAGCTCTGCAAAATTGAATGTGGTCTGAATAGCTCCTCAAAAATTTCAATTATTTTTTTCTCCTCCTGGCATTTCTGAAGTCAAGTAACTCTGCTGATTCTCATGATTTAAAACCTGATGGTTCTGCATGAGCAGGGTCTGCATCCAGCCAAGTTGTCCAGCTGGCCTCCCAAAATCAATCACTGACACTGTTTTAAGTACCTTAGCTTCTGCCAGAACAGAATCAGCACCCCAGGAATTGGTACAATTCATTTCTAAATCTGAAATCTAAATATAGATACACAGATACGGGTAGAAAGAGAAAACAGCACACAAACTGTTTTAACAGCACGTAAACTATTTTACTTCTGTTTGGGAAAGCAATGCAAGGTTAATGAACTGCTGTAGCACACTGGCTTAACTAGATGGTAGAAATGGCAAGAAAATTGCACTGGAGGTTGGGACTGAAAGCACAGGTGATCTGCAGTCTGAGGTGACGGTAGGCAATAGGGCAGCAAAGGCAGAGCCGCTGGATGTTGTTCGTGACTTCCTGAAGGCAACAGCAGCTCAACTGCAAAGAGGCAACCTTTCCTGGACACCCCTGCTCACATTCCTTTCCATATTACTATTAGGTAAAAATACTGCAGTGATGCCCCAAAGCCCCAGTATGAATTAGAAACACCCACCCAGCGGTCATTTTGCCTCTGCTGATTTCAACCTGTCCATTTAGAAAACTTCTTCAATTAGCCCTGCCTTCCCATTACTGGCAATGTCACCAAATACTTGCTCCTCAGCATTCAGCTCTCAGAAACCTTTGCTGCACATGCTGTACTTACTTCCTGGCTCCTCTTGAGCAAAGAGATGGGAAAAATGATCGGTCCCATTTTCCCCTTCAACAGCCTTTTGTCCGTGACAGATTTGAAAATGACAGTCCTTCAACTTGTGAACTGACATTTTCAGACAGTGAATTATCACATTTTCCCCTTTCAATGTCTCAGTGCAACACAAGCACCCAATACTCTCTGCAAGCCTGTATAGGTTACCAACAGCTTGTTAATTTAATTGTCAATGTAATCAACAAAACAATATTACTATTGCTGTTTAAATGGACATGGAATCTTGATCTTTTCTTTAATTTTTTTCCCCCCATAACAATTTCTAATAGGCTCACAGTCTCCTTGCCAAATGATTCTTTGCACAACTGCATTCTAAAAATAGATTGGGGTAAACATCAAGAAGAGCTGTTTCTATAAGGGTAAACTAGACATAAGCTATCCAGGAATTAATCTGGATTACAGACAAGAGGAGGTTGCAGAAGAGTGGCATCCTGGAGCAGCGCTCCTGCTTGACCTGTGCGGTGGGGTGAGGGTAGGGTGCAGCCTTGAGGCGTTATATTGAGTTTAGGGAAGTCATTATTGATGGTGCTGACGGTCAAGGATGGGTCCAGCTTTAAGACTTTTGTTCCTTTTACTAGTTTCTCTCATTCAGGACATTAGCCTTGTACCTTAACTCAAATCCTCTAGCAAAGCTGAGGACTGCACCCCAGCTTCGCTCCCCTGCCACGCTTTGGTTTACCTCTCCTCCAGTAGCCAAAATCTTCCTCCTTAGCTGCGTTTCTCCAAACTCCTGCGCGTGTAGAGCACCACAATTTGCTTTCTCCTATGCATAAACAGGGACACCACCAGCCACACTGCCCCAGTCTCGCCTCCTTTCTTTCCTGCTTCCCTTGGAAAACTCACTACAGATTCACTGCAACTTAGTGGAACCATTTGCCCCTCTTCTCCAACGAGATCTGTCCTGACTGACTCCATGCAGTCCCATATCACTACTGGCAGAGGCTGCATCTCAACAGACCTCCTGCCTCGCACGCACGCATGCACGCATGCACTCACTCACTCACAAATGGGAAAACACATTTTTTTCTACTTTTTTCCACGCTTTCAGCAACCAGTGGGGTTATGTGAAAGTTGCCGTGGACAGTTTTTGTTTCAGCTGCAACTGCACACAGATAAAGAGGGAGGAGCGTGAGCCAGGGCACACAGAACAGATGCAGGAAGCACAGCTGTGCCCACAACCGGGGATTACCTGAAGTCTCCCTGTGAAACAATATCCTTCTCCTGCTTTCCATGAAAAAGTACAACTGGTGGCATTTGTGATCACAGCACGATGATGGAGGTCCCATATTAGGAAGAATTATGTGAAGTACAGACAGGATCTGTCTGTCATTTCTATGCGTTAAGGGTACATTATTCTGATTTCTGGGAGTTTTTAAATCTTTCCACTTGTTTACTCTGACAGCATCCTTGTCACACAGTCAACCCCTGTTAACACCACTTTCTACAACAGCATCCAGAGACATACTATTACACACAAAAATGGCCGTGAACAAAACCAAAAGTGAACTTGGGTCTTGGGGCATCATCGCTTTCAGTTCTGGGCAAGTTTCAGCAAACTGCAAGACATTTTCTGAATGGTCTATAAGCATGCGTGTGGCTGCATTTTTAATGTCACAAAGAGAAAGAGCTAAATTAATCGAGTCTTCAGCATTCAAATAGCAGCCAAAGGGAGGAGCAGATACAAGGAAGGCACTGGCCGTGAGACAAGCTATGTGCAGAGCACTCAAAACCAGAGAATATAAACAGATGAGGGTTATGGGGCTCTCGGTCCAAATCAGCCAGTTCCAAAATGACTCCATACAACTCTCCCTGGGAAAGCCAGGCCTGTTCACCAAAAGGTGACCTCTACAAAGTGCTCCAGCAGGTGTTTCATCTGCACTGGCTTGCATTGGGCCACAAGAAATTCTGCCCTTTGGCATCAGGGTGTATCTGAGGACCGCATTAGCACAGCTGCGCGTTGGTAGAGAGACACTCTTCAGGCTCTACACACAAGCTCATGGCTCCATTCATCAGTCATTAGTTAAAATAGCAGGAAATTTCCACTAGTAGAGGGACAGAATCACACAGTGATTCACAGAGCTGGGATGGTCTCTCCGAGCCCTCCAGCCCAACCCCTGCTCAAAGCGGGGCCAGCACAGAACACAGCCTTGAGTAGTGACAGAATCATAGAATGGTTTAGGTTGGAAGGGACCTTAAAGACCACTTTGCTCCAGCCCCCCTGCTATGGTCAGGGACACCTCCCAAAAGACCTGGTTGCTCAAAGCCCCATCCAACCTGGCCTTGAACGCCTCCAGGGATGGGGCATCCACCGCTTCTCTGGGCAACCCCTTCCAGTGTCTCACCACCCTCATAGGGAAAAATTTCTTCCCGAGATCTAATCTAAACCTCCCCTCTTCCAGTTTGAAGCCATTACCCCTCATCCTATCACTACATGCCCTTGTAAAAAGTTCCTCTCCAGATTTCTCGTGGGCCCCTTTCAGATACTGGAAGGCTGCTCTAAGGTCTCCCTGGAGCCTTATCTTCTCCAGGCTGAACAACCCCACCGAACAACCCCGTGACAGTCACGTCACAAATGTCTTCGAAGAATGGACATCCCATGGTCTTGAGGGGGGCAGTTTCAGTGTTTGACTACTGTCATTGTAAAAAGATTTTTCCTAATATTTAATCAGTTTCTTTTCTTGCAGCTCGTATCCATTGCACGGTTGCCTCTTGTGATTTGAAGAGTCTGTCTCCATCTTCTCTATCGTCCCCACCAAGAACATGGCTCATATTGACTTTCACTTAGTGTTGTTAGCTGCTTAATTCCTTAGATCTCCCTCGCAGTTAGCCTTAGGTCCTGAGGGTTATCGATCTGCTATCCAACCTGCTACCTACAGGGCCAAATATTGACACTGCACAGCGGAGACTCCGTAGTCAAACCTGGGCAGCAAACACTAACCAAGACACCTTAGGAGGCAAGCAGTCACCGAGGTCTGCCTTGGCACCCTCTCCAGGACACAATATTTCTGCTGTGATCTGCAGCTAGCACCCTGACCCAACCTTGCCCGGGAGGGCAGAGGTTTTCCCTGGTAACATCAGTACCATCGCTGGTCATGAGGACTAGGGATCAGCTGAGAGTTTTCTCAAGACACTCATCTTTGCCATCACTATCTAGACAGGTCTTCTCTAGCCCACAGGACCCAGTGCTGCACTTTGCATAACTATAAAAGGAAATTAAGCGATGTCTTCAGCTGAACATCGCAGAGCCAGCTCACCCATGATCTTCTGAGGACAAAACCTTCATCTGCCTTCAATTACTTCTGATCTTATTCCGGTTTTTGGGTGGGGTTTTTTGTTGTTTTTCTTATTGTTCAGTGAAAACAACACCAAAAACCAGTTGAGTCCTTTTCCAGAAAAAGAAAATTGGTTTCTTTTACTCCAAGTCAAAAGGTCCAAAATCCACAATTGGGATTCTAGCCTGCCCCAAAACCACAGTTGTCTTATCATTGTGCTCAAAACCCCAATTTACTGTGGTAAAACTGTCTAAAAAAATTATACTGAAGTTCTGATCAAAAGAAGAAATTTTCCACAGCTCTGATTGCTCTTCAGAAACTGGAACGTGACTGGGACCATTACTAAGTCCTGGAGACACTGGCAGTAGAAGCTCCTGAAGCATTACACCAAACAAACCAGATGTTATCTATTATCTTCCAGAATGGTGTGCAAATACCAGAATATAAACATTTACACAGGGTAATGGGCAAACCTTTGCCCCGCTCCTACATACCCCAGCTTGCCATTCACCACTTCACAACCTGGGTGGCTTCCTCAAAAAGCAGGAGACAAGCCACCCCCGCCAGAGGGCAGCTGGCAAGCAGTGGGGCTCTTCCTCCAGCCTTGCTCTGTGAGCAGCACCAACGCCGTTTCTCAACAAGAAAAGGAAGGTGGAGCCAAACAAATGCCCTTCAGTGGAGATCCCCCTGCTTTGTGACCAAGCTGAAGTGGACACCAACCCTGAAAGCCAGGACCATAGGAGCACCATGTGTGGTTCATCTCCTTGGAAGAGGGACGTATCCTTCCTTGACAAGGCGTAAGGGACACTCGAGGCATCAACACCCACCTCTCGTCCCCACTGCCACCCTGCTTGCCGTGCCGGCACAGGGGTGAAGCATGGTGGGTAGCAGACTGTAGCACAGGAGCCTGTGCTTTCTGGCAGCATCATCACCAGCAGAGCCCAGGGATTTCTGCCTGAAAAAGCTGGGAAGAAGCTACTGTAAGAGAGCTCTGAGCTGCATTAGCCACTCTTGGTTTTCCCAGCATCTGCTGCTCAGCTGCCACAGGGTAATCAGGCAGCAGAGGCAGAAATTCCCCAGCTTTCCTTCTAGAAATAAATCACTGTAATAACACAGCTGTACTAAACCGAAGCCAAGGAAGCAAGGTAGCAGAGAGAGAATAGGAAAACCACCTAAGAGAATGATGTTTCTGAAGCATGTGAGGTAAGAGCAGATTGTAGAGAGAAGTTCAAACAGTTTCCTCCCGCTTCAGGTAAATTTGATCAACACTGTATTTCATCTTCTAATTAATAATCAGACAGCTAGGCTGAAGACAAACACTCCTTTGTACAAATTAATAGCACTGGCCAGTTAACAGTTAGGTGTAGGCTGCCCCTTCCATACTGCAATTGGAAGGAAATAAACTGAAGATTGCATGGAAACAGTAGTGGCACTTTTTACTCTAATTTAAGGAAAGGAAGAACGGTGCCCTTGAAGCTTTCTGCTGCTGTTCAGTATTCATTTCAGTGAGCTGGCTCTGTTCCTAAGCCTCTCTGCTTCTCTCGGGCGGGCAGACAAATCACAATGGATGGAGCAGGGCAGGCAGCAGCTCTGAACTCTGGAGGGGTTGTTTAGCACCAGCTGGGGAATTGGCTCATCTGCAGTAACCTCCTAACGGGGAAAGCTCGTCTTAAGAGATGCTAATGCATGTGGTGGAGTCATCCCAGAATATTTTTAAGAAAATGGCTTGAAAATTTTATGTTTGCGCAAAGCAACTTGTTCCACTTTAAACGTTGTTTTCATAAAGTTCTCATATTGGCCAAAATTAAAATAATTATTATTTCTTATCCCTCCCCACCCCGAAACTTCGGAATTGACAGTGCATAGAAATATTATGCTTTCTCCCAGGCTCTGGGTTACATGCTGCTGTGGGATAGGTAACTTTTAAATTCACCAGACCTGTGATCATAGAATCACAGAATCACCTACATTGGGAGGGACACTTAAGATCATCATGCAACCCAAGCTCCAGTGCTTAGAATTTCAAGCTGCTCTTAATTTTTATGTTCCCTATCACTGGATAGCAGCTGAGTAAAATACCTATGCTATATTTACCTCCACCAAAAGGTATGAATTCTGAGGACTCCAAGTCTGAAAAAAACCCCAGCAATTATTCTCTAGCTAATTTCACCCTTCCAAAGTACTTATAACCACCAAAATGAGGGGCTACCTGTCTAAAGCGCTGTAATGCAGAAGTCAGGTATCCAAATGTGCAGACGTGTTGCTGTAGGCCACCTGAGGCCCGAGACAAAAGCAGTTTTTGGGAAGGTGGGAACTTTTGATCCTTTGAAATGCAGTGGAGGCAAAGACTGAAGTTCTGTGTTGTTCTCAGAAGGCCACAGAAACAAATATCGTCCTTCTCACCCTGCCTTCCCTGGCTCCCAGAGACTGACTGGGAGGTGCTGTACGGAAGCGCTTGCCATAACTGTCAGGGATGGTACGTTCCTGACTGCAAAGATTAAAATGATTTAACCACA
The DNA here is from genome assembly GCA_013398295.1 of Chionis minor. NCBI lineage: Eukaryota > Metazoa > Chordata > Aves > Charadriiformes > Chionidae > Chionis > Chionis minor. Next base: position 296,191 of record VZSF01001212.1, read on the forward strand.
GCTTCTACTTTACCATGAGACAAGCTGAGAGCATTCCTATACCCATCTCAGCATGAAAACAGAAACGCTGGAAATCTAGCACTCGTTCACTAGCCAACCACCAGCAACGTCAGTACAACTGAAATCAGCCTGCAAGTAGGGGAAAGTATCTGAGAAAAAAAAGAAAAAAAAAAAAAAAGGCATTAGAAACAACTGGCATGAGATGAAGATGAAACCATACACATCTTGTAAAGCTCTCTGCAGCATCAGAACCTACAGGTAACTACAAGCTCAGTCCAAACCAGACAGGATTCCAGGAATCACCCTTTTCTACCAGTGTCGATGGCAAGATTTACTACTTGAGTCTGAAGATACATGTTTCAGGGAATAAATCACTAAATCTGAAATAAGGGGGCCAGTTGTTTCTTTACAAAATTTCCTTATGTGGGTGCAATTTATTACTAAATTCACCATAACCTACTACTTTGCTGCAAAGATGCTAATACCACCACACTCAGAAAATGAAAAATTAATAAAGCAGATGAAAGTCTTTGACCTATCCTCAGTGGAACATTTAGGAGAAAAATGCATTTCAGAGAATGGAGTCAGGCATACATGATTTTCATTTATTTAACGTGTTGTCATGAGATTTAGGCATCCCCCCTTGCAAGAAACGCTCATTATCAGAGACTAAGAGGTTATCCGTAGCAGCATTAAAAGACTTTTTAAATTCTGATGTATGATGATTAACTACCCAGTGTACCAGAAAAAAATGGTTAAACAGAGTCAACAGCATCAAATGTTTCAAGAACAACAAATAAAACGGCAGGAAACCAGGACAGGCTCATTTATTTTGCCACTAAAAGTGCAGGGAAATGCACATACAGTGGTACCAGCACAAAACAGCACTTCAGAGAAGTGTTGTCAGGGAAGAAATAGAACACATGTATTCATTTTCCCCATGGCCACTGTCACAGGCAAATGTCTGAGACACAAAGACACTCCATTAAATTCACAAGGCTGCTCCCTTTTGGCTTGCAAGCATTATAATACCTCACAGCTATGCTGAAATCACAGCTTTGAGTCTTCTCCAGACCTGTGAGCACAGGACTGCACTAAAACACTGCTTGTGTCTCTGATGATGGAGCTTGTACTCACTCCAAGACTATTTTCCATAGCTCCAGAAACACTGTTAACTAGTACCATGAGTGGTACCCTCACTGCTGCTGGATTCCACCCCTTCTAATAATAATCACTCCTCTCATGCCATTAGGTGTTAGCACAGCATCAATACACAGGCAAACACAGAGAGATCACGTTTGAGACTGTAAATCCTCTTAGCCAGACCAACCACTTTGCTGCCAGAAAGAGAAGCAACAAGTGTCGTGCAGAGGAGAAACAAGGAATTGTAAAGAGGGACTGGCATTACCTTTAACTTAAGTAATTTCTTCAGAGCGGACCAGCAGGAGGTCAGTGATTATTCTTGAAAGCAAAGTGTAATGTCAGTGATTATTTTTGAGAATAAAGCGTAGAGAGTGAAGCTACAACTTAATCCACAGTAAATGCACACAAAGCTCCCTCCCACAAAGCACAGCTGTGTGGGTTCTTTTGTTTGTGGTTACTTTTTCGGGGTTTTTGTTGTTGTTGATTTTTTTTTTTTTGCCTTTTGAGAGAGAGCACAGTCATCACAGTATAAATGGAAATGGCTGTACTTGCTCCTTTCACTGAAATCTCTGGGAGATTCAACTGGGATCAACATCTCTTCCCAGCCTGTGATAGTCTGAAAGACAGGCAGCACCCATTTGGGTACCGGAGGACAACTGAGGATACTCACGCTCTGAGCAGTCTGACCCACAGTGCAACGCCAGGACTGAGTTTAGGGAGACTCTGAGCTCACTTTCTGTCTCATTTACTAGCTTTCTATTAATGATCGCTGCCAAAGCTCAGTCTGCACAGTCAGCTACTAGCCAAAGAAGAAGTCTGAAAATAGCCAGCAAGAAGAGAAAAGTCGCTCAGAAAAAGACGGGAGTGAGAAATAAAGTGAAATTACTCATATAAAAGCATTGTGCTGAGCACCAGTCAGGAGGACAGGAATAGAACACTCTGACCTATTCTCTGCTTGAAGATTAGCCCAATACTAAGTAATAATACATTAAATAATGTATTAATACCTACTACATTAAAAATGGAAAGACAAATGTTTTCCCAGGAAACTTTGTTCTGTTGTCTCCTTGAAGCTGTATGTGGTGGCCACAATAAAGCATGGTGCAGAGAGCTCCGTGCTGCCCCTGACCTTTTCTAGCTGAAGGAATACAGCCAGTGTAATGGCACAGCACAACCCAAGAGGCAGAGCTTACTAGCTTATATCCAGCATTGGATCCAGACATCTAGGGGGATTACTGTACTTCTGGACCCAGGCTAGCACCTCTGCACAGCTTGCATTGTACGAGGCAGTCACACCAGCTCCACACAGGTCTTCAGCACCCAAAACCTTTATTTGACATTCACTACAGTCTTTTTCATTCCTTGTGTTTAACATGGGCTATGGAAACTACAAAGCCAGCATTGTTCACCTCCCAAAGAAGATTCCAATTCAACTTCTCATAAATAGGAGTACCTAGGAAAAACTTCTTGGGTCACTGAAAAGACAGAAAATGTTGATTCAACGGAGCAAAACCTGAGAGGTTGGCAGCAAACTTTGCCAGAGCAAAAAATTTAAACAGAAGATCCAAATAAAAGAGCAACGTTTTTATTACCACTTGTCCACTCAATGCCATATTGCTAAATCAAAGCACAAACCTCCCAATAACTTCACTGTTACAGCATCAAGGCATGGTATTAACACTCAGTGTCCCTTTTACAAACATTGCCTGTGAAAATTACTTCCCTGAACGATGGCATTATTTTGGGGGGCCGGTGTGGGGAGAGAGGAGTTGGAAAACTGTAGCACTTATTTTTTCATTTGCAAATCATCTATCACTGCAGCACAAAGTAAAATGAAAGTCTTCACATTCAACTTTCAATACAGAAAGTAACACTGTTACTGCAGAGGATTTTCATAAACTCATGATGTAATCCAGTTGAAAACTTCTACTTGTTTTCAGAAAGTGTCCTGTACCAAAAACGATAGCCTTTTCTGCAGATCCCTTTCACATTTTTTACCATGTTCTGTGTTACACTGCTTCATGCATTAAAATTACTGCAGACCAAAACTTAAAATGGACTATGGTGCGGCATTCACCTTTCACAAGTAAATACATCATGTACAGCTTTAATCAACTTTTGAAAGGGATGCAACGTAAAGTTAATGTAAGAAAGAAATCTAAAGATAAAGAAATAAAGAAATAAAACAAAGTACATAAAGACACAGTATGAAAGGAATTTATCAATGTAATTACAAATGCAGCAAAGCTGTCTGAAATTTGCGACTTTCTGCACAGAACATGGAAAAGGGACAAAGTTTTGCTCATCAGTTACTGCAATAATCTGTTTGGAATCGTATTTACTCAGCTAATTGAGTATTTTTGTCTGCTCAGAACAGCTACACTGCAGCTTACTCGTTGGATAGTAAAGAAAATTAGGTAAAAAAAAGTTAAGTGGATGTGACTGACAAATAACAAGATTATAAATAAAAAAGAAATAGCATTCTTTTATTTTTTTTCTGTAATGAGGAACTAAGCCTTTTAAAGCCCTTCAATAGTCCTTTTAATATAGCAGCAAATAATCCTGGATATACTGTATGTCCAACCCAGGTTTTACTTCAGCTTTATCCTGTTTTCTTATTTCCAGTAACGCACCACCTTTGCGTTAGAGCCTCTCTGGAGCCAAGGCACTTCACAACTACTCAGTGAAGTTAAAAAGCTATTGTAAAAGGCTTAAGAAGCTCTAACCCTCAATCTTGCATTGTGATTACCTCAGAATAATTACTTCTGGAGATAACTGATGAAGATGCTATTAGGCTAAGTCGAAACAGAGACCTGGCTAAGTGTTAATCAATTAGAGCTGAAAAGGGAGGAGAGGGGACAAAGATATTACAGGACTATTGCTATTATTTATGGAGCAGTTGTGGAGAATTCAAATAATTTCTTATACTTACAATAGCTGTCGGAGTCGAAGCCAGCACACAGTAGAGCACAAGAGGTGAAATGAAGCTCTCGTCCTCTGTTCCAGGATACGGTTTCATCAAATTGCCGTCCTGACAGAAGAAACCTTGGATGTGCACCTGAAAAGTGTCGGTGCACTCGAAGTAGTAGGCGAGCAGAACAGTCCCAGCCATGATGACAAGCTGAAAATACAGCATGGTCACACACAGACGTTAGTTGCTTGCTGCTTTTTTTTTTTTTTTTTTTTNACAACAGATGCAGCTATGCCTCAAAGCCACTCGAGTCCTGCGGACCATCATCCCTTTATCGTCACCCCGCCAGCCCTTGCAGTAACGGTGTGCCAGCCTGTGTGTTTCTGCGCGTCCGCTCGGGAACATCTGTTACATAAACCTTTTGGCAAACCACACGAACGAACGTCTCGCAGAGGAGCGGGTCCGTAACACAGCTTGTGGAGGGACGGGAGCTGTGACAGCTACTTTATCAAAGGGCATGTGAGTGTTGATGGCAGCAGTGATCAATGACAGCCCGCTGGACAAGGGGCAGCGCCGCGGGAGCCAACAGCGACACGCTAAAACCTGTGCACAGCGGTGGGGCACTGGAAAGGATTATTACAAAGGATAAAGGAAGCCAAAGCCAAAATGCTTCCTCGCTGCAGCTGTAAACCCATGCTGGGGAACGTGCACCCTGTGCTAATCCAGGGGAGCCCTCTGTGTCCCAGGTGGAGGCTCATCCATCCAGAGGGAAATCTGCCTCCCGCCACTCACCTTTCCTTGGAGCCGCTGCTTAGGAGTAAAGCTTGAGAAGTCTACTCAGAAATCCTGACTCCCTGGACAACAGGTTGAGGTGACTGCACACTGCCCGGCTTCCCCACTCCACCACAAATCCATTTCCGAAAGACTCCGGCTTGAGTCTGGATCTTCATCTTCCCACATATAAACTGCAAGGAGCCTTTCTTGTCTCTTTTTTGGTAGTTTATTGCTGGCTAAAGGGGTTGGTCAGAAAACCTCTCAGCTGTCAACTTTTTTTCTGTATATCCACAGTTACTGCGCCTGAGCTATTGTCACTGTCTGCGTCAGCTTCCCACGCTGCTTCAAACAGCACATCTCAGAAGGGTCCCAGGTCGTCACTAATCTTACCTCACGAAATTAAGTGGATACACCAATTCATCATTCTTGTTCCCTCTGTGCCAGACAGCAAAGGAAATCTCGTGTCACATTGATTTGGAAATTACGACAGTTACAGGATCTGATTCAGAATCCTCTTCATAGATACTAGTGCCTCCTGCCACTATTACAAGGGTTGTCATATATACAAGTGTTCTTGCGACACCACAGAAAATAGTAATAAAGAAAGTGAAATAACAAACTCTGAAGTGGCTTGTTTTTATATTTTGCGTCCAAGATTTCTGCATAAAAAAGAGACACAAAGCTATCCATGCGTTCCCTTGGCCTAAGCTTACACGTATGCTCTGACACACAAGACAGCCATTAAGGTCATCATATATTTGAGTGGCTGTTGGACTAAACTTAGAAAGAAAGCATGACATAAGAGCAATCCCTGATGAAAGTAGAAGATCACAGAATCACAGGGTGGTTGAAGTGGGAAGGGACCTCTGGAGGTCACCCAGTCCACTCCCCCTGCTCAAGCAGGGACAGCTTTAGCCAGTTGCTCAGGACCATGGCTAGACAGCTTTTGAATATCTCAAAGGATGGAGACTAGAAACTGTAAGATAGACTTAATCAGGGTAAAGTCAAGCCAAAGTTGAGACATTCTGCCCCCTCCCCCATTTTTTACCTTCAAAATTAACAATATAATTCTATAGCCGGATTCTGAAAACCACAGATTAATTCCACTCCTAGAAAATACAGCCTGGATTGTTTAATGTTTTTAGCTCAACCAGTTAGCTCTCTGGATTCAAACATCAACTTCCACCGATGACAGAATTATGTTATGAAGTGAAATTTACATAGACAAAGCACAGAGCCCCTTTTTAGAAGCTAAAGCAAGTAGGAATTTACATAGTTATTTCCCCAAAAGATGCATATTCTGTCTTTCTCCCACCCTGATTTACAGCACGAATGTCATACATAAACATTAAATGTTAATCAAGCATTTGTTTTCTGAAGATTTTGGCTTCCTTCTGACCATTCAGTAAATTTAAGATCCAGAACTTTGTAATTTACCACCCCACAATGAACTGCAGATAAGCTAACTCTATACGGTCAGTGCAGGGTAGTTCTCTCTGTTGCTCCTTCCCGCTCACACTTCTCCAATGTCCTGCGGTGTCCGTTGGAGACAGCTGAAACTGGCTGGAAACTCAAAGGATTTAATCTATGTATTTTTTCCTGTGTAATATCTACCTCTAAAGGTGTGTGAACAAATGAATTCTTTCATGTGATTTTATTTGGATCATATAATAATAGCTTTAGATGGAACTGCTAGCGTATTCAATTTCTTAAACGTGTAGCTGAAAAACTACTTACTTTTTCAACTTTCGTTGTTTATCCTGGTATTTTCAAGACCTCATACCTGTCCAAAAAGATCTTTTTTTTTCCCTTTTTTTTAACAAATGTGAAACAAGATGCTGTTATTTGTGTATTCCCCGAAGACCTCTACAGTATCCTGGATCAGTTAGTGGGATTCGCTATAAACAAACACAGTCCTGTAACTAAGGATTTAGAAGACCTGGATTTAACTCCGTGAGCAGCTATACATTTCCTGATCAACCTCGGGCCATCCAGTTTTATAAATTAACATCAGAGGATTGCACTATCACTACTCTACCTGACATGCCCACATAAACACGTTCAACATTACAGTATGCCTGGATATAGAGGTATTTAAGCCCCCATATGCCCAGGGCTGTCAGAAGCCATCTGACCACCCTTCCTATTCCAAACACACACCCAGACATACTTTAGGTTGCCGCAGGCTTCATTCACAGGGGAGAGAACAGGAGATGGTACAATAGAGACAGTTGAGGTTTCCCCTGTTACTGGGAAAGGGAGAAAGCAGGTACAGGGAGAAAGCAGGTACTGAAATTTTAACCTTCTTGGGTGTCAGATGAAAAAAAAATACTTTTCAAAACATAAGGTTTTTTGATATGGGAGGAAAACTTCACTCATCCCAAATGTGCTCTCTGGCCAGTGGGTACACAACTAACTTTCACCTTCCCAGTGCGAAATGCTACCTCAGTGCTTCATGAAAACCCCTCCTGCATATAAAACACAGCTCTAGTCTGACTTATGTCAGTACTGACCTACACCACCAGAGATACCTCAATAAAAAATCCAATCCTGATCACACTTCAGTTTCTGTGCTTTGTTCTTTTGAGAAAGAAAAAACATCTTATCTGCAAAACGAGATCTGAACTGTAAAAACATCAGGTTCCTGTAGATGATGCCCACCATCTCAGGGGAATGGCAACAGCAGACATCAGAAATTAGACCTCCAGCTGAACAGACCCTACCACAGTCCCATGATGACAAGGGATGGTGTCAGTCCTCTCCCTCTCCCTTTCCTTTTTTCCTTTCCTTTCCCCTTCCTTTTTTCCTTTCCCTTTCCCTTTTTCCTTTCCTCTTTCCCTTCCACTTTGTGACTATTTCATATTCATTGTGGCGTGATCTTTGGTTGTTTGTGTACGGCCAAAGCATAGCAAAAGCTGGCAGAAGTCATTGCTGGGGCATGCTGCATCATCTTTGAAAGGTCCTGGAGAACAGGCAAGCTGCCTGAGGACTGGAGGAAAGCCAATGTCACTCCAGTCTTCAAAAAGGGCAAGAAGGAATACCCAGGAAACTACAGGCCAGTCAGCCTCACCTCCATCCCTGGAAAGGTGATAGAGCAGCTCATTCTGGGTTTCATCTCCAAGTATCTGGAGGAAAAGAAGGTTATCAGAAATCAACAATATGCATTCACCAAGATGAAGTCATGTCTGACTAACCTGATAGCCTTCTTCGATGGCATGACTGGATGGATACACGAGGGGAAGGCAGTGGCTGTTGTCTGCCTTGACTTCAGCAGAACTTTTGACACTGTCTCCCACAGCATCCTCATAGGCAAGCTTAGGAAGTGTGGGTTGGATGAATGGACAGTGGGGTGGACTGAAAACTGTCTGGCAGGTAGAGCTCAGAGGGCTGTGATCAGTGGGGCAGAGTCTAGTTGGAGGCCTGTGACTGGTGGTGTTCCCCAGGGGTCAGTGCTGGGTCCAGTCCAGTTCAATGACCAGGATGAAGGGATGGAGTGTACCATCAGCAACTCTGCTGATGACACAAAACTGGGAGGAGTGGCTGACACACCAGAAGGCCAAGCTGCCATTCAGCGTGACCTGGACAGGCTGGAGATTTGGGCACAGGGAAACCTAATGAAGTTCAACAAAGGTGTAGGGTCCTGCACCTGGGGAGGAATAACCCCATGCACCAGTATAGGTCAGAGGCTGACCTGCTGGAAAGCAGCTCTGCAGAGAGGGACCTGGGAGTCCTGGTGGACAACAGGATGCCCGTGAGCCAGCAATGTGCCCTGGTGGCCAAGAAGGCCAATGGCATCCTGGGGTGCATCAAGAGGAGTGTGGCCAGCAGGTGGAGGGAGGTCATCCTCACCCTCTGCTCTGCCCTGGTGAGGCCACATCTGGAGTGCTGTGTCCGGTTCCGGGCTCCCCAGTTCAAGGAGGACAGGGAACTGCTGGAGAGGGTGCAGCGAAGGGCCACAAAGATGATTAGGGGGCTGGAACACCTTTCTTATGAGGAAAGGCTGAGGGAGTTGGGTCTTTTTAGTCTGGAGAAGACTGAAGGGGGAATCTTATCAATGTTTATAAATACTTAGGGGAGGGGCCAGTCTTTTTTTAGTGGCATCCGGTGACTGGACAAGAGGTGACGGGTACAAACTTGAATATAGGAAGTTCCACCTGAACATGAGGAGGAACTTCTTTGAGGGTGGCAGAGCACTGGCACAGGCTGCCCAGAGAGGTGGTGGAGTCTCTGACTCTGGAGATATTCAAAACTCACCTGGATGCCACCCTGTGCAACCTGCTGTAGGTGGACCTGCTCTGGCAGGGGGGTTGGACTAGATGATCAGTAGAGGCCTCTTCCAACCCCAGTGATTCTATGATTGTAACTTCTTGGTGCTGGTAATTTGTGACTGAGGAATGATTTGGCATGGAGGACGAGAAGGCGCAACTGCAAGAAGGGTCAAACTGCCTGGAAACAAGGATGCCAGAGACAGAAGGGCTCCCTGCAAGTTGATGAGATAAGAAACAGCTGTAGCATTGTCTTGTGGCCATCCTGGAACGGGAACATCCAGGGGCCAGAGTTCATGGCCCCCTGTGGGCAGCAGAGCTGGGCCAGGGGATAGACCCATGGCCAGGCTGAAATGCCCGATACAACTGCTCTTGGGATTGGTGCTGGGGCAAGTGTACATAAGGCACTGGCTTCTGAGGCACCTCTGCAGTCTCCTTGTGGAACCGCTTATCCCAGCAGGACTCTGCCCAATCATTGTTCATTATTTTTTTATTCATATTTAAGCACAAACGTGTGTTTAATTTCCCTGGACAGGTACCATAAAAATTCCCTAACATTTGTTTTGATTTAGGGGTCAGAGACGCCTTAATCAACTGCAGTCCCCTAACCTTTTTCAATTTCTAAAGCCAGGACCTAAAATGACAAACGCACAAACCCCTGACTTTTGTAGCTGTGGTCAGTTTGTAGCAGGTAACAACTTTGCCTTTTCTCCCTATTTTTATCCCAAGTTTACAGTCACTGAAGGAAGTAATGAGGAAGAGCAGGTAGGCTGACTTAAGATAAAGATACAAACCATCCAGTTACATAATTCAGAAAACACAATGCAGTTTAACACTGACATTTTGCAGGGCCTATTTATTAATCCTTATCAACTCATTTCCTTGAGCCAAGTTGGGAAAAATTAAAAACACTCAATAATTCACTGTAGAAAAGCAGCCAATGAATAGAAGTGTCTAAGGTTCTTAATGGCCTCCATTACCACAGTATTTAACCATGTCATAATCCTTAATATTTATCATCACTACGCCACTGTAAGATAAGAAAATGCTCTTATCACCATTTTACAGAGAGGGGACAAAAGCAGAGGAGATAAAACGTCTGCCCTCAGGTCAGAGTAGAGCCTGTGGCACAGCCAGGATTTACCTTTCTTCTGGACAAGATTTTTCTGGATTAGTCAATAATCTGCACATGAAAAAGCTCAATGATACATGCTTAGGTCCTGATTCTGCAGAAGCTCATTCATGATAGTGTTAAGGAAACACATTATGGGTCTGATTTAGCCCCATCTAAAAACTCCTGCTTGATTTTTGATCAAGCTTGACAAGCTGGGCTCAAACAATTGACATGTTTTTTCCTCAAAGCCAGCTATTTAAATAGATTAATTCTGTAGTACTTACCACCTGTCCCTCGCCACACAAATTCTGCATGGCTCTCCAAGCCCACACCGATTCTGTCCCTGCAGACCTTACTATCACTGCACACCCTTGCACCTCTTTCAGTTGTGGGAGTTCTCTGCAACCAAAAAACCCCTTTCTTAAATGTCCAAGAAATATGAAACAAGTCTTGCAATCTTCTTTGGGCAGCTGGTAACTGTTTGGTGCAGGTGCTAATCAGGCAGTAGTGTAAGATTGTGTCCCAAGTATAAAGAATGAGAATCTTCGAAGTAAACAGTACAATTCAGTTGCACTAATCCCAGGGCTACTGGGATATATTCAGAAATCCTCCCCTTCACCTTAATGCTCTGAGAGAGGAACTCAAGAGACCTCTACACATCCAAAACTAAACCACTACAACACCAGACAGTGGCACCAAAGTCATAGATTTCATACTCCCTCTTCATTCACTGCAAAGAACTTCCAGTTCCCTTAACAACAATCAGAAGATCCTTCTTGTTTTTGTTTTTTTTTTTCCTACTGTTACCCATGGAAAAGAGGCCCCTGTTTTACAAACGAGAAAGCAAGAGGCCAACTCCATGTGGGAAAGGGATGAAAAGCTGTAAAAGGCAGATTTTAATGTTAAAACACAGTAGACACAGTGGGAAGCAGAGCTTCTTGATCAGCCTGTTCTGAAGACTCCCCAGAGTTCTTCATGGAAGAGCAGGAAATTGAGGGAGAAAGGGAAGAGGCTGTAGAAATTTCGGGTGTACTCTCTAGCCATACAGTCTCTACGTCCTGTAAGACAGGCATACAGCCACTGCAAAAATCTCCTTTTGTTGTGTATTTTGTCACTCACATAAATCATAATGCAAATCCATATGAATGAACTTGAAAACGCCCAAGCACTGCTGGTATTTACACATAAACAGGTAAATTCTTTCAGTTTATCAGCCTGCCCACATGCCACTGATAATATATCTTACAAAGCCTTTAATGTGCATGACTGATAATTGGAAAGTTGTTCTTGCACGCAAATGACAACATAAAAGACTACATTTTTGTTCCTTCTGAAAGAAACCAGGACACTATTTTGCATGAGGTGTTTTTAGCGCATAGTCAATGATATTGATGGGCAATCTACCTATTGATACCCTTGCTCAGTTTATTTGTTTCCAGCAAGCTTCAGTGAGTTTCAGTTCTTGAACTTGGGGAAGAACTTAATGAACTGAAATGGTCACAATTTCATGAGCAGAGTGCCACAAGCCTGCATGAGTGTTTTCAACTCTCAACACACATGCTGTGGCTCACAGTTCCACCCATTTTAATCAGACTTCTACCTCCCTTTCTGAATAAACTCTACTGACCAATGGTTACGCAAAGCCTGAAAAATTTTGGTGTGCTTTTTTGAGCTAGGTGATGTGAGCATGACTCTTGGAACAGACACACTGGAGCATCCAACAGTCACAGCATATATGTGTCACCATACCAGACACGTGAGCTACATACAGGACTCCCAAGTTACTACTGGAAGGAATTGTTAAGAGTGTCTGCTCTCCATCAGATAATACCATAAATATTTAACTGTGCATCCCAGACTGTTTTGCCCAGGGATGGGTCCAGGTCTTTCTCTGTGAAGGAAGCCAGGCTGTTTTCCCTTGGAGACAGAAGCTCTAGTCTTGCTGCTGCAGCAGAAGGATGTTAGAAGCACAGCAAATGGGAAGAAATTACATGGATTGTTAAAGTTCCCAAACCACTTTTATGTTTCTAAAAGCAGATCAAGCTACTATCCAAAAACTACTGAGGCTGTTTCCTGAACTATCCTGACCAGGACGAGGCCTCAGAAACTCATGCTGGTTCAGGGCTCAAGAATTTTTTTGTAAGTGTTGTCTATTTATTTGTGGCCAAATGATATCCATTTACTTAAATCATCCTTCACCTGATACAGATTTCTTACCTCTAGTGTTTGTACCTCACAAAAACAGATAAAGAAAAAGTCTCATTAGTTATAGTTTGTTTTCTTAAATAATCAAACTTCCTTCAAATACTGTCACAAGAATTACAGACTCCTGGAAAATATTGGATTTATAAAATTACACGATAATTTTACTTAAAAAAATTACCAGTATGTCTCTGGGAATTCTTTCGGGACACCTGAAATGGCCTATGCTGAAGCCACAAGTATGAATTCCTTAAGAAGGGTCTACGTTTTCACACTGTAGAGTGGTCAAGTGGTAAGGAAAATGTTACACACCCCCTCAGACAAGCCTAACCTCTCAAATAACAAAGAAGATGGAGACAACGATTAATTAGAAGTCCATCTGATCCAGATGTGCTAGCAGCTAAAAGGCCTATTTTCACAGTGAGGTGTGAGGGTAGTGAGTACCTACTTCCCGTTAGCATTAATGGGCGTCAGCAGTGTGAATTCTTCAGGGATCAACAAAAGACTTGGTTTCTACAGCAGTTGGTTAAGCATCTGTTCTGTACCATTTTATCACAAATGACATGCCTTAAAAGGTTTAACCTTCACACTTCCATAGCATATCCAGGTCTGTCGAAAGATGAAGAGCATATCAGACAGTAAAGGCTCTTACCGTCTCTGACTGCTGTGAATTAAAGTTTCTAATGGATGGTAAGGATCTGGCTGACTGTGTAATATTTTAGTTGCCAAGGGACTTGACGCAGCAAATAATCTACTATTTATGAAAACATTACAAAAAAAAGACACAGCAGCTAGAAGAATGTGTAATGCACAAATGCTTCACTTGGAGACAGCGAGAAAAACAACCTATATTGGACTTCTGTTTAATGGTAAAATAATGCCAAGTGAATAGTTTCATTATGCCAAATAATCACCTATTTTACACCATCCGAAAAAGTACGGAAGCCAATGATCTTTCTAAGCTGCCGCTCCTCAGAAGCGTTTTCTCTCCCCCCCCTGATATGACTGACTTTGCAATCTGAATCTGCAATCAGTTTTGCTAAGCAACTGCAGCACACAAAAGTCATGGTCTGTTTGGGGAAAAGCCAATTACAGGACATTGCTTTGTTACAGGAGTTTTTATGTAGCCAGCATGGTGGCACAAGCTGGAAAGCAGCTTGGAGGCAGAGAGGGGTTATTAGCACACACAGACTTTTGACGCTGGGGCTGTGTAGAAATCAGAGTGGTCTCTGCAGAGCTTCCTCCAAGCCCTTTTCAAGAACTAATGGTATTATTCTACCATTTTAGTAATTAAGTTGGGACTAGGTATAGTTTATAAGGCTGAAGAAGACACTCTCAGACAAAAGAGGACTTTACATCTCCCCGAGGCACTTGTTTCAGCAAAATAAATACTGAGTGTAGCACGGCCTCTGAAAATACTGAAAACACCTGGTTAAAAACTGCTACAGCTTTTTATGTAATGGTCCTTGAAGAATTTCTATGTGCTACACTGCAGAAACTTAACGTTACCTAAGAGCTCATCCATCAGATTTCTCCAGCTCTAGCTGTGCTGCTAAAGCAGTACAGTTGACCTGATGGCAACAGAGACATAAATACATAAAAATGCTGTAACCGCTACAACTTTTTCGTATGTAGGAAATGGAAGAAGTAACAGTACGAGGCACCTTGATGATCAGGTGTAACTCAACCCACTCTACACACTGCTGGTGTGCTCTCAGTTTAAAGCAATGGTTTTCAACCTTTTAATTTGTAGACCCTTATATTTTACCAGTGATTCTTACATAATAAATCTAAGCCTACTTTCTTTGACAGGTAACTGTGAGCCATGGATTGATCACAGGCTGAAACCGCCAGCGTGAAGGGAGGAGGGACGCCTACCCACACACTGTGCTGCGTATTATAACCGTGTAATAGTTTTTTATGCAGCCAAGATCTGAGTGTAAAAATGAACCAAGCCCAAAGCATCAGAGACAAGTATCTCTGCATTTGCTCAGGTACTCAGGTAGGATAGGAATAATCGGAGATCCTGGGTCCAGTGTTTGTTGGAAGACTGATGAAGAGCCGGCAGATTTCTGAACTCTAGTTGCAGGCGTCCATTACAAGCTATAATTCTCTGGTACTCCTGTTAATTAAAAAGACATTTTTCTCCTGGCATCTGTCTTTTCAAAGTTAATAATTCTCCATGTTGACACAAAAATCTAAGCTGCATATGACCTGTGGTATTATTCTGGGCTTCCACTAGAGATGGATTGGCTTGCAATGGCATTTGTTTCTGTCTCCCCCATTGATTTCTTTGGGACCTGTAAGAAGGTGGGAGGAAGACCACCTTTGTATCTGGTACTGCTGGGCAGGTGCCTGGTAAGGGCAACTCCTCCAGGTATTGCAACGGCAGATGGAAACATGGGCCATTCCAGGAAAAGTGAGAAGAGTTCAGAAAACATCCCCGACCCTTCCGAGGGAACAATAATGACACGCCATGAACAAACTCAGGAACTCCTTGGCTGGCTTCCCTTTCAGACTGCTGACAAGGATGCTACAGCATGTTCTAACCTTGAGGATGATTCTTCTGGTGTCAGCACTGAAAGATGTGTAAACTTGAGAGAAGACAAAGGTGCCACACTAGATGGATGTATCACATGATACTGCCCTCCCCAAAAAACCTCAGAGTCCACAAATTTTCCTAGATGCACTGAAATCTGACACTGACTTCATCACCTGAGAAAGATTACTGATATCAATAGCAGTTTGCCCTCCTTTCTCTATCCTGCATACCCTACTCGCTCAGCACACTTCTTTGTGGTGGAGAAAATTCAAGAGACAGACATACCTTGTTTCAAATCCTGGGCCGTTGGCTGTCTACTAAAGCAGAAATGGGTGTTCAAGCATTTGTCATCTCAAGCTTGTCCAAGAATCACATACCTGCTTCTGACAAAATATTGGATGAAAGATTTTGTTCTGTTGGGGTTTTCCCCCCGCCTTTTCTCACTTGTCATCTGTAACCATTGCCTTTGTAAGGAGAGGGCCCATTAATTTAAAGACTATTAAAAATGCTTTTACAAGCAACAAAGGAAAATTCTTTATAGACCTACCACACTGTTTCCTGAGGGTGCTGGTCATGGTGATGCTAACTTGCCTGTTTCAGAGCCACCAAAGGAAAGCGTGTATGTTGTGGGCCTGATCAGCTGCCCTCTTCGCTCATATGTGGAGCTAGGTGTAAAGTGGGTACTTCCCAACCAATCCTGCCTTCCTCCTAATTCTTCCTGTTAGTGACTTGACTACAAGAAGCTGTACACATCTGTGTGACTCAAGGTCCAGCTGTACAAACCACAGGCTGGTGCATGGTGGCCATTGGTTCCCGTAACAGATGGGAAAAACGCCCAGTTCCCTGCATTCGTAACGGGAAAAACGCCCAGTTCTCTGCATTGATAAGGGGAAAATGCCCAGTTCTCTGCATTCGTAACGGGAAAAACGGCCAGTTCTCTGCATTCGTAATGGGAAAAATGCCCAGTTCCTTGCATTCGTAACGGGAAAAAAGCCCAGTTCCCTACATTCATAAAGGGAAAAACGCCCAGTTCTCTGCATTGATAAGGGGAAAATGCCCAGTTCTCTGCATTCATAAGGCAATACCTCCACAAGCTACCGATGTGGGAGCAGAGCTGGCACGGGCCGGTATCGCTTTCCCTGCAGAATTGCCTCATCTTTGCCTGGGACCCTGCAGATGGGGAGGACAGGATAGCAGCCGGAATGCCTCTGTCCCACCCTGCCCAGCACTCACCCAGGGGTTGGTGGTCCCAACACTCCCTCTTGGAACAACCCGATTTGTGTCGCTGGTGAGCTGGGCTGCCTTGGGACAGCCCGAAAGGGACCACACGGGTCTCCTCACGCTCTTCAGAGGGAAGGATGCAGAGGGGCGGATGTCCCCACCAGCTCTGGGTGGCCAGCCAATGCGACGGACACCTGCACAAAGCTGTAGGTACCTCAGAGATGCGGGGAGATGAATGGACAAAGAGGAAAGACTCAGCAGCGCAGGTGCTGGAAACTGAAAAAAAATCAGTGGTGTCTTTTTAATCACTAATAGCGAATGAAAACCACTGGCTTGAAGGGGGAGGAAATGATTGCCATTAGGGAATCAGGGAACACCTGTGTTGCCATATGCAAGAAAGTCTATAAAAATCTAATGATATCTTCTCTTTAGCTAGAAAATAGATAATAAATGCTGTGAAAAGGCCTGTCACTTAGCTCCCCGTAGTATGACCCCGAATAGCAATACATCTGCCCAGCCTCTTGCAATTTCTCTATTTTGGATAGCTGCGTTTCATTATAATAATCTTCTTTCTTTACAAAACTTTAAAGATTCCTTCTCTCCTTTAAGGGTTTTGCTCCTACACAGTCATGCTACATCGTTTTGTCCCTTTTACTGAAGAAACAGTAGAAGGGATTCATATGTTAAGAATTACATGGACTTTTTTGTCACTGCTTTTGTGACAGTGCAGGCGTTATGGAGCAGACTTAGATGCGATTTATTTAAGATGAATGCAGTTATGATGAGATTAAGCTGGATTTTTTTTTTATTTATTTAAGGAAAGTATTGATGCATGGTACTATTAAATACTGAGTTTGATACAAAGTAGATCTTTGAAGGCTTATCAGCAGGGGGCATTAATGCAACATTAAATTTCAAATGCCAAACTTCCAAACAACCATGCAGAGTCTACAGCGGTTTATCTTTTTAGTACGTGTGCTTTCTTGCCTGTATTTTTCACAAGATCATCTCATTTTTTTAAAGCAGAGCTGCAATTCCAGGCCATTTCCTGACAGTAGCAATTTGTTTAATAACCTATTGCGGGCTTCATCTTGATTTCAAAATGAAGTCTTTGTCCCCATTTTATGTAGTATAAAAGAGGAGAGGCTGATTTCATGACCAGTAAATTTTCAGCCGGCAACTTCAAAGGGGATTATGTCCAGCAGCAAGAATAGGTGGGTTCAACACTAGTGGAGGATATTTAGTCACAAGCATGAATTGCTGCCTGACATCAGACCATGCACATTTGAGGAAATGACTGATCCTATGGCTGCACTCTGACAGTAGCTACTGACCTGGAGAAGAGAGGTATTTCCAGGAGGCAATTTTAAAATAGAAGAAAGGAAAGTAGGCTTAAATTTTCCTCTCAAAGTGCCCATTTCACTCGTCACTGACTCTGAGGGAAAAGTAACCACACTGATAATTTAAATTATCTGTTACGATGCATGAATCCAGGTATTTGTGGCAATAGGATTTTATCTTGTGTTAGTCTTCCTACACTAACAAAAAAAGGAAAAAATACATATTTTTTTCCTAAACCTTATTGAAGACACTTCACAAAGCTCCTCTGTCAGAAAGTCAATCTAGCAGTGAGCTGGTGACTGAAGGGATCAGAATTAAAGAGGAAGAGATAACTGGTGCACTGGCTCTGCTCCTTGGTCTTTTACTCAGGGTTGATCCTTACTCCTGGCACACTGTGATCTCGTTCTTACTTTGCTCACTGTTAGTGTAAAAGTTATTGAATCTGGTCTGACCTTGCAGTATTAAGATCTTTGTATCATTTACAATGATCCATACTGTGTCCATATGTGTAGCATAAAGAGCCATTAATTTAAAATGTGAACATGAATTACATTCCTTGGGCTAGCACAGTAATTTTTTTTTCTCCACAGTAAATAGCCGGAAATTTAGCTAATGTTTTTAAACTAAAGTTGAGATTGTCACATCGTCACCTGACTCCAGGAATAGAATTTTTAAGAAAAATGAAGAATAGTTTTAAATACACTGGGATTTTAAGCAACATTCAGATGACACCCACATTAAGAATGTGGATCACTAAGCCATTTATCTGCCACGGTAGCAAACTGTTCTCTAACATGACTTAGGTCTTGCTTTCAGGTCCAAACCCTCTATCTTTGTCTCCAGTATCTGAGACATCCTGCTATGTTCCACACTTTCTGTGCCTCTCACATACACATTCTGTAATTCACTTAAAATATTTTCCTTGGGTACCTGCAGCTTGCTGCCTTTATTATGGCAAAAAACAGTTAAGCGATAGAAAATCAAAACATGTTCCTCAAGCTGTAGTAATAAAGGCCTTCTGAACTTCCTGTGAAATTGGTAGCTCCCTTCTGTGTGTGAAAATTAACTCCTCTCAGCAAAACCTGATGCTTATGCTATAATTTTCCTTGAAGACCCCAGAAACATGGAGTAATGTTGGGTCTGATAGCCTTCCTGATAAAAGTCAGGACAAGATTTATACAAGCAAGGGGAGAAAAGAATTAAACTTCCATTCGTCAAGAGGGAGAATATATCAGATTTTTTTTTTTTTTGTAAATGAAGAATGTTATCACTATTACCAAGTGTTATTAAAACCTCCAATACTCATGTATAGCGTATATTTTCCCTTGAGCAGGTCCCATGAGGATTTTCAGCAGGTGGCATTAATGGTCCATCCAGTTCCAACCAAATGGCGTACAGCCAGGAAACTGCTGCTTCCAGCACTTAACACCTTAAAATGATCAACAAACTATGGCAGAGCGTAAATAATTTTCTTAGGAGAAAAAGGCTGTGTTGAAATGGCATCTGTTCTGCATGATTTTTTTTAGCAGCAGAAGCAGAGCATAGATATATTTTGACTACTCTGATGTTAAATTAGAAAAAGCCAAGGGCATGTTTTCTTTTCTTTTGATTTGCCCATCAAGGCACATGCAGAATCAGCATTTTCGAATGAAGAGAACATCACGGAACTTTTTAGTGTTCAGGGGTGTGCCAGCACCAATAATACCTATACAGCACCTCCAACGACAAGAACAGGTGCTTTTTTCAAAGCAGCCCTATACAGGTTTCCCCCAAGTTTAAAGATTTGCTGTTGCAAGTAAGAGAGAGC
This sequence comes from Chionis minor, assembly GCA_013398295.1. Classification (NCBI taxonomy): domain Eukaryota; kingdom Metazoa; phylum Chordata; class Aves; order Charadriiformes; family Chionidae; genus Chionis; species Chionis minor. The sequence continues at coordinate 315,511 of VZSF01001212.1, forward strand.
GAGAGAAAGGGTGAGATACTGAGATGGCAGACACATACGATCACTTGGGGCTGAGTCAAAATGAGTTATGCTCCACGACTGGTTATCCTGCATATCCAGGGCTTGCCCCAAAGAAACAGTACAAAATCCTGGGATCATCTTCAGGACTTGTTAAATAAGCTCTTACCGACTCCATGAAATCCAGCATCTAGAACACAGTAAAAATTTCTATGTTTCAAGCATCATACGGCCAGCCACTGACAGAACAGGTTCTTTGGAAGAGCTCATTTGATTGGAAGACTTGGAACATTGGTCGCTGATTCTTCTAAGTGCAGGCTGAGTTCTTGGCATCTCATGGAACTGGCCACAGGAGGGTTAGGATGCCAGGATGTCCTCCAAGGACTGCTCTCCAAATTGTGCTTTAAAGGATTCAGGGTCTGCTCCTCTAAAAAATGAGGCTTTGTTCAAAAATACAAGAGATCAACATCTAGCACTGAGCCAGCCAGGGCTTCTCCCTCCTAATCTATGTCCTACCCCAACCTCTCAATGGAGGGCATGTTCTACATGGCTCTAGTAGGTCTCTCAGCACTCACTGCGCTAAACTGCTCCCTGGGGAGTGAGTCCAGGTGCTGGATATGTATCTGGAGAGCAGACCTTCCCCCAGTTATCTGCCTCATAACGGATTTCAGTCTGTCCCCCTTGAGCTTAGGGAAGATTTGGCAATGACTGTAACGCAAAGGGCATCCCGCAGTGCAATAAAGCCTAAAAATGCTCCTGTGACTACAGGGATCAGCTACAGCAGCACAGGGACTTGGGTAACGCACAAGCACCCAAATGAGGTATACACTGGTGGGTACATGGGACAGGACAGGACAGGACAGGACAGGACAGGACAGGACAGGACAGGATGTTGTCCCCTCATGACATCTTCACACCATGTGAGATGTCATTATGAAAGAGGTGCTTTAGTCATGAACAAGACACTGTAGTCAGGAAAAGGTCGTCTGGATAAAGCTCTGCAGCTTGCTATTCACTGGAGATCACTCTGGAACTACCTGACGGTCTCCTTCCAGCCTCAGAAATATATGAATTAATGAAACTTCTTGGAATACTTAAATATTGTAATATAGCAAAAATAACGAAAGTCCTATAAAACTCAGCAACTCCAAAAAGTTTAATGAGAATCTGGCGTTGAATTTTGTCCTTCTAACTTGAAACAAGATGTGTCCTTCTGTGAAAGGGCTGTTTTGAGTTTGATTCTTTTTGACAGCAGTTCTTAACCTGGACTACACTATCATGAGTCACCCACTGCATTAGAAATACTGCAAAATCTTGTCATAATTCATTATCCTACTAATTTCAGTAACCAAAACACAAAATTGCAGCTTATTTAGTTTGGAAGTACCGCAGTCATTCCACACAAAATATGGATTTGATTGGCACACACACACATTTTATTTGCACAAGGCTGTGTGCTCCAGAAGTCCTGGAAAGCTGAAATGCTGCCTTTGGCTAAAACAACTTCGAAGTCACTGTACAACCCTGAGAAGGGTTCACTGACTGACAGTATTTCACTGTACAAATGGCTCATAAAAGCTGTTAAATCCGTCATGCACTCTAAAAGCATTTTAATGTAACAACTATTTTCACTTATACAGAAGCTGTCAGGAACATCTATTCCTGAAATGACAAGAAGCAACAGATCCTGACAAGACACAGAATTCTGGCACAACAGACTAATACATCTTTTCAGTGTGCTTTTCATGATTGCTCTGTGGTATCTTCATGTGGTATCTTAAAGCAAAGCTGTGCACTGAGAGATGCAGAGGTCTATTTTGATTTCTGATATGCCCTTGTAGGTAGAAAAGCAAGCATCTTTCTGAAGACTGAAGGGACTGACAGCCGGAGAATCAAATGAAAAGGAGAACTACGATAAAGCAAAATACAAAAGGAACAAAGATCTGAAGAAAGTGAAAACCAAACCACACCAAAACACAATCCTTACTTTCCCTGTCCTTTGAGACTGTAAACTTAAAGGTTCATGATGGATTGGGTGACATTTCTAACACCACATTTGAGGAAAGTTCAAGGGAAAACATAATCAAAAGTGGACTTTTGCCCACCCTATCTGCTATACAAACACCAAGGTGCACTACAGCAGAATAGCCTTCTACATGGTATTACATACTCTCCTCCCAATGAATAGTTGTTTATTCTTGTCCCCCATGCATCTTTCTTTTCCTGAAGATCATTCTTGGACTGTTACTTGGAAGAAAGGTGCTACCTTCTTGCAAACAGCTGTCATGGGCTCCACAGCCATTGCCTCATCCACACATTCCTCATGCAGGAAGACCAACTAAGCTATAAAAAAGCTCATCATCAGGCTGACAGATCTAAAAGGTGGGATCGTATCTGGTCAAAGGAAAGGGAAGCTGTTTTCCACTCCCCACCATCCCTGCCTTGTAGGCTCAGGGAAGCACCTCTCCAGGGAGGGAAACCTTACAAAGAAGTCATAGAATAACTGTGCATGGTTAGGAAGAGCACCTCATCAGAGAGCCCATCTTCTCGCCTTCCTCACACTGATAATGCTTGCCAAATCTGCTCTCTGCTTAGATATTTTTGCCCACACTTTCATCCCTCTTGTTCTGGTCATCAATCTGCCTCTTAGGAGAGAATCACAGAATCACCTAGGTTGAAAGAGACCTTTGAGATCATCGAGCCCAACCATAAACCTAACACTGCCAAAACCACCACTAAACCACGTCCCGCAGCACCACATCTACCCGTCTTTTAAATACCTCCAGGCTGGCAACTCTACCACCTCCCTGGGCAGCCTGTTTGATAACCAGTGTTTGTTTCCAATGTTCGATAACCCTTTCTGTGAAGAAATTGTTCCTAATATCCAATCTAAACCTCCCCTGGTGCAACTTGAGGCCATTTCCACTTGTCCTGTCACTTGTTACTTGGAAGAAGACACTGACCCACACCTCATACAACCTCCTCTCAGGCAGTTGTAGAGAGCGATAAGGTCTCTGCTGAGCCTCTTTTTCTCCAGGCTAAACAACGCCAGTTCCCTCAGCCACTCCTCAGAAGACTTGTTCTCTAGACCCTTCATCATCTTTATTCCCCTTCTCTGGACACGCTCCAGCACCTCAATGTCTTTCTTGTAGTGAGGGGCCCAAAATTGAACACAATTCTTGAGGCGGGGCCTCACCAGTGCCGAGTACAGGAGGATGATCACTTTCCCAATCCTGGTGGCCACACCATTCCTGATACAGGCCAGGATGCTGTTGGCCACCTTGGCCACCTGGGCACTCTTGATGGATCATATTCAGCTGGCCATTGACCAACACCCCCAGGAGACCAATCGGAAACCAGACCTGTCCAACCAACCAACCAACCAACCAAAATGTTGCTTTAGGAAATGCACATGTGAGTAGAAAGGAAGCCTAACTCCAAAGCAAATCAGTACATATACTCACATTTATATGTTAGTGAACATGGCAGGTAGACTTGCCAAGTTTGAGAACTGCGGATTTTGAAGGGTAGCAAGAACTTCTATTTTGTTCTTAGACAGAACAAACTATTGTTCTACAATATTTATCAACCCAGAAAATTCAATGGTAAATGTAAAGCCACAGAGAAGCCAAACACCTAGACACTGTACATTCTTGGGCCCCTTTCTGCTGCCTTTGAAACAAATGGTCATGTTGCCATTGATTTTGAAAGGTGTTAACAGCTGGCCCTTTCTCTGAAAGCTTCACTAATTATGGCAGTGCTCTGCAAATAATTTCCAAGCAGTAAATGTGTATGCAGAGACAAGAGGCTGCAGTCAGATCCTTTGCCACAGCTGTCTTTCTGCAGCCGGGGCTCTCCCTCCGCTGGACTGGTGGTAACACATCAGAAAGAAGCACATTTTATTGCTCTTTTGCTGTGCTTAAACTACTGGTCTCTTAAGAAGATTTTGATAGGCATTCAGATCTCTACTCTCCTTGCAGTCAGAGAGTGCTTACCTGTGTGTGCCTGGACTGTTCCTTTCCTTCAGAAATGACGCTCTGATAGTTTCATCAATTACAACAAATGACAATTTTAAATTCTTTGCCTTGCTGCCAAGTTCTTCATTCATTATTATTATCTACTTTTTGCAACGGTCTCTCTAATATTCTCCCTCTCTTTCCTATAGTGGCAAGCATTCTGACACATTTTAAGCACCTGTTTAATCCCCCTCCTTTTCCCATATGCATGAAAACACTTTATCATGTTTTTAAATGACTAATGCTTCAATATTCCTATTCTGCTACCTGCTAAGGAAAAGAAGAAAGGAAAAGGCTGAGTAATTGTGTTTCAGAGACAGCAGCTTTACAGATGACTGCATTTATTTATTACTAAAATACATTTTTAAATGTTGTGCCAGTGCAATGGAGCTAAAACTTGATAAATGTTTAGTTGTAACATAAAACTACTTTCCTTAGCCACGAAAAATTATGTTGATAGTTCAAGGTCACTAAAAAAAGAAATTATTTACAAAAAAGAGGAAAGGTGAGTATTCAACTAGCAGCTGCTAGTTTTCTCAGACAAATCTGAGACAGTAATGTCCCAAACCGAAGCAAAAGTCAAGATGAAAGACTTCATATGCAGATGCTGAGATCCTAATCCTAGCCAAAGAAATAACTGTAGACAAGTTACTTTGTGCCTTCATTTCCCCACCTGTAAAACTGAAATACAGCTCCCTTTGCAATCCCCATTAGGGTAGTTAGCCTCAAGGAGACCTGGTGAATGAGAGAACAATTACATGGATCCAAAAGCTACAAACAGGCCTGAACAAGGTGCCAGACTGTCTTCTCTAGTTCACAGAATTGCTGGGGTTAGCAGGCAACTCAGCCTAGTCCGACCCCCTGCCCCAGGGCAGGGTCAGCTACAGCAGGTTGCCCAATTCCACGTCCAGTTGGGTTTTAAATATCTTCACAGATAGAGACTCCACAAGCTCCCTGCACCACCTGTCCTGAGTGTTCAATCACCCTTAAAACTTTTTATTCTGTTAAATGCAACTTCCTATTTCACTTTATGCCCACTGCCTCTTTGTGTGTGTGTGTGTGCGTGTGCGTGTGTGTGGTAAAAAATCAGGCTCCCTCACAGGGGAATCCACAAACCGAAGTCACCAGCTATCAAAGGTGGCATGACAGAGAAGCATCCAGGTGTGCTGATTTCCCAAAAATGGCCTGAGAGCTTTCCCTGTCACTTCCTTATGTGCTCACGCTTGGTGGAATCCCACTTCACTGATCTTTTTTTGAGTAGTGTCCCTCCTGCTCATATCATGCTGCTCAGTCCTGGTCCTTCGCTGGTCCTTCCAGCCTGCTCCATCACTTCCTCACATGATTATTGGTCATTATCTCCCTCCCCCATCACTGTTACTTTAAGCTCTCCTTTCCAGGTTGTCCAGCCCATTGGCAAAGATGCTTTTGCTCCATTTCGTCAGGTTGACACCCTTCCAAGCAGCCTTGATCCTCAAAGGGCATACCATGGTTGCTGCTGACATCAACTGTGAAACCACCTGTTGATCCACAGGATCCATCCAGTCCTCTTCAGGCCCTCCTCGTCCTCACTGGCAGCATGAAGGAGACCACTGACTGGCTCTCCATGCCCTCAACCACTGCACCCAGAGCCACGTAGTCAGGTTTGATATCTCCCAGGTCACTCCCAACAGTACCACTGGTGTGCAGGTAGGAGAGCCGCAGGCAGTAACAGTCTGAGGATTGAAACAGCCTTTCCACAACACCCCACTCCTGAGCCCCCAGTAAGCAGCAAACTTCTCCAGAGAGCAGGTTAGGCTGGCAGATGGGAGCCTTCATTCCCCACACGTGGGGGAGTCTCCCACCACTATCACTCACCATCTCCTCTTGCCGTATGGTTCGGGTTCAGCTGGCCCAAGTGCTCCACTGGACAGAGCTCTCAGCCAGGGAGCTGCCAGGGGAATGAAGCCATTTCCTAGTTGCAGATCTGCATGTGGAGCAGGAGCCTTCCCCCAGGGCCAGAAGTCACCAGCTTCCAGCCTTCACCATCATGGGAGTTTCCGCTTCCCAACCTGGTTCTCTACCTATCCCGCCGCCGCAGCCAAAGGTTATAGTTTTTGAAGCTGGAGGGTCTCAGAGAGGACCAGACTGATCTCTTTTCTTGTCATCTCTAATGCTGTGCAGTCTGCTGACCTGCTCCCACAGGTCATGTTCTTGGTGACACAGATCCTGAATGAGAACAACGTTCCTGCTGGCCAAAAAGCCACCTCCCATTGCCCCAGCCACAGCAAGAGGCCCCAGGTGCCCCTGCAGCCTGAGACCCACAAAGCTGCATCCTCCTTCTGCAGCTCCATGTGCCAGTCAAGCCCTCTGTTGTTAACGGGAAAATTGTTCCAGTGGCTGACGGGGACCAGTGACGCATCACTGTCATGACTGAGGACACAGGTGCTGTTGTGACAAGAGTTACAGGTTCCCTTCTACACACACTGCTGGACAAACAGCCACCTCTGAGAGCTCTGCCCTCGGCCAGGACTTACAGACACCTCTGCCTAGATACTGATGGAAGAGTTCTTGACCCCCTCATCAGGACTTAAGATCTGCAAGCTCAGAGCCCTCTTTGATCAAGTGCAGCTGGCAGAGCTTGATGGAAGCTGATGGAGCTTGCTAGCAGCCAGCAGCTCATCTAGCTGTTCTCACTGCACCCTAAACGTTCTTCCAAGGGTTCTCAGGGCTCCCCTTGACCGTCCCAGAAGAAGTTCCCAGAAGACCAAGAAAGTCTCAAAGCAGAGCACAGAAATGGCTGTGCAAATGGCTGTGCCTGGCACAGAGGCACAGGTAAGCAGGGAAAGATTGTAGTCTTTTCAAGCATTAGATGTAGGAGGCTTCAGATGAAGCTACTGGGTGACATAAACAAAAACACAGACAGCCTAGGTAAGCTGTAAAACTCCCTGACATGGGAATTACGGGTGCTAGCAATTTACAAGAGTTCAAAAAGCAACTGTAAAAAAAAAAAAAAAAAACCACAACCCCAAACAAAAAACCAAACCTGGAAGAAAAATCTATCACAAGGTATTAAATACAGTGACATTCACTAACCAGGGGAAGTACCAACACCGTGTCAGAGACAGTCACCACGCAACAGTCCTATTTTGTACCCTTTTCTAGCTACTGCCTGCTTACCAGAGGTGTTCAGAGCTCTGCTGCCAGGACAGGTTTCTGGTCTGGCTCACAACTGCCTTATGGTCTACTGGCGAAAGAGGTCATCCTCCCGGGTCCGAGGGTTGCTGGAGATGGGCATAATACAGCTCTTTACCTCTCTCTTCTAAATCATCTCACAAGCCTCTTAATAGCCTGGAGGCACTTTGATGTCTTCAGACAGAAAGATCTCCGGTGGAACTACACGAGCAAATCACAGTGTAATTAGCATTAACAGAGCAGTGCAGAGCAGACGATGACCAGCACAGGCATGGGATCAGCCTTGCCGTCTATTCGATTTTTCACATGAGGACAGCACACAAGTGAAAATGCCACAGGCAAAACAGCGCAGGACCCCTGCGTTGCAGGTCTTGCAGGCACCCCATCCTCTCAACGCGCACAGAGAGGCACGGTGGGTCCCCACTGTCCTGCCCTTGCTCTACAGCGCAGAAAAGCAGCACGTCGTCCTGCACCGCCGGTGCCGCACAGCTGCAGACAGGTCTGCTTGCGGATGCTGCACGGCAGCCTAACCTAGATCCTACAGAAGCAGAGCGCGCTGAAAAGCAGACTCTCCACTTCTGGTTTCAAAATGCAAAAATATTTCACTGGGAGATACCTTTCTATTTCAGACATTCCAGGCCGCATGCTGCTTCTGAACTGTTATGTCTCCCAGACCTTTCTCTGACAGAAGAGCCTACAAGACTCTCTGTTGGTGTCTCCAACCAGTTGTCTGCCTCGGACCATAAAACCGCTCAAAGCCACAGACCCTGCAAGCCTACCTGCCCAGTCTGCTTTCCCTGTTAACACCAAGAAACCAGTCTGCTCTCCCTGTTAACACCAAGAAACCAAGCCCTCCGGCTTGCAGAGAGGCCCTCTTCTAGAAGAAGGAGCCCTGCCGCTCAAACCCACGCTGCAGCTCCCTAGCCTTGCCGTTAGTCTCAAAGGTGACAATGCCTTGGCAGGCACAGATGTGGGTAAACTTAGGGGTTTTGGATCAAGCACTGCCACAACAGTGACTCTTTAAAGTCCAGGATCTCTAGTTGCCTCGTAAGTGAGCTAGTGGGACAAAATGGTATCTATTAGTAGAGTTTCAGTGAATGCTAACCAAGTTAGAACTTACAATAAAAACTCAGTTCCAAACAATGTTTTCTGATGGAAATTTCCTGATGTGTTCTGTATTTAGGTGTTTTGTGTTCCTTGCACTGGACTGCTGTGTCCAGTAAAAGTCACCGAGTCCCTCAGTATCAAGGCAGTCCAGAAGTCATCATTCCAAAAACATCTGTAGAAGATGGAAAATCAAACCTAGTCTTACTCTAAGAACACTGACCTTGTCATCTTCTTAGATGGTTGTTCTGTTGCCTATTACTTCCAGGCATAAAGGTTTTTCCCTTGAGCTGACAACCTTGGAGGAGACTGGAGCTCTGAATCTTTGTCATTGACAGAACAGCATTCATTAAAATTCATAAAACGTACCTACGCTTCCACACCAATGTTATTTAATAGAGTAGTGCAAGTTTACAGTCGTTAACACATTGATGAATGCAGCAGTTACTGCCAAATGAAACTATCCTCTGATATCAAGATCACAGAACTCTTAGACCAGTCATAAGAATCAAATATAGACTATGTTTTAAATTAAATAGGAAACTATCAAAGACATTTAACTTCACCTAAATGGGCACATTCTTATTAATATGTATAATGCATTACAAAATCCATTTTATTTGCTTCCAACATTTTTCCAACTGAACAGGAAGCTTTTAAAAAAACAATTACCTAATCACTTTGAATCTCATCTGCTGTTGCAAGTCATGTTTTGCCTGAGCCAATTCTTTCATACAACTCTTTATCATTGGTAGGCAGTCATATTAAAAAATTAATAATGACCCCTTCATTTTTCAGAATCTGTAATCATCTTGCTACATAACTGTGAGCGCAGGGTAGGGAAGAAGGGAAAACTTGGAGTTTGAAGACTTTCACAAAATCCCAAGGTTCGTGTGCTCACTTTTGTCCCTTTCATTTAAAGATACCATTCTCGTTTCAATGTTAGCCCTATCAAAACATGCAGAAATACTCACAGCTATCTGCTATGGCTATTTATCATGAAGAGGTTTGGTTTTAATTCAAAAATAGTCTGTCTCAACCTGGATTTAACATTACTGATGTTCTTCAAAATTATCTTTTAACAAGTCTCCACATAGACAAAGGGCAGTTTATTGCCTTCGGAGTCTTACTAAACCAAGGCACAGCAGCAGGAGGCATTAAGATGCACATATGTTTTTGGTAAGAAGTTAAAAAGCGGATAGTATGGAGAAGAGTCCAATGGAAGTTCCTTCAGGATGTGGATGTCAGGAAAAAGCAGCGCAGCAGATACAGCTCACTGATTTACAAAACAGACTGAGGTGGCAAGGCTTGGAACAGGAAGCTTTATCTAACATGTTGGGTTCTACAACAAGGAATGTGGACAAGGAAATCAACACAATGACTATTGGTAATCAGCACACATTCTCAGACTGGGCATGCAAATACCCAGGTGAAATTATTGCCATAAAAGGGGCTGGGCAGGCAAAACTTGTCTTAAGGTTCCAACTGCATGTACCTCTCAAATTCAGGAGGATTTTTACATGATTCATTCCTTTGCTCCTTTCCTTTACCCATCCTCTTTTCTGTTGCATCCTACCTTCTCTTTCCACTGCCGTTGGGCCAAGATTCTTTCTCCTTCATATCAGCTTGCTAGGAAGAATGTTAGGACAAGGTGTTTTTCCCATGACGATACTCAAAACTAAACAGGTTGCCTACTAAGGCAATAGGAAAACCCAACTGGACAAGGCCCAAAGGAACTTAATCCAGCTGCTGCTGTTCTGAGCCATGCTGTGCCTGGAGACCTCCAGAGATCCTTTCCCACCTAAATTATTCCGTGAGTCAGTTCCTTTCTTTTAACCCAAAGAAGTATAGGCTTTGGTTTCTTACTGACTTGGTTGACCCGGCTGCCTTCCTTTTTCAAATCACACCTACTCTTTTTCCAAGTCACAAAATGTTTTTCTCCTCTCTACAGAAAGTTTCTTGCAATAAGAATGACAAGCCTGAAACTCATAATGATAAACCAATGCTAGTATGTATTCATATAAAACCAATGGTGTATAAAGCGCTCTGTTCCCACAGTTTCATCAGTTTGAGAGTTTCAGTATGTTTCCTACCATTATAACAGAGCTGCATTGATTTTTGCTTTGGCTGGTTTAAGTAAGATCATAAAGATCCCTTCTGGTTTAAGTGGCTCCAAGTCAAGATTAGCACAACTATAAAACTAATAAAAGTGTAATCTGCAAACCAATCTATTTGAAAGGTTAATTCACTCCATTATAGCTGGAATCTTATATTGGTCAGGCACTAAAAAGAAATTACATTACATTTATAAGATACATTTACACATTTTTGCTATTATTTTATAAAAAATGCAGTACTGATTAGAGACTACAATAAATCAAATGGAAATTTGATTAATTGATCGCTATGAAAAACTAAGTATCACCAACTATTTTGAGAAGAGATTTGAAGGCCAAACCTTACCCTCTCCAAGAAGCCTGCAAAACTTAAAATGAGTCTTGAAAAATCAAGTGGACTCTTACACATGGTTTAATCTAAATAAAAGCAGTATTAATTCAATAATGCTGTACATCTGCACAAAATAATCACAAATTAAGTTTCTGTGTTTTAATCAAGTATCGATGTATTATTCTTGTTAGAGCTGCTTCCAGGTATGCAAAGTCTACACTGCATAAATGACCCATAAATTCATGACGAACAATGGATTATTGATTTTCAGGATAGACATGCAGCATTTAATAGCTGGGAGAAGGAAATACAGGGATAATTCAGCCATTACATGACCAAATGTGGCTATCCTTTAAATTACAGAATTCACCCTGCTGAAGTCATAACAAAACTGACAGTAACTCCAGTAATAGTCACATCATTATTTCCAAACTGGTTTAATCTTATTGCAGCATATTTTTGGTAGACCCCATCAATAATTACTGTAGAATCATAAAAATTTAATAATGCTGCAGAATTATGAAAGGTTAATACATGATTCAAACTTATTTTAAACTAGTAACAGCCTATCCCCTATGCGTCCTATTACGTGGGTTCTCCCATTCATCTGCTCCCATAATCAGGTTGTAAAGGACATGACATGCTATAGCAGGATTTTAGTGCATGTTTAAAATTTTGGGGCAAAACAGCCTGGCTCTTTGCACTGACCCTCTGCAAACATGCAGAGCGTCTGCTGCTCCACACCACAGCCAGCCAGAGGACTTTGGCTACGTCCAGCCTGATGCAGATCTTACGAGTACTATAAACACATCACCCAAAAGTAAGAGTTACAGACCGTTATGAACAACCATTCGGTTTCTTGAACAGTGTAACAAGTGTTTAAAAAATCGCCTGTGTGCTTAGTAAAATATTGATTAATCATTAATCTAACAACCATTTCTAAAACTTTATCTGCAACACAATTCTTGACCATTAAGTCACTCTGTTTCAAGATGAAGATGCATCTTTATTTCTGACTCTTTAACAAAGACTGGAGTGATCCAGGAAGAGCTAATACAATTTTTTGCTGTATATTTACACCAAAGTCACAAATATCCTAAATCTTATGAAACCTGAACTTCTGAATCAGAAGTATTGTTTCAGGCATGGCATCAAGCTGAAAGATAATCCAACAAGACTCATGAACTCTAAAAACAAGGGTCAATCTGTAAACGTTGTTCTAAGCAATCATCACCACCACAGGTAATGATTTTGTGTGTGTGAAGACTTGAGAGCCCATTTAGCATCACGTACGCAAGATGTAACAACCTTCAGAACATCGATTCCCGGCAATACCACTCTCATGTATTTCCCACAAACACACCTGCATGTGATCATTTTTCGCAGAATCACAGAATCATTTAGGTTGGAAAAGACCTTTAAAATCATCTAGTCCAACCACTGACCCTACTCTACCAGATCTCCCACTAAACCATGTCTTTAGGTGCGACATCTACAGAATCACAGAATCACTTAGGTTTGTTTTTCGTTCAGTCTCTTCAACAGGCCGGATGCATTCACAGCTGGGAACAAGTACATGGCACATGCATAATTACCTGTCCAAGAGAGTACACGATCAGACTTTAGGGAAGTGATCTGAGAACTGCTTGTAAGATATCCAGCACCTCACTGAAATTCCTGGTGAAATACACCACTGATGTGCAGTATGACTGTAAGGACATATATCAGAGTTAAAAACTGCTTACTGCTAAAATGCTGGGATGTGGGGATGGACTGAAGGGAAGAAGTAGGCCTGCCCTCAGACTGCCCCAGAAGTCACAAAATCAACCATGAATCCGGAGGTGCACCAGCCAAGTGAGTTAGAAATATGGAAACATACATCATCATTTGTCCAGAGAGCTGTAGTTTATTTTATTTGTTACCGTATTCTGATGCATCCATCATCACTTTATTTTGTGTTACTCAGGTGCTGGTAACTGGATTATCCATTTCTGCTTTGGAGGGAGAAGATACTGCAATTTAGAAGCTATTTGCGTCTAACAAAAAGGCACCAAAATGTTCTGTCAGCAGCTTGAGGAAGCTGCAGGTTGGTGCAATATGTTAGGTTTGTAAAGGAAGCACAAGACCTGGCAGACTAATTCCTAAAGCTGGTCTTTAAACTCTCTTGGAATTTCTAGAGAGCAGAAAATGCCAATATGCTTTAAGAGCTAAATTGCTTGTACAAATCTGTTTGCTCTAAGACCAATCTTGATGACTTCAGCCTTGTAACATTCCTGAAACAAAAACCTCCTTTTCAATGTCTGGAGTGGCTGGTCAGGAGCCAGAAATCAAGTCCTTTGCATGCCCGATGAAATTGGACACGATGCTTAAGGAGACCCATTTTACCCTTGAAAATTCTCCCAATGTCAAAACCATTGTCAAAAAGTCTGAATGGGTTTGATACGACAAAATGTACTTTTGGCATCTTGCTTTGCTCTGGTGTTTCTCAGTTCTTTCCCACTTACCAGTTCTGGGACAACTTGATTATTGTATTTAGGGTTACTTAGTATGGATTTATGAGTCCCTATTCATTCCTTTCCACCCTTTTTTAAAAATGCAGGTAACTTACACGAGTCAAGTATTGTGTTAAATAAACCCAGTCATATTCCTACAGACCAAAGAAAAAATGTATGTTCACAGAGGCAGAACAGAAGGAATTGTGTCATGGAGTCATCAGTAACATGATAATGCAATACACCTGCAATGATGTCCAAGTTTGCATTTATCTGAGCTAATAACTAGCTCACGATTGTGTGCTTTGGAAAGAAAATACGAAGAACCTTCAGGTCTTTGAAGTATGAAACAAAAAAAGTAACACATCAATTGTTCTACCATCATCTGCAAGAAACATAAAAATCACAGTATACTTCTGAAAAGAGAAGAGGGAAAAAATCAGCAGTCATTTTCACAGATACTGTCACTCTGTTCCTATAGGGAGATTCCTGCCCATGTCATATGTATTTCAAATAGCTATCTATTTTAGGCGTAACTAAAGTTGCCCAGTCATTGCTGGAAGTACCTTCCACCTCAGAAGCCTTCAAATACGGCTTGTAGAGTTCTGCACATACAGTACAGGAAACTTGCATGAATGGCGCCTGGTTTTATAACAAATTTTCTTAAAATCTCTATACAATTAATTCTAATTACTAGTTTTCCTAGCAGTAATCTATTAAAGCTATGTGGTTTTTAAACTTGCAAATTGACAAAATGGATTTCTACTTAAAAAGAAAAAAGCAAATTCAATCTCCCTAAGTGCTGCATAATTTAAAAACCACAATTCCTTCTCTTACAAACTTGGTTGTATAGACCAAATTGGAGTAGTTCTCAAAAGTGTTGTCAAGTTTCAGGGCACAGGGAAACAGATAAAGCAGTATATTCGCAACATTTTTCTCTACTACCACGGGCATTTTTTTATTACTCATAAAGACAAAGAATTTTTGGTACCTTTACTCTCTTCCTTGAAAACCGCATCAAATTCATTGGTGCAAACCCCAAGATGTCTTTCTGGCTGTCAAAGGGATTATTTGCAATGGGAAATTTTCAGGATAAAAAGGGAGGATACAAAATAGGCTTCATGCGTCTGCAAGCAACAATACAATCCTTCCTTTATTTATGCTTTAAAGAAAAATGCAGTAAAGTAGCTAATCCCTCTTGGGCAGTCCCTTAACACTAATTTTAAAACATCTTCAAGAAGCTGAGGAGAATCAAATAGTAATCTGCTTTTTTTGCAGAGTGCCTATTTTGGCCACGAGTTTTCTGCACTTTTCACCTAATTGTGAAGCACCTGGAAGGATGATAATCTCAAAAAAAATACCCACAAAAGTTTTAGTTTATAATCGGGTAATATGAAAGCTGCCTAGCAATTCAGCAAAACTAATCCAGCGTTCAGGAGACACCTATTCACTGAGATTAAGCCAATTTTACAATATGGAGTTATCCAGTCATCTGGAACAAAGGAGGTACGTGGTGGGGAGACAAAGAAAGCGAACAACAAGGAATGACTGGCAAACGGGGCACATAAAAGAGACATTTAGAAAGAGCCACAAAGAGAAACAGATACATACGCTGACTGAATAAAATAATAAGCAATGAATCCCAAGAAACAGAAGTGACTGAAGGACGGGGATTGTGTAGAAACACCACCCTGCTACAAGAGGAGCTCCTCCAAATTTGCGCAGCATCTGTCACCATCAATTCACACCGTGGGTCTAACGACAAGGGGATCTAATGACAGGCAGTTAACACCAGCACATGACATGTCCCTCTGGGCCTTTTTCTCCTCATAGCATCCCATCCCATCCCATCCCATCCCATCCCATCCCATCCCATCCCATCCCATCCCATCCGCACAGCACTGCTGCTTGCACGGCACAGATGGAGAAACTAGGCAGAGGGGCTTTAAATAGCTACAGGGAAGACACCTATAGCAAGGGCAAGGATTGAGCTGGCACACACGAACCGCTGGAAAATCCTTTTTTCCTGCCTCAGCAGGAAGCAAAATAAAAACCCACACACAGTGGACACTGCTACAAAACAGTCACACAGATGAACAGTGATCACAGACAGACAGATGATCACTGTAACCATCTGGAAGTTAGTTCAACTTGGGATGCCTTTTCAGCTAACCCTTGTATTAAAATCTGCCTGGAATTTTTTGGCATTTTCTAGGAAAACCAGACATTACCTTGCCAAAATTAAAAACTGTATTTTGAATATCCAAAACTGTTTGGATATGTTCACATGGACTATGAACTATGTCCGCATGTCCTTTACGCAATTTTAATGGTATCATTAGAGTGCTAATGAAATCAGCAAGTTTTTCTTGTGAGAGAAGTGACTTTTTTTGAAAGAAACACAAATATAGAGTCACTCGCAATACATTTGGTGTCCCTCAGAAATGTTGCTTTGAGAACCACAGTGCACAGAAAAAGACATTTCACACTCCCCTAACACTGCTCAAAATTAGAGGGCACCAACGAGTACGCCCAAAGGTGCAAAATCTTCTGAGTTTTCAGAACGCCTAAATAAAAAATCAGAATAAAAGTGCCACATCTGTCTTGACGGTTCTAAATTCACTTATTTTTCATAGGTCCCTAAGCCCTGCTGTGATACTGATGACAAACAGGAGTTCAAGAGGTACTTGTCTCACTTACAGAAATGATTTCAGTATTCCAGAAATTCTCCTGTTGAAGAGTAGTTCAGCTGTTGGCTTGACTACATTAAATACTTGCAGGAAAATGCAGGCAGGCAGAGAAAAAAGAATGCTTTCCTTCTCTCCTTCTGTAAGTTGAAACTTTCTCTTTTAATTATGTTTGAACTGATATTTGAAGGTGATTCAATCTGTCCGGGATTAAAATAGCAAAAAATAAAGGAAATTTTACCCCACTGATTGTAGAAACAGAGATCCTGTGAGGCTGTAACAAGCCTACAGTCTAAATCACAGTTTGCATCAGAACACATGTAAGACTAGAACTTTGTATTTTGCAGCATTTTTCATTTTATTCATAGGGGAGAAAGGGAGAAGAGATTTTTCTTACAAAATCTTCATTTCTTTGCAATGCACTGCAAGCATCAAGCTGTCAAGAAGAAACAGTTTCCACTCTGCCTGCAAAAGCTTTCCTGAGGGCAGAATAATGGATATAGCGTGAAAAAGTAGGATCTTCAGATTACAGAATTTGAAAGATATCCAATGTTTTAAGTTTTAATGCTGTTGTTTATTTGAGTCTGCCCCTACTATCTTGTCTATGTCAGGATTAGAATAATCTACAATAAAGCACTATGTGGCACACACATCAGTCATATTGAAGTCACTTGCTATTTGGTAACTGATCAGTTTAAGACAATTTAATTAAATCTGGGGCCAGAAAATTGCAGTTTTTTCATGTGCAAAGGCACACCTCAGATGCACCTGACTCCTTTAGAAGCAACCGTACTTGAAAATAAACCCTCAAACAACTCACACCCTGAAGCAACCCTCAAACCAGGACATGCAGTGTGGAGGACAAGGAGGAAAAAGGAGAACGCGCCACATCAGCAGAAATTTCAGTCGAAGTTTTTCCTTTTGTTATCTAGAGAGCCATTATAGTCACAACTGCTGTTGACTCAGAGGAGATGGGAGCGTTTTCTTTGGAGAGAAAAAGAAGTGGTGTTGCTTGCTTATTGCTTGTTTAAAAGCTACTATTCAAACACACACAATGCCTCAAAAGTTGTTCACATGCTTTCCCCCTGAAGTCACATATAGCTGTGGTGACGCTGTTTACTCTGAGTATGTAACTATCCTTCCAACATCTATTAGAAAATGCAATTATCACACTGCATTACACTTCCTGTCACTAACGATAAGCATCAAATATGCTGCAAAAGCAAGCAAAATCCCTTAGACCCACTAAATTCAAAGCCAGACTGTACTTAGCTCCCCTACATCCCTCTAGTATGAGTTTTCTCCTAGAAAGCTAATATTCAATATGGGATGAAGAAAGACAGAGAAAGACCGCAGTGCATGGAAAGCACTGCTAGGTCAGGACCTCAGGGTATCTCACCAGTTCCCTAGGAAGAGAACTGGGATTCACCAGGCATTGCACTTCTCCCACTTCTACACCCAATGTTGCCTACATCTGGGGGATGCTAGTTGACAATGTACTCCCTGCCTGCAGAAAACTGGGACGCTCTGTACAAAATATGCCTCCGCCAGTTGTTGTTTTGCCTTTTCCACCTTCAACCAGTGCATATGGATGTTATGCGGAAGGATATCATGTAACTCAGACCAAACCTTGCAAAGTGGGGTTGCAAAATAATGAGACAGCTGTGCTGGAGCATCATTAAAGGTGGTTCTGATAGTACTTTGTCATGCACGTCCCAGTGGGTGAAGGAGGGAGGAGCTGCTCCACAAAGAGTTTTGGCAACAAATGCCACCATAAGTCAAAAGTATGTGAAAAAGGAAGAACATGAGAAAATTTCTCTTGTCATCCCCCACTCTGCTTCCCCTACTTTCTCTCATGCTTGCCTACAACCCATAGGACCACTTCAGTGATCAGTCATCTGGCCATCAACAAATCCTCCAACAGGCTGCTGTGCACCATTTGCATTTGCTGGGATAACTTCAGGGCATGCCAACAGCTAAGAGCAACGTAGCCTTTGCTGCATGCTCTGGGTCCGTTATTGACTCCAACGGACTCTGGAAGCCACTGGAACAGGACATCCTGCTCTTTGCACTTCTATTATCGCCGTCCCTGGAGGTATTTAAAAGACGGGTAGACATGGTGCTGAGGGACATAGTTTAGGGGTGGTTTTGGCAGTGTAGGTTTATGGTTGGACTCAATGATCTTGAAGGTCTCTTCCAACCCAAGTGATTCTATGACTCTATGATTCTACAATTTAACAACTGTTAGCAGCTAACAGCATCAGTCCTCATGGACCAGCCGCTCAACAGTCCACATACTCAAAGCAGTGGCACATGTCAGCTGAATGAGGAACAAAATTGGTCTCTTGTTGCAACCTTTTCCACGTAAGCCAAGGCTGGCCAAGAGCCTCCTGAAGGCTCCTTTTGCTGATGCTGGCTGCAAGCAGTGCCGCAAAGGGTGCAGGGAAAAGGAGAATATTCGTTTCCTGTACATCCTAATTAATTGCTTAGGTGTTTAGCAAAATGTAATACACCAAATCTTCACAGACATTTGGTGACAAATGCCAGACTGTAACGATACCTCTTATAACACACTAAAGAACCATCTAGAAAGCTGGCTGAGTTATTTGGGAGAGCGAATCCGGTTTGATAACTGGCTAAAAATTAGTTTAATGATTCCCTATTTAGCCTTTAAATCTACTCATAATGTGACACTGTGTTTCTAATTAGAGACTAAAAATGTTGATTTAACATTTCTGTCATTACAGATTAGACATCATATGCTATCCCTGTATTATTAAAAAGTTCCTATTTTGAACGTAAAAAGGAATTTCTACAGTCGGGCACAGTGTTTAAGTTTTTATAATGAGCCATTCATCTTCAAGTCAGGTTTCATAATAAATAACTGGTACAAGTTAGTTGAGTGTGAGGAAAATGAAATGGGAAAAAATGGAAATGCAAATAACCACTGAAATTATAAGTGTCACATTTATACAGGCTGTAGCATAATGGTATTTAAAATGTCCAAACTGTTTGTGACACCTCTTTTCCACCGCTGCCATCACAACTTCTTTGAATGCACGCTGCATACTAGGCAGTTAGCAAGTACCTACTGTCAGGGCAACGGACATGACAATCAAGGCTCAGCATTTTCTTCTTAAGAGAAAATATCTCCCAAACTTTTAGTCACAGGACCACACTCCATGGAAGACGGTGAGGGAGGCAGCACATTCTGAGCAACACGCCTATGATAGTATTTACTGACCACCTCTTTTCCTGCTTTTCTTACGTGATCACCTAACATGCCTGCTGCTCAATTGTTTTTGCATGGAAGAATGTTATCAGGAAAGCAGGCAGCATTATTTTTCGCTGTCCTGCAAGCACCTTCAGCAACTGCAGCAAGATGTCACACAGCTAATCAATTCTCATGGTTGCTCCAAAGCCACAAAAATAGCGCCCATCCCAACCCAGGCAATTCAGCACAGGGCTTGGTGTCTGGGGAGGCTCATCCGAAAAGCACCTCCTTTAGGCTCAGAATTGTGGCAGCAGGAAAAGAAAAGCACCTTCAGTGTGCCTTAAGATTTACAGGGACTTTTCAGACTGAATGGCTACTATCAATCATCTCTGCATTCCCAGCAGGAAATTAGATTTCCAGTTGTTTAATGCCACAGTGCTTGATGTAAGTCTATGAATTTGTAGTTCCAGCAGTGCTACACAAAAAACTCCATACTGCGGACAAAGTGGGGAACAAATACATGTTTTCATCAAACGTAGCAGAGGGAACATCTTTCAGACACTACCTGTCTGCTTTTGACTGATTTTTAATTTAAAATTGTGTTTTAATCAGCAAAGCAACTATATGAAAGGACAAGGAAAGTGCACTTCGGGGGCAAAAAATTCTTTCCTCTTCCTCCTGTAAAAAAGATTTATTCCTATATTGATGTCAGTCATGTCTACAAGAATAACAATTCATATCTCTGTCATAGTGTTGCCAACACAGACTGCCAACCAGGCTCATCATTCATACAGTTAGAGGACTAAAAATCTTCAGAGTTGCTTTTTTAAGCAATAAATTTGAGACATCTCGTTTATGGTTCTCATTGGTGTTTATTTGGTTTCTTCTGAGCTTACTGCTGGTTTTTCCCCATTTTTAACCTCTCTTTCTCCATCTGGAATAAAGTAGCGACCCATTTTCTCAGTCAGAACAGCCCCTCAGCTTCCCCAGGGAACAGAGACGGCGATTCCCCAGGAGGCTGGATATTATGTCCGTGACAAATCCCTGTGAAGCGCTGCAAGGCTCAGCCACCTTCCCACGCAGGCGTCTGCCACAGCTGCAGCTGGGAAAGCCCTGTGCTCAGCTTTACTAGTAAGTTTTATTATGCTTTTCCTCCGCCCTCATTGTCCAACCAGTCAGATTCCTTCTGCAAGGAAGGTCCATCCAGGTCAAAAGGAAAACTGCTACTTACATTAGATTAAGAACCCAGGCATCATCTGACTGTGTTCTGGGGGCTAAGCTGGTAGTACAGAAAGTAGAGAGTGCATACAAGGGAACTGTATGTCCTGTCTGGAGAAGACACCATGAGGAGGGGACTCTAGGTGAGCAAGGGTTAGAGAGGTCCAGGATGCCACTGCATGCTTTTTCCATGTCCCTGGGGAAAGGTTGGCGCTCAGGAGCTCTGGAAAGCAACCACTCACAGTGCCCATTACATTAAAAAAAACAAACACCCTTAACAAAGATTTGGAGCTATATTCCATTGTGGGAACAAGCACTCCTGTAACTTCACCACTACTCAATTTACAGTCCTTCTGCTAGACAAGCTCCTTCATCACACTTAAAAGTGTGCTCATCTAAATTTTATGTTCCACCCGAACTGAACGGAGAGCTGAGTGTTGCCTCCTAAGCCTACGAACCCGTTAGACTGTGATATCAGACATTTCCTTGAACAAGGTCTAGTTCTCGTGCAGCAGCAAGATGGATGCAGGTCTGAGGAAAAAACAGGAAGATGAGCAATCACCTGCTGCTGACCTACACGTGCAACTACTGCCTGTTCTCTCCCAAATACCACAGGACTAGCTGGCAAACTGGGTAGAGGCAAGTCTTGAAAACACAGCATCTACTTGTTCTTGTGCGCTGGCACCCAAGATCTGGCTAACTCACGCAGGACTGTTTTCAGGAGGAGCGGATGACACTGAGTATGAAGACAGATATTCATGTTATCAAGTAAGAAAGCATTCTTCCTTACAAACAAAATGGCCAACAAATGACTGGCTTCCTGCAGGGCAGAGGTGCCTTCCATGTAGGTGGCAACTGAATGCTGCACTCACCTCAACAAAGATGAAGCAGGGGATGATGGAGTAACTTCTCTGGGTATTGTTTCCTAAAGCCATTTCTCATCACACTTCTTGGGGAGGCACTGTTCAAAACTTTATTATCCTGAAAAAAAAAAACAAAGGTATGTCAGCAGGTTTCCCTTTTTTTGCCAACTCCACATTTAACACAATGAGGTTTGTAACATGGAGCACTGATGTATCGGACCAGGGATACAGACTAAAAGGAACATCAAGGTCTAACTTGTGATCGTAGCAAATCACCTGAGAGGGCATTCCCTTTGCAATACAAAAGCAAGAGACAGACACAGGTTACAAGAGACGTCATCTACAGAGCAATAAGGAATACAACTATTTTCCTTAATTATAATCCACTCCCAAGCAAAGACTTCTTCCCCAGGATTGTAAAAACACATTTTCAGCCCACTGTCCTGCCTACAGTGTGTTTTAAATCAAGAGGTTTTGGTACTTGACTCGTGAACTTGTGCTTCAAAAGACACACTTACAGCACATTAATTGTACACGTGATCAAAATGTTTATCCACGTGAAGTGTGATCTGCTCAAGGTGACAGCACGTCTTAAATACAAAAAACCCTGAAAAAGCATATACAACAAAAACGCAACGAAGACTGGGCCCTTGTTGGAGAGCCTTTCTAGCCTGCTATAAATTCAGACATTAACCCACAAAACCCTGACTACTTAGCATTACTTTGGGCTACTGGCTATTCTAATTAACATAACCTTATAACGCTCTGTGCCAAGACACTTAATCTCTTTACAGCACAAAATGTAGGAAAGAAGAGAACCAAAGACTACCACGGAGAATTTTTCCTGGCAGTGCATGTGCTTTTCTGTATGCATGAGGTGACACATCAAGATGCAAAGTCTGGCTTAAATGATTTCAGAGAGAGAAGCAGGCTAGCAGGAAAGGGGGGGCTGGAAAAGCAGCGTGTAGCTTAGAGCTGCCAGGTGCATGAGACACAGGAGAGAACGGAAATCCTTCGCCATCAATTTTAAGGTGCACACATCGAGCAAGCTCACAGATCTAGGTGGGCCTGACCTCACTTCCAGCACTCACACAGAAAACTTGCCCCCATCAGCAGCATCTCCACGCAGCCAGGCTGGGGGCGGGGGAAGGAGGTGTATTTTTCCAGAGGATGCTTTGCACGACATCTTCCCCCAGCTCTTTGACCCCACGGGCATCTGGGTGGCAATTCGGGCCGTGGCATATGGAGCCCATGAGGTTCACAAAGGGGTCAGTGCTTTCTCACCAGCTCTCAGCAGGGCTGCTGGAAGAAATGCTATTATCAGAGCGCCGGGTTCAGCAGAGGTTACGAAGCCTGACTGAGGAGCCGGATCAGCTGCCAGTGCTTCCCACCTGCACCATGATGCAGGCTCTGGTCTTGCCACCTATGAACTACTTAACGTATTTCTTATCTCAGCTCTTCACGATTTGACCCAGAGCTGTGAAATGCACAATGTGTGCGATGGTTTTGGTAATACAGTTCTAGGCAAGGCACAGCTATAGCAACTCTGGTGAAAGCACATCCTGTGCCCGGATGGCTTACGGACCATTAGCCATGGAAAAATGCAGTTCCAGGTCTAACAAAATACTCAGGAAATGTTACCAGGAAATGACAACGCTTCGAACACTCCCATGCTACGCTGTATCCCAGGTCTGAAATACAAATATTCCTGGATGTTCAAAATGCCTGGTTTTCCAACTACACTTCAACTTTACATAGGAGATAAAACAGTTTTTACCTCAGAGGTCAATGTCATTGTTTTTTAAAAAAGACAAGCTAATCCAGCCCCATTTGGGCTGTGGGAAAAATTTCCCAATCATTCATTTTTTAACAACATTTTTCATACCGCTGGCTCTTGTGCCATGTGGCTCTTCCCTTAACTCGCCCAACACATGGTGCCCGGTAGAATAGTAGGTTAAAGAGTTAGAGCAGCTTACAGAGCATTATTCCACTAAACTCCTTTTGTATCCTGGAGATATGCTGTCAGCACCTTTTTTGCAAATCCTGTTTTTCAAATGGCTTAGAGCAAAGATGTTAATACCTCAGCACCTTCATGAATGCTCTCCCAGACCAAGCTTAGAAACAACCAAGATTTTCCATAATGTTGTCCGGTAACTTCAAGCCATGACTTCAGTTCCAACAGGTTTATGTTCCAAACCAAAGCCAAGGCGTGCAAGGCAACCCAAGAATTTCAGAAACGTTCTCAACAGATGACTGGAAGCAACTGCACAGACTAGCAAAGAAGCCAAGGGTGCTTAGCAGTGATATAAAATTGCCTAATGTAATGCTGGGGGACGGCCGATGCCATAAATATGTATCAGTATCTCTGTTCTTTTGAGCTCACTGTGCACCACTGGTTTAAAAAACTGCATTGCCTATGGGAAATGGGAAAGCGTTTTACATGTCAGCTTCTCTCCTATGTGATGACACATTCATGTCAGACATAAGTAGTAAGAGACCAAATAGTTGCCGGATCAGGCCAGCTAATTCCCAGATTGTGGGAAAACTCCCTGCTAGCCTGTGCTTGTCATAGAAGGTCTTTTCATCAGCTCACTCGACAGGAGAGGAAAGGGGAGGAACAGCGTGATCTTGGTGGGAGCACCATCTTTTGTCTCTCTCCAGCTGGCAATGAGTCCTCTAGGGACACAGACAGCAAAACACAGATTACAGCAATCCCTAGACGCTTCAGTCTGCAGAGCAGCCAGAGATAACCCACTTTTGCCCAAAGAATCAGGGTATCATAATAAGATGTAAAACAAGTGTTTAGCGACAGTCCTGTTTTATAATCCATGAAGATCTCTTCGCGTTGAACAAATCTGCATAGTGCAAAGCCTCTCACCAAAGCAACGGGAAATAACAGCTACTGTACCAGCATTTGGTATTGCCTTCTGCATTTTTTATTTTTATCTTTATCAGTTTGACTCAATTGTTAAGGAACTCATATTCGCAAAACTGTAAGAGGCTTTTTAGATCCCACCAGCTGTGACCTTTTAAGGCTTGGTATGTGAGCTCTGCATGACAGCAGAACTGGTCAAACGTATTCTAACTAATTAGGGACCACTGTAGAGGGACTATTAATAATCTGGAGCTCTGGTATGATGAGGTGCTTCTACTTTTTAAAACAATATATTAAATTGTATAATACATTTGTGAATTAACTATCATTAGTTAGTTCTCATCTTGCTCAATTTATCTCACATGAGTTTTCAGAAAGCCCCTGAACTACAGCGTAGGAGGTTATTGTCTGTCATCTCCCGGGAGAACAAGCGAAGACATAGAATATATATAAGTGAATTGAAAATTAACTGAAAAGGACAGCAAAGAAAAAAGAATTCAAGCTGAAGAGATCTTCTTGCCACAGGGATCAAACCAGGGGAAAAAAGAAGAAGAAGAGTCAAAGAGCGGAGGAAAGAAGACCATTCTAAAAAAAGGTATTTTCTTACAGGTTGCTAACCAGCAGAAGAATTTTTAAAAGCCCCATTCAGGTACGTCCTACAGCTTTTTGTGTGAGCACATGGCAGACAGCAAAAAGGAAAAAATATCTAGGACAAACTAGCATTTGCTGAGACTTTATAGTATAGCTTCTGCTGCAAACACAGTGCAGCTGATTGTTGTTCTGTGTTATCAGTGCTCAAAGCAATTAATTGCTTGTCTGTTCCTCAGGAGACAGTGGTCACCCTTATGTTTTTTAAACTATGTCCTGCACAGGCGAGAAGGTTAACATTATGCCTTTATGTATTGCTACGGTGGATATCTGGGCACCAGCGGAAAATACTAAAACCACAATCCAGAAAAGCTAACAGGCACCCGTTCACCATAGTTTCATTTAAACAATACCAATGTAGGTTTCTTTTGCCATTAGGTCAGAGACTGCCAGCCTGAAATGCAGTAACTGCTGTGCAGACTACAACAGCAGCGTAGCCACAGGCACGTGTGCGATGTGACTTTGCTGCAGAACCCCAAATCTGCTCAGACCAGAGGTGAGGAGGGAAACCACTGATCCTTTGGTACCAGGGTGTGATGGAAGCACAAAAAAAAAGATTGTCCTGTCCCTCTTCATCTCGACAGTTTCATGGTCTTTTCAGCAGAAACCAACATTCTGTTGCAAAATAGAATGTAAATGTTATATTAGGAGGAGCACAACTGTGGTATTTCTGTAATAAAGACACTTAAAATGCAAGCATTCCCTCATTTGTAAATTAGTTTAACCTTGCATTAACAATTTGCAACCCTCTGTTGGCAATTGGCTTCAAATTATAAAAATCTTCCTCCTCATCAAAATAAGAATTCTGTTTACTTGTAAGGGAAAAAAGTAAAAATCACTAAAACTTCTGCACCATTCCACCAAGGATCAATTTGTCAAACCTCCATTCAATTAAGAAAACAAATTCAAACTAATGCCATTGCTGAAGATTAGTATCCAAGCTTTTGCAGAGAATTGTATCGTTATAACCATTATCTATTACACTAGCTCTTACAGATCTCATTCTAAAGCAGAGTACTGTGTTTCCTGTGGGGGAAACAAAGCCAGAAAGAGTTGAAGCCATTTACCAGACATCACACAATGACTCAATGTTTAAGCTGAAGAAAGCCGTATTATTCTCAGACTCCTGTCAAGTGCTCTATCCACTCGACTGTACAATCGCCACACTTGAAATGTCTCGCTAATTCCTGCAAAAGAACTATGCAGTCCTCATTGCACCTTTAAGTAACAGAGGTTTCCCTTAGATGGCTCCTGAAACCACGACAGAACACACATCACAACTCTGCACAGGCACCCGTCAAACGTGCACCAAGATGCAAAAACTCTTTTCCGCATAAACTTAACCAATTCGCACAAAAGGGCCTAAGGAATCAAAGGCAAGATTTCAATGTTTTATTTGATGTTTTCCTGGCTAAGTTACAGACTTTGTAGTGTTTTCAAAGTAATCACAACCTCTGAGTAGTGGAATCATTGCAAAATATAAATCACGTGAGGAAAAGTCCAAATGGCACTGTAGCATGAAGACCTGCTTGTGATCTGGTGTGCCTGCCTTGCATCCAAACATAATGCAGACTGTTTGCTCGGTGCTGGTGCACAAGAAAAGCAAAGCTAAGAAAATAGTACCACGTCTGCTACTTGGAAGGTACTAGACAACTGGCACTCAGTTTGCTGTCTCAATGAGACGGAATACATTGTTTTGACCAACAAATGAGAAAGCTATCCTCTGGATTAGGTTGCCTTTGATCTATGGAAAAGTGCATACACACACATGTGGGCAAGAGGGAAGACGCTCCCTGAGCTCTGGCTTCCCACCATCGAAGAACTCTTTAGCCCATCCACCATGAACTGGGGGCCAGAGAGTCACCAGCCCCACCATGGCCATCAGGCCAAGAACATGGTGTCTGACTGATGACACCTTGCGCCCAAATCCTCACTAACACGTCTGAGTCACACTTGATTTTCAGTTGTTAACTGCCAAACTGCCTAGTAGCTGACCATAAACAAATGCGCGTTCCAAGTTTCAAGACTTGGCTGGTGCCTGTCTCCCAGAGTACTCCCGCGGCAGCAGCATGACTTCCTACTTTGCCATGACGCCGAAGAGAGGAGCTGACAGATGAAGCAGGAGCTCAGTTTACTGGACCCAGATGTCACCCTGGAATCAAATTTATTATAAACTTCGCTAACAGAATAAATACGTAGTTTCTATTTTAGCTACAGACATTCAAAGAAATTGGCTTGTCAGTGAAAGTGCTTCTCACGCCTGTCTCCACAGACTCAAGAATCTAATTACATATCGCTAATGATAGCAAGAAAAAAAAAAAAAAAAAAAAAAATCTGTCACCAATACACAAAATAAACCCACACATGTTCAGCATCACAACAGACAATTTTGCAGTATTTGACTATTAAGCCAGAAAAACACTTTCTTTGATGAGATTATGACCTTTTTCTGCTAGAAGAGGTCACACTTTAACATTACTGCACTCATACCAGCAAGCCGTTTTATGACAAACAATGATACCCAAGTAAGGCAGTTCACTGCACACCTGAAATGATGATCCTTGACACAAACCCCACCTTGGTACGACAAAAGCGGTATGAAGAGCTACCTGGATTCCAAAAGTACCCATCTCTTATAAATGTGTTCTTGAATCCCTGGTGCAAAGCAGGATTTGATCCACAGAAGAAAGTAATGCCAGAGATGTTAAGAATTCCGTTAGGGGTGTTTTCCCTCATTACCAGCTTCATATGGACAATTATCCCACATCTGAGTGGTAAGCAGCAGTACAAAACCGACAGGCGGGCAGACTGATAAGGAATCTGAATCACTTACACCTTCCAGGGAGTTCAAGCGTTCTCTCAGCACGGCAGGGGTCTCCTAACAACTTCTCACCACAGGGAAGCAAGTGAAATCCCAATGCCACTAGCGACAAAATTTACACTGATGCCACTCAGCCAGAATTTCACAGATGTTGCCCAAGTAGAACCCAAAACATGATGGTGTAAATAGCAGGTAAATGCACGCTAACACCCAAGAAGCCAAACAAAATGGCCACAACCCTTATTTTTAACTACCTCACACCTGCAAACCTTTCCTTGTCCCGCAGGTCTGAAAGTCTTATCACAGTTGATCAGTTGCGTTTAGCAAGGCATTGAATTCCTCGTGAAAATGTTCCGTGTATCACTTACTCAGTGTTGCTTTGAATGATACTCACTAAAATGTGGTGTCGCATCAGCAAAACCGTATGAATAAAAAGTTTAACCTGCTATGGATGGTAATGCTTCTCTCTCTTGCAAAAGGATTAGCAGTGCATGATAAATGAAGGAGGAATCTGACAATGAGATTCATCAGGAAATTCTTAAAAAGAACTAAAAAGCAGTCTCTGAAAAAAAACAACCCCAACCGTTGAATTTATCCATGCAATTAACAAGACTGATCCTGCTCCTAACTCTCATTTAACTCAAAAAAACTAATTGTTCTAGCTCTCGTTTCATCCCTTCAAACTTTAAAGTAGACCTAAATGACATAGTTGTGCACTATCACAGGCAAAAGAAAAAGACTATTTCTGGCCTTTACCCATCCACCTGAACGCATGTCATCTTGATCTAGACTAATTAATTTTCCTTGTGAGCTTCTCTGAACAAATGCAAAAGGCAACTGGTCACTTCCTTTACTCCTAACTGGTTAAAACTCCATGTATTTTTAAGGACATTTTTAGCAATACATTGACAGGTGTGGTCAGCAATAAAGTAACAGTTCATAGACATAAGAGACTCTAAATTCCAGAAATTAGTAATATGATTAGTTTAAGGAAAACCTAGCAGTTTAAAGATTTACATTATAAAGTTTAAAGCTTAAATACGTTAAAAGTAACGTATTCAAGACCCAGAACTACAACTGATTGAATTAGTTATCATGGCCTTGAGACACAGGTACTCTGTTTAGCTCTATGCCAAATCACCAGTCTGAAAATTGCATGTTGATTTCTAATTTCACTGTCTCATTTGCACAGACAACAAAATACTCAAGACCCCTTTTTTTTACAGCAGACAGTCTTGCAAGGCTCAGGCTAGAAAACAAATATTAAAGTATGATCTCCCTGATATTTGGTTTACTATCATGAAGAGCCTGTGACTTAATTTCACCCTTTGAAACCAATTCCCTTGCATTTGGTGCCTCTCCATGCAAAGCACTGACAGGCACTGAGGAAACTCTGGGCACTTTTAAGAGGAAAAAAACAGAGCAGCCTTCTCCTCAGGCTCTTACACAGTTAACTGGTGGAAAAGGAGGAAGACATGAAAGAGAGAGAATAAAACAAAAGAAAACCTTAGGTTTTGGAACAACAGGTTGTGGAATCTGCAGGGTAACAATGCAACAGTGCAGAGAAGAGGCAAACTGGATGAGCTACCGAAAAACCATGTGATGAATGGCAGATGAGGGAAACAGACCACAAGTCTTCCCTGTGATGGGAAATCACAAGACTCAAAATGTTGTCTACTTTAATAACCATGTATCAGTATAATAGATTCTAGTGAACACTTCTCCTTTCCCCTCCCAAATTTCTCAAGGTTTTGCAGAAGACATATTAATATTGTTAAAAGAATTCATTTTAATATAAGAAAAAGAATGTCCAAAGAAATTTCCCTCATTCAGATGGAAACTTGTACTTTATTCCAGAAAACTGAGAGTGTTGTTTTTTTCTTTTCAAAACATCTTTAGCCAATGACCCTACTGAAATCTACCGAGCTTCAAAAAAACCCAGTTGGTTACTTATGCGTCAACAAGAAGTAATGAGTCTTTATTTGTAATAGAGTTTCACAGCTATGCACAGAAAGAACTTTGGGAATTCCAATTATTAAAAACGTATGTCAAAAATATATGCTGCGTGGTCTTTTTGCATGCCATCCCTGCTGAGCCTAAGTCAAAGCAAGCCCCTGACTGATGCATTTGAGTGCAATCATTGAGTTACGCCGTTTTTACTTGCCGGAGGAACTGAGCAGTTGCAACCTCACCTTAACCTGCCAGTAGGGATTTCCTTGACACCATGAATGGCTTGCACAGGAACAGATCGAGCTCAAATGGTCCCAGCACTGACCTGCCCCTCTCCCTTCTACCTGGCACAGCCACGCATCTGCTCCCTGATATTCCCAAGGGAATACAACCAATCCATCTGACAGAGATGACAGAAAAATCTATGGAATGCTCAGATTGGCAGCTGAACCGAGAAGAGAAATGAATGGCCCTTTCACACCTCTCCTTGCTGAGCAAGCAATGACAGATCTTTCTCTTTTATCTGAAGGAAGAGGCTTGTGCAAAGTGCCAGCTAATCTCAGGCTTCAGATGGAGATCTTCAGGGAAATGTCCAAACCCCTCTCCTCCCACCTTCCCGCTACGACAACTTAGGAAGCCAAAACTTCTGGAGAATGTTCATACAGGTCATAGCATAAAGGTAAAACAGTGGAATACTGACACGACTTGAACAGAGCACAACTACGTTAGACAGGGTGACGGGAAGAAAATCGAGTGAGTAGTATGTTTCTGTTTATTTCCAAGTGGGTTTTTTTTTTTCAGGGGATGAATGTCGCATTGAAAATTTCAACCCCAAATCATGGTGAGCCAATCAATAGTAAACACTAGGCATGGAATAGGCACAAGCCAGTGGGCTTTATACAGAAAAAAATGCATTCATTTTGTCCCCTCAGGGCCAAGCAAGCAAAACTATGTGTGTATTGATTGCAAGTTGTAATATTATGAAAATAAACAAGCAACTGCCTCACCACACTGTAGCCTTTGGTGATGAGATCCAGAAGCACGATCCCTCGCTCCTCTGATATTTTGGTATTCATATTGGCAGTGGAACTGCCAGGGATACACAAGGACTGCATGGACTCTCACTCCTGCAAACCTGGCAGCAAGCTCAATCTTATGTGGGTATTTTATCCGTTCATCTGGTTTATAAACATCACCTTCACCTTCATCCCTTGCAAGGGCAGAGTACAAAGGATTTCTGGCATACCTGCTCTGTTCCCTCATACAAGACACTATTGTAGAAGCTCTCCTTAATAGCAAAAAAAAAAAAAAAAAAAAAGAGGAGAAGAAAAATAGCCCTAACTTTTTTGCTTTCCTCTTTTTATCTCTGTGTCCATTATGTGGCCAAGGAAAGCAAGTATAACCCCTACAGACTGAATACTGTAATTTGTCGGCCTCTAAGGGCGGTGTTGCACTACAGCTCATGCAGTTTATGTGGATCTCAGAAACACAACCTGGATGGAAAGTCAAGAATTTCAGAATTTACTGTTAGACCACCTGACATTTTAACAGTCTAATAAAATAACTGTTATTAGTCCAGATTTATTTATTACCATTAAAAAAAAGAAAAAAAAAAAAGGAAATTGAGCATACTATAACAAAAATGTTTCAAAATAGTTAGAAATCTTTTACAGACTTTGCAATACCTCTCCCTTCCCTGTGGTGTTATGCTCTGAGTCCTATGGCTGATGGATATAGTCTGGGATGGGAGAGGGGGTTATGGCAAGCTGACAATGTCCTGAGCTTTTCTCCAAGATGAATGCATCAACGCTGAGGGTGTGAGCTTATTCCTTTTTAGTCCAGGATCCAATCTGGCTTAATTTTATACATTTTCTAACATACCTTGCAGCTTGCTTGTTCTACACTGTCGTGCAATTCCGTGTCACATCCACATTCAGAGTCGCTCTATCTGGTACATTTTACATATTCTTTCTTGGCTGTCTTTGTAGCACCGAAAACCAGCTTGACCCTCAACCATGGCTGCGTTCCTTTAGAGACCAGTAACTGACCATTGCCGGGCTGGATGGTTGTGGCTCCGTTGGCTCCGGTACCACCTCGGTCCCACAGTTTCCAGGCCTCTGCTGTTACCCCATGTCTGTTCTCCATGCTGCATTTTTACCCCAGGTTTAGACGGTTCATTTTTACACAGAACAGTGACTTGTTAGTTCTACCTATTAGGCTGAGAAATATATGAAAATTATTACAAAAATAGGCGCTGCATTATGCAATCGCATAGAAGTAAGCTAAAGCTAAAACTGGTTAGATAACAGCTACCACTTTGTTAGAAATTTGCTGTCACAGTTAGAAAGACCAGAACAAAGCTCCAGGCATGCCAAGACAAGCCCTGACAACGCAGATCTGACAAAACCTCATCTTCGCAGGATTACTTCAGAACTGGCGTGTTCTGCAACTCAAGCCAGTTTTTCTGGCTGCAAGGCCACAGCCTGATCCCCCAGCATCTGACAGACAGCAAAACGTCGGCTTTCACCGATGGATCCAGCAAGGATGTTGCAAACCCTTCCATGCAGTCAAGCTCCTGGTTTGGGACAAGTATCAGTCTTCTTGGAGACCTGTGCTCTTCCCTGTTTGGATTTGTCTCACAACACCTACGCAGTCCTCAGAGGAGCTCACACAGCCACGTTTTGACCTGTTAAGCGTTTGATTTTTAAAGGCAACACAGTCTGCACAAACAACAACACTGTTACAATGAGAACGACAAGTATAGCATACAGAGCTAAATTCTGAAATTCCTGTAGCTGAGACCGCAGTGTTATTTCTGAAGAGTGTGATGCGATTAGAATCACATTCGTTAACAGAGTTTTCACAAAATATACAACTATTACCAGGTAAATTGTATACAGAAAGTTAGCTTATAATATTTTGTGGACACTTACACGTGTGTATGAGTGCATACAAGTTCATTTACACTCAAATACAACTGGAGCCTACAAACTGCATGCCAGATGACGACTGGAAATAAACGGGACACTTTCATAATTGAACCTGGTCAAAATATGATTAAATAGTCATTTAAACACTAAAAGCTGACATAGGCATACAAACATGCCCACCTTGCCCTGTGCTGTTTGCTGCCATTCTTCTAGGGAGACCACCATGTCTTTTATAATAGCCCTTCACAGCTGATGCATAGCTCTCACCTCTAAAATACTTTTATTTTGATTTTCTAAAATTACCCAATCGGCTCTGTAAAAATGAAAAAATCCTTTCCAGCAAATTGGCGTATCTTGGACATACACAGCGCACTGCCTAAAAGAGGAAACGAGTTTTTACCATCCATTATTTTCTACCCATCTAAGGGCTGCTGACCTGTACACTGCTTTTTTAAAATATCCCAAATACGGTATTAGACAAAGGTGCGGTCTCTGCATTCACAATGTTGCAAACATACACTCAATCTCTTAAAACTCAGTTTATCGTGGGAAATGGTTCTAGACATAGCTGATCTACAGTTGCTGCCGGTGGGATTCAAAACATCACATTTCATAAACGCACAAAACTGTATTTTTCTAGGTGTATATATACATACACACATTCACAAACCTTTCTTTGGATTACTGAAACACTTAATTTGTATCTTACTCATCTATTAAGCGTTATCACTATTAATAATAGGAATAACCTGTAACAATAGGAATATTTTCACAAACATAGTCTTCTTCTGTTTTCAAGACGAACATGCTTTTAAGTTGGATCCATTTTTCTGCTTCCCTTAGTTTGTTCATATTTTTCTCTTGTTGTCACTTCAGCCATGAAAACTGGCCTATATAAAAAGTATTGCCTTGTTCTGTTCACGTGTATGTATATATGACAATACAAACAAAACCAAAACACAGAAAGCAAAGCTAAGAAACACAAAGTTAACAATATCCATAGCACTGAACAGACTGTATATTCTTCCCTACTATGGAAGAAAAAAGTAGCAAAGATTGGGGAGAGCATAAACTCTTTGTTTTCATATTGATATTGCTGTAGTAAAATCGATATTAACTGAAAAAATGAAATGTAAAACGTAATTGAAGCAACTAAGGAAACCTGCTGCTGCTGAAGTCCTGTATACTGCCCTAACCCTATTTAATTATTTACCTAATATTAAAATAGAGAAATAGTACCTAGACATGATTTATCTACAATTCAGTTAAGGAACTAACCACTAGACAATGTAGCTTTTGTTGATAAATAGGATATTCCTATGAAGAGAGTGATGAACTGCAGGCCTGGTCAGCAAATAAGAGATAACCTCCTGGAACTGCCAAGATCAGAGGAGAGGTAGGTAAAAAAGGTAATTTCAGCAGGGGGAGATCATGACCACCGACTCATTGACCACCTTCCCAAATGATACCACCTACTCCAAAGAGATCAATGAAGAAGACAGTCTGCGCAGCAATTTACGTGGGAAGCAAAGAAACCTTGGCCAATCATTAAAGAGTAACAATGAATATGTATTAATTGTTTGAATATGTAATAATTAATGTATAAAAGTGGAGATTTTTGAAACTAAGGTGTACTCCCACTTTCGGACGAGCACCCTATTTCTGCGCATTAATGAAATAAACTTGGAAATACCCCTGCTCTGTGTGTTATTTATTGGCCTGCACACCGGGTAAAGAACCCAGATTTAGGACAACATTATTGTTGGCAATTGCTCTGCTTGATTCCCTTGTTTTCATCTCGTTCCCTTACCTCTGAAAACACTCAGATACTCTTCGTAAACATTCCTGCCTTGTCCACCTGCTCTGTAACTGGGCTCGCAGGCTGCTTCTCCGGCTCAGCGTTATCCTGCCACTGTACCTCCGCAATCACAGCACCCTGACTCCTCCCGCTGCCACATGCC
The DNA here is from genome assembly GCA_013398295.1 of Chionis minor. NCBI lineage: Eukaryota > Metazoa > Chordata > Aves > Charadriiformes > Chionidae > Chionis > Chionis minor. The sequence goes on from VZSF01001212.1 coordinate 349,906, forward strand.
TCTCTTCTTCCCTTCTTTGCTCCTGACGTAGCCCTTAGCTATTCTCATTCTCCTTCGCTGTTTTATTCCTTACAAGCACTGTCCTAACTGCAAGCACCGCAGTCCGCACCCAATGTCCATTATTTTCTGCTGTATCAATAGATCTGACAGTACACAGCGGCCCCAAGGCACTTTTAGTTCCTGATCAACTCTTTAATTCTACCAGAATTCCCCAGTCTCCACATTGTAACTTTGCCCAAGCCCCAGAAACACTAAGAGATGGCTGTAGGCTGGGAACAAGAGGCTGGGAGCACCAGGTTTTCCTTCTTTTTTTCTACGGATCTCCACCAAAAGGCACAGTATGACCCCCACTGCCGCAGTGCCCCTCTGTTTTGAATCCCCTCATGACCTTCACGCTACACAAAGGTACCTGCCACAACCTGCTTCCCTCCCCTTCACTTTTGACACCACTTTTCTCGAGAGCAGTGGGAAGTCGCAGCGTGCAAAGGTGGCAGTTTGTACTGCCTCTTTGTCTTGCCTAGTTCTAGGAATTTTTCTTTAGCAGGCAATCATTTATTTTCCTTCTGAACGCTCCTTTTTCTCTTACCAGGGTTCTGCCTCAGGGCATGCAGTTCACATATTTATAGGCCCCAAAATTAGATGCCGCCACAACTACTCTATATGGAGCCTGGTCAAGATGCAGACCTTGTCCTCAGCTATTGTTTAGAGTGACACTCCCTAAACTTTTGTAATCATGAATCCACATCAGTAAAAAAATTTTGAGCACCTCCCCCTGCAATGTATGTAATCTATAAATCACATACAGGTACTACTGTACTAACATATTATGTTATTATAGAACACACAGACAAATGGATATTAAAAAGGATAAGCTACAGATGCAATAAATGGTGTTCCAAAAATTTATTAATGGTACAAAAATATTTTCTTACATACCTCAACAGACTGTCTTACACACCCCTGACAGTATGTGCACCCTGCTTTGGAGACCACTGGTTTAGAAGACCACAGACAGAGCCTGGCAGTCTATTCTGACCCAAATACGCTTTTTATTTGGCACATACTTTTCCCTGCAATCTAACTTTTCACCATTTGATGTTCCTTTTAAAGCCTGCAGTAGTCAATGCGCCTCCTCAGAATGACAATTTGTGGCTGGAGGGGATACATCTAACCCAGCTGTTACAGCCAACCACTAAGCAGCTGTAGTGGAAGCTTGCACAGCATTTTCTCATTCAGCCTGGGTAAGACATATACTTCTTTCTCTTTTAAGAAGCCATTCAGCACAAATATTTTTATTTAAAGGGCCTAATTTTGCAGTCAAGCCTCTTTGAAGTTCTGGGGTCAACTCAGTAGTTTTGTAACAACTTGGTATGTCCCTGACTGTGCATTTCCCTTTCTCCCCTTCTTCCTCAATCTTCTCCTTTTACAGCAGCAAAGGGTAACCCAAAACTCACTTTGAAGACTCCCAGTATCTTGTTAACAGGAGCACTGGGTCTTGTGACCCTCTACTCCCCTGAGTGAAGGATGGGGTTGACCTAAGTCAAACCACCGGTCTCTGTCCGCCCCATCACCCCTTTTGGAAGGTGCTTTAGTAAGAGCTGGGATGAGGCATCACCTTGCCCCAGTCCTGCACTTCACTTTTCCACCGCAGCTTCACAGTCTCGTAATTCTGCACCCTTCTCTTGCAAATGTGTGTGCGTGCACATGTCTGTCCGTCTGTCTGTCTGTGGTGGGGGGTGGAGGTGGGTGCTCAGTCCCTGATTTTCAGTCCTAACCACCTTTTCTCCCGTAAGGCAGCCTTTAACGCCTCATTCTCTTCCAGCATTTGCCTTCTCAGAGCAGTTTCTTACAGGCTTTTTGGTACTGCATAGCACTTTTAACTTACTAGTTCACTCCAAAAGCGTTCTTGAATTCTACTGTCTCCCAATTTACACATTCCACCTCATTTTCTCTTGTTTTTTGTCCTTCAGTTTGGAAGTTATGGTTGTGCTTTTTCTTCCAGTTCTGTAAATTCTTGGTCAGCATCCAGGACCGTCCTGCAAGGATCTGGACTCCAAGAGTGATACACCACTGGACAACCCACATCTCTAGGTGGGTCATTCTTTCTTATGAAAACCAAGGAAGCGACCACTTAGGGAGCTGCATGAACAAACTTCCATTTCCACTGTTCAACAGTAAAAAAAGTAAACCTGTTTTCTTCCTTTTCTCTTATAGGTGTTCCTGGCTTTTCTGTTCTTTGTCCAACATGCAGAAAAGCCTGCTCACAGTAAAAATAAAAATAAAATTTGCGACCCACCTACTTTGAAGGAGAGATGCACAGACAAAGACCTCTGTTCAACTAGGACTATAATGAGAACATTTTAAACCAATGTCTACTCAGGCTGGGCTTCTGTCTGGCTCACCTCAGGCTCTCACCTCTTATCAGACTGTCAGCTCACACTGAAATTTATCGTTGATCTCAGTGAAATCTTAATGCTAATGAAATTACTTCAGTCTGTGGCTTGTCACTAGCAGTGGACACAACGGGGCACATCAGGAGCTGTAGTAGGTCCTATTTACTGTATCTTCTTAAGTTTAAGCCAGTATTTCATAAATGTAGGCTCACTCTTTAGCTGTTAGTGTCAATTATCCATTCATAACTCCATCATGATTATGATTATCCAGTAGATGATGGGATCATTAAGAGCTACAAGTTTCTTCTTGGAGTTTCCAGTGGAGTCATGCAATGTACCATCCCATCTATAAAGCTAGGCATCAACCACACGACATGGCCAGAGCTTAGATAAAAGCCACCATCTTCTTACCCTTGTATGTGGAGAAGGAAACCACCACCATCAGTGTGACGGATGGCATCTTGGCCAAAAGATCAGGGACTGGCCTTGACTCCTCCAAAACAAAAAGCTGCTTCAGCCTACATCCACTTCTCCACAGGAAGAGCTGCAAAAGACGCCCAAGGCTCTGCAGATCAGGCACACAAGGGGTCTGTGAGGCACCTTTTCCCCAGCTGGTCTCAGCTGCTCATCATTTAAAAGTGGCCAAACGTAGACCAAATCACCGCCCTCCACTGCCAGTGACAGGTACGTCCCCAGGCAGACGCTCCTGCTCCTCTTGCAGTCAGATGCATTAATGACCTCTGCAGAGAGCACAGCTGCCGTAAAAATGGCCAGGGTTGAATTTTTCAAAGCCCCTCTGAGCTCACTGTACAGTCACTGAAAGCAGGGGTGTAACTTCCACAAATAACGGTTCAGCAACAGCTCAGACTGTGTCTCAGTTTAAGTTCAGCTTTCAATCTGTCAATACTTGGAGCAAGGGTAGCAGAGCTGTGTGTCTCCACGCAGTGTTCAGGTACTAAGTGTAGCTGTAATCAGCAATTATTAAAAGGAAGATCTCTAGTTAACTGCTTTTGCAGGCTGTGTTACGAATCAAGCACTGCCTGTGCTCTTACAGCTGCTAAAAAGCCACAGAAAAGGCGGACTGTGCATTCAGTGAATTCAGCAGAATCACAGTCACAGGCCCACCACCTCGCCCAGATGAATTCACCGCTGCCTGGCAATCCACAGTGTGCTGATCTGGTATTAATGAGCATGCAACCACTCTCTCGGTGCTGACGAATACAAATTGGACCCAGAGGACCTCTCCTTGTGTGCAGTAGTTGAACATTTTTACCTGCTCCTACTGACAAAACTGGAATGTCTCCAAACCCCACCTCCCCGCGCATCCCGGCACAAAGGAAAAAAGCAGCAGGAAATTGACAGGGAGATGGATGACAGTGGGGAGGAGGAGATCCACTGTAATGAGTTTGGTCCCGTGGAGCAAAGCTCACAATAATAATGATTGGCATAAAAGAGTCCCAAGATAAGCAATACAACAATTATCACAACGGGAGGTATTTGCTCATAAGAGAATGACTGTGACAGCTAAACATAGCCGGCTTCCCCAAACAGTCAGGAACATATGATAGTGCTTTTCAGGTATTTTGGAAGTAAAAATTACTTCAAATCTTTGGTCTCTTGATATTTACCTTCAAAAAGATCTTTTCATTCCAGGACCTGTTTGCAAAGAGATACTTGAGCCTCAAGATGCAAAACAACAACATGTCTCCTCTAAACAAAGTGATGGGAGTATTTAGTGTGCTGGTGGTCATGACAAGCAGCAGGATGGAATCCAAGAAATAAATGTTTTGTGAAGTACCAGAGTTAATACATCTTATATTACTAGCATGGAAAACTTTAGAAAGATTTCAGCACACTTGCAACTGCTATGCTTACCCAGTCATACCAGACATGCAACACCAGAGCAATGGCTGCAAATATGCACGAGCTAATATCGCTTTCCTGTCTTTTAATCCGAGCAATCAGTCATGTAGTGTGACATCTCTTCAACTCTCAGTGGATATACAAGTAAACAACTGAACAGTCACCACATTCTCATCTCTCTTAGAAAGCTGAAAGGGCTACCAACCCTTTCTGCATGTTGTTTTCACCATGATATTATCCACATAAATTACAATGCAAAGCAAGCCCCACAGCCATTGTAAGCCACCTGCAGATTCACTGTCCAAATCGAATACCTGTCCCTGCCTTTTCAAAGGATCTCTGTCTCTCTCAGTGCTGATCTGTGGACATAGAAGGACTTACAGAAAACCAGAAAACCTTAAGATGTGGGAAGAAGGAGTTTGGCAACTTTTGCATCAATACTGGGATGGCCTGGCCACGGCCAGTGGCTGCGAGTGACTTCAGCTGGGTGAGATTTCACATTTGCTTTTTATCAAGACATTGCCATCAGAGGAATAAAATTAATTCCAGTGTTAAACTAGCAAGTTCGCTATCATCAGGCAAGTTTTATAAAAGACAGGAAAAGGAAAGTTGATTTATATATCTCTCTGTCCAGGACTCTTCTTGCACAAAGCCCTGCCCTGTACAGTCCAGAAAGCAAAAGACAAGAATAAAACATTTGCTTATGTATCCCTGTTTTACATATCACTGCTCCTCACAGACTTCAGGCAATTTTAGCTCAGCATTGCCATGTGAAAACATCATTAAAAATCAACTAAAGTGATACCAGCAAGACGTGTTCCTTTGAACAGAACATCAGCTTCTGAAGTTTGCAGTCTGAAGCAGCCAGACAACAAACGTATGCACAACTTCAGTCTTAGGCTGCCTCTCAGTTGTCCTTCGTGGTACCATCTATAAGGTCACAGCAGTGAAAGGGAACTCTTACTAATACAAACATGCCGGAAAGTTCACACAAGGTATAAAACTCACAGACTCACAGGGGTTGGAAGGGGCCTCTACTGATCATCTGGTCCAAACCCCCTGCCAGAGCAGGTCCACCTACAGCAGGTTGCACAGGGTGGCGTCCAGGTGAGTTTGGAATGTCTCCAGAGTCGGAGACTCCACCACCTCTCTGGGCAGCCTGTGCCAGTGCTCTGCCACCCTCAAAGGAAAGAAGTTCCTCCTCAGGTTGAGATGGAACTTCGTATGCTCAAGTTTGTGCCCGTCACCTCTTGTCCCGTCACTGGGCACCACTAAAAAAAGCCTGGCACCCTCCTCCCAGCACCCTCACTTTAAGTATTTATAAACATTGATAAGATCCACCCTCAGTCTTCTCTTCTCCAGACTAAAAAGACCCAACTCCCTCAGCCCTTCCTCGTAAGAAAGATGTTCCAGCCCCCTAATCATCCTCATAGCCCTTTGCTGTCCCCTCTCCAGCAGTTCCCTGTCCTTCTTGAATCGAGGAGCCCAGAACTGGACACAGCACTCCAGATGTGGGCTCAGCAGGGCAGAGTAAAGAATGAGGATGACCTTCCTCGACCTGCTGGCCACTCTCTTCTTGATGCACCCCAGGATGCCATTGGCCTTCTTGGCCACAAGGGCACATCGCTGGCTCATGGTCACCCTGTTGTCCACCAGGACCCACAGGTCCTCCCCTACAGAGCTGCTTTCCACCAGGGCAGCCCCCAACCTGTACTGTTGCATGGGGTAACTCCTCCCCGTATGTAATAAAGCCTCTATATTGCCATAGCGGTGTTTTCTGCCAGCACAGTTGAATTTGCTTGTCAGGGATAAGTGTGCACAGGGGCGAATGAAATAAACTCTCATCAACAGAAGTGTGGCTTTCTCTGAGTACTTTGTTTTCCCTGCAATAATCTAGCAGATTGTTGCCAGTCCAGGTAATCCACCAAAACAATGCCAAAGCAATTTAAGTTCCAGAAGCTTTTCCCAAAGGTCCATGTGACTCGTACCAAGACAACCCGCTCTCCTCACTGTCACTAACTCATATCAAATTAGGGGCACTCAAATTAGGGCCCTGTCAAATTAGGGTGGCACAGGAATCAACCACACGTCTCTACGGAAGGCAGATGTGAGTCTTGCAGCTAAACCGTGAGTGAGCTCTGGGTTCACACACAGACACGTGGCTTTAACAACGTTATTTTTAACAGTTGGGTCAATTTGACTGTCTGACACTAACACAATCTCTGCATGGATGAAGGGAAAGTAGAGGCCTGTAAGCAGATGTTCTCAGAAAAGTTAGTGTGCTGCAACAGAAATGCTAAGGATTTCTACGAGAAAAGTATGAATCTAAGGAAGTGGAGGAAGAAGGAGGCAGATTGGGAAAGTGCCAGAAGAAACAACAGAAGAAGGGTTAAAAAGAAAGGCGTGCATTATTTGCCACAGAGCACTGTGAGCATGGTTTCACTGCAACAGAAAAGCTGAGTTGCCAAGAGGGTGAAGAACATATCTGGAGACATAAAATACCCACATAAGGAAAACATGAAACCTGTGAAATTCAAGAACCTTGTCCAAGACTTCTAAGAAGGTTGAAAAGGTGAAAAAAAAAATAAAATAATGAGGTGAAAGCTCCAAAGTGGCACCCACTGGTCAAGACTACAAAAGAAAAGTAGGTCTAAGCTCATTCACTACTGCCAGCCAAGCAGAGCCCCAGAGAAGCAACAGGACTCAGCAGCCACCGTGGTAATTGGGTCCCCTGTCCGACTCACACCAGACCCATGCTGTTTAAAATGCTCATTAACAACGTGACACAAACTTGCCTTAGTCAATGGCCCACTGCAGAGAAAGGGCTCTCCCATTAAACTGAATGAAAAGATACACAGGACTAATAAAATCCTAACACGCAACTCATCTACACAAATTTTCAATGAATCCAGAAGCTTAGGAGGAGTTCAGTGAACAAGGAACTATAAAGATAGCAGGCAGCTTGAAGAATAAATTCAAAGAGATAGAACTACAGAACCAAAGGGCGCAGTGCAGACTAATAAATGTGATAATTGCCGTAACTAGTGATGGGCCACATGATTTGTATGACCTCCGCAAGGCCTCCAGGCTTGTCCAGCTTTGTCTTGGCCAGCCTGGAGCTTTGATTTATCCTGCATCGCTGTCTCAGCAGGTAACAACCAGGTAACTGTTCCCCTCGTCCCCTTTACCTCACCATTGCGCAGTTGTGTGGTGCAATGTCCATTATTACAATACTTTTGTTATATTTATGCAACTGAGAGTCTTAACATGAAACTTTTTTGTGTAGAGCAAACCATCCATGAACCTGGCACCAAGAGAGTACCTAGAGTGCCAATAAAGAAAGGGGAATTACTTGTCTGTGTTTGGAGAGGTACAAAAATAACCCCAAGCAAGCCCAAAATGAGACGCTGATGGCTTACCATCATTTCACCTTCTTGATGAAGACCGAAGCCACTAAACAAAGGACTCAGAGTGGCACTGGAAGGGTCAGTACAACACAGGGGAAGGGGCGGGTACTGGAAAGATTATACGTAACAGTATTACTTATGAAAGGGAATTACTTCAAAAAACAGGTAATTTGTGTTGCTCGTATCATTTCAAGCAGACTAACAGCACCTGGTCAACGGGGACTAAACTGTTAAGACACAGATTAGAAAATAAACTCTTGGCTCTGCACAGAAGGTATATTTCTGTACCCTACATAAGCTACAGAGTCACAGAAGGAAACAATCCATTATCTGATGAATTAAAAAAAAATAAATCTTAGCAGTCCGAATGGTTATTTCTTTATAACTTATTTTAATCCCTTCTGTAGTTACTAGTCACAGAGTGTTTCACTAAGTGGTGTGATAGTGCTTGTTAGTACCCAGGGCCTTACATCTTTTCCCGTGATATTTTAACTTGTTCTCACCTCAGTAATTTTTGTCTTTGATTTAAATGTCTTCTCTTCTCCAGTGCATTTTCCACACCAATTTTTGCTTTAGTTGCTATTATTGATTTTGTTCCCAAGTCATGAAACCAGATGATTATCCATAAATCAAAGTACTATAGAACAGCTTTAAAATAGGGCAAAGCAAGCTGGATGGACTTCCAAGGACTCTTTGGTAAGAAATAACAAACAGGCATTCTCAAATAATGAGAAAGATGCTTACTTGAAAATTATTATTTTTAATGTAACACTCTTTGATTCATCTTTTCCTCTTTGTTGAGCTTTTGGAATGCAAATCTTCCTGCAACACAGGAAGGCTTTTTGGTGTTTAGGCATTGTAGTGCGACCAGAAATATTTTTGTTGGAGCTCAGCTGTTTTGACCAGCTCCATGCACAAGTTCAGTGCTGATGCATGCACAAAAGAATGGCTGTTTTAACACCACTTTCACAAATGGCATTTTGTTTTGAGACATGTCAGAAGACAGCTCAGGATATGAGCTGCCAAGAACAAGCTGCCTAGCTGATTTAAAACCATTGGAGTGAAACATGATTATTATGCTGTTTATCTCCATACAAATCAAATGCCTTCATTCTCTCACCCACATTTACCAAAAGGGCATCTCACTAACAAAACCTGCCGTCCACCAGTTATGATGAGAATCACAAAGGTCTAATGGGAGGACAGGAGTCAGGGGGAATGTCAGTTCGTCTTGCTAGTATGATATTGCAGTAGAACAAAAGATCGAAAGTAAGTCCCATTACCCAGACAATTTTATAAAATTATCTTTTGTTTACATGCAGATAAATAAACCTATGGTGTGAAGAGAAAATTATCTAAAAAAATCAGTAGTTTTAGGGAACAGATGCCTTTGTTTCTCCTTCAGTTTGGATAAGCTTAATATGGTTTAAAAAGTGCTATTTTCTAAGCCAGAAGACACATAAGGCACACAGAAATGAGTGTGTCACTATCATAGCCTTCACTGGCCTATACCAAAGAGACTTCTCAGGCTGAAGACACTGATCCCTGTTCCTTGAGGTACTGAGTTAAACAGTGCTGTTCAAATAGTTAGTTTCTTCCCACACTGGCAGTGAAAAAAAAAAAGGTGACAGAAACCAACTTTGTTGTCAACATCAAACTTGCAGCAGCTACATTTTCTTTGCATGCTTTCTTTTTTTGTATTTTTAGGTGCAAGCACATAATATATCTTAGTGTAGGCTTGCACACTGTAGACTGCGAAACGTTCCCCAAGAGCCATGGGGAAAACTCACCTAAAATTAGACCAGGTAAAATAGTAGAGAATATACTGCAATTGCATAGTGCCATTAAAGTTAGGAAGAATTTAACTCTGCAAAAGCATTCTTTTCAAAACCATGACTTTTCAACAGAAAGCTATCTGGACTTTTAAAACCCTTTTTACTATCTGGAGCTGACAGTGATATGAAGTCCAAAAAGGGCAACATATGGTTCACTCCAGACTGAAGCAACATAGTCAAGATAAAACACTCTGTGAGCAGGTAAGTCAAATATTTGCTGTACTTGATTAGAACAAAAGAACGTCTTGAGACATTTTATCCTCAATTAGAATAGATAAGGAAGTTGTGAAACCAGGTAGGAAACAGACAGAGCATGCGTCTATACCGAATTCAACCAACAGGTATGATGAGGAAGACCACAGACACCACCAGAGGACCCTGGAAGACCACTAATGGACAAAGGTCAAAGACTTTTGCATATGTTAGTAAGTTCTCGGAAACGTCGTGACTATGTAAGAGAATTCCAGGAAATTATATGAATATGTACATTTTGAATGTATATAAAACGAAGCAACCAAGCTTTGGGCATGCACACGTTAAATGGAAGCAATCCTCCGTGTGCCCAGCGCTGCAATAAAGAATGGCTGCCTTCTAAAACTTAAAAAAATCTTAGAGGGTTTTCCTTATCAGCTGACTTTTACGGTATCTGAACAGAGAGCATGTTTTGTGTGTGCTTGTCAGAGAAAAGAAGAAAGGAAAGAAGTCAGAGGCAGAAGGAACTCAAATCTCTGGAAGTATCTGTTTTCAAAACAGTCATTGTAATTTTCACCTTGAATATTTTGTAAATTTACTATGAGCCTTTGTAATTAGAAAAAAAACCCCAAACAACCAAAATCTAACAAAAACCCCTGAAAGATTGAACAAGCTCTAAATTTCAAAATACAAAACTAAACATACAAGCGTATTTGTTCTCTCTCTCTCTCCTCTCTTTTCTCCCACTTTCCTCTTGAGGGTTTACACATGTTCTCTGTGGATCATTTTCCGAGTACGTCAAACAGGAATTTTTTTTCATGTTTCCCTTAATCTCCTTCAGTTTAAATATTTAGGACTTCACAGGTTCTCAATAATAAGCACAAGCTCAGCAAACCTGTAGTTGGGTTGCTGAATGTGCCTTCTGTCTATATTTAGTATGAATATTTTATGACTCCTATTCACTTTGGTTCTAGGAAGCAGAGGGAGGGCTGTTAAACTAAAAACAAATAAACCCTAGGACCACTTTCTAAAAGGGCAAGTTGTTCTGCAAAGGCAGTTTTGACTAATGGAGAGGTTCTTCTGGCTGGCATTTGTAAACCTATTGCCTTACCTCAGAAGTCAGTGAAAAAGACTACTTCTTTCAGCTGCTGTGCATCATGGCAAACAGAAAACAACTCACCTTTCCCCAAGCAATAGTATATTCCCCCTTGCTATTCCCTGACAAGTGAAATGGAGGCTATATACCTCTGGGACCAGGTTTTAATTCTCTGCTTGTTCTACTCCTGTTACAGTTCTCCTTGAAGAATTTGATTTGTAACTGCCAAAAAGCAAAATGCTTTAACAAAACCAAACAAAGCCAAAAACAAAGAAAAGAACTCCACATATGCCATGCATCCTGGTCTTTCTAAATACTCTTTGCATTGATATGAAGATCTTACATTTATTCCTATTAACATTATTCCTGTCTCACTTGAAAACACACTTCCGTCCTCTCTTCTGGCTTTTCCTCTCTGTCTCCCTTCCTCCCGTACTTCCATCCCTTCACCTTTCTTTGTTTTCTTCAGACTGAATAAGCAAGGCACCAGCCTGCCCCACGTTGAGGCAGTCCCCAGATTTTGCACGTATTGAAAGAAACAATGAATGAGCCCTTTGCCCATCCACCCTCTTTGACAGAGGCACGACCTGAGGTGACGGCCACCCCTGCCTCGCAGAAACAGTCAACGGATGAATAAAACCCCAAATCAGTCCCCAGGAGCTGGGGATAAGGTTTTTTCCCTCATTTTTCAGTCCTGCAGTTAGCAGCGTCCTGATTTCAGATTTTTGAGTCAAGGAGACTTGATACATCTGTTACACTCATGTTTTGGAAATTCTCTCCAGCACTGGAAACCAGAAACCCTTTAAAAGCAGTTGCTGCCCATTTCTGATAGTAAACTGGCAGGAAATACACCTACGTATTTGACAGCTTATCTATCCTAGAATTTTGGTTGTGTTTAGGACTCAAACTGAACTACATATTAGGCTGTGGTTACACTCAAAGCCAAATTAGCTTCAGATAAAGATGCCCAGCTTTGCATCCTTTTCCAACTTAAGCTGTTTGCAGCCAGATAAAAGACATCTCAATACATTTCTCATATGAATCACCATTGTGCTAAACATGTTCTTTTTTTTTTTTTTTTTTTTTTTGGTTTTATGCATCTTTACAATTCATTTTTTGGTGTTATGCACATTTCTACCGCATAAAGTCAAGAATCTGTCACCTTGAGGGCACATTCAGAGCCATGGTGATATACATTATTCCACCCTGCAAAGAACCCAGGGTCCCATTGCACCACGACTGATAACAACCATTTTAACACCGACAAGAATCAGACTCGTGGGTTTTATGCATGCACTGAAACACCCCCCACAGAAGACAGAAAAAAAAATACAGACTTGCCAGTAAGCAAAATAACATGTCCAAGCTCAGTATTTTAAAAACTAAAATGCGCCAACCTTTAAAGCCAGCATCTCACATATGATTCTTGTTTTCTGAAGCCACCCTGTAAATCCCAGGAGTTGATTTAGCCAAGGTAGCATAAACGAAATGCTGGGCCATGTGGTATGAACAGACGGGCACAGAGGCAATGCCAGGAGAACCTGCAGGAGCTCAGCATCAGCTCTGATCCTCAGTATGAAATGCAGCCTCTTTCAAGCCAAGAAAGAACCTTCTCTGCCAGACCTTAGGCCAGATCAGACCTTTAATTAAAGAATAATCCTAAGGAGTTTTCTCTGTAATAGAAAAACTGCAAAACTTTCCTGAAAGTGAAACTGGACCCTATTAAGTCTTACATTCTCAGATTTTCCTTATCATTACTGGTAGATACTCCAGGTTGAAGTATTCACACATAGAAAGGCTGGATTCTTTACACTTGGTGGACTTATCCGATTTGGTCTCAGAGGGGCATAATGTCTTTCTTTCATAAACTACCAACAATGAAGACTGGTTTTGCAGGAACAAAGGGTCCAATTTAAGCTGAGACAGAGTTACTTGAGGTTTGTAGTATTTGCTGTCTCACAAGTAACTGAAAGTGCACAAAAGCAGTTAGAAACAAAGGGATTAGAATATTAAGGTGTGTTTTATAGAAGATTTCAGAAAATTAGTACAGAGGTTCACTTGTGTAATGAACTATATAACGTCAGATACTACTGAGCAATCAAAGTTAAATTAAAGAAACCATTAATAGGCACATAGGCTTCAGTTTTGCTTTTAAGAACTGCTGCATACAGACAAGCTCCCACACAATTCTTTGGATAACCTGAATGGTCTTTACTTCTGCTCTCTTTTCCTCCATGTCTCTATGATCACATTCTGAATTGAGAAGTCCTTCAAACACAACAAAGTCCTGATTATTAAAAGGCAGGGTGCTTCTTTTAAGTGCCTGCCGTCACAAATTGTGAAGAATTAAAGAACAGTAATCCAGGATTCTCTTGGAGTGCGATTTCCAAATGCTGATCATTTGCCTGTCATCAGCATGGCACTTTTTCCTACTACTTTCATTACCACGTAATAATTTTTCAAACCTCACTCAGTCAGGACTAATGATTTCTGCATCTGGTGTGTTCAGACAATGCGAAAGTACTTGCCTGAAGAAGACAGAAAGCCTGTAAGCTAGCAGACTGCATTCTGCACGTCTGCTCAGCCCCAGCTGCTTTAAACAGCTGCAAAGTATAAAACTTGCTCTCAATTTACATTATCACTTTTATCCATCACATTGTTCACTGAAGCCAAAAGCACAGCTTATTCTTTCTGTGTGAACTGCAGCATCGTTGCAGCCTTTGTCCCATAGAGGTAATTCAGACCTGCATGACACAACCATAAAACGAGCGAGGTGACATCTGCGGTTATTCTGTGTTTACACCAAGGCACTGAAGAAGCAGTATTAAGTATAATTTTTAGGTTTTGAACTACATTTCCCATGATGAGAGGAGCAACACGGGGATTAGGAGCGAGCCGTGTCTCCCACATCCCAGTCCAGCACCCCACCACTATGCTACCACAAAAATTAGACAAGAAAAAATAAAAGCAGCCTATTTCTAAATGTATTCACCTTTTCTGTGTTCTGCTGACATAGCTGAAAGTGCAGTACACACTCCTGTAAATTAAGATCTGGATACATCAGAAGTAAGAGCTGTAAAATGCTTTCAGAGCTCCAGGCATAGCACTCTCTTAAATTACCACATTCTGCAAAGGTCTTCCTGGAGAAGGATTATACCATGAGGAAGAAGTGAGAGAGCAGGAGGAAGGGAGGGAGAGAACAACCTACTTAATGCTCTGATTTAGAGAAGTTTGAGAAACAGTGCAGTAACTGGTGTACTGGCAGAGCTGTGGGATGGCCAACTAGACTGAACATAACTGTATGTGCAACAGAACCATTAAGGCTGGTATAAATGACATAAGAATATAACCATATGCATCTGGATGTACAAAAATAAAAAAAAAGGGGACCCTATATAGGTAAGAATCCATATGAATTCCAGAAGCAAAAGTAGGGAACACATTGCTTCTGCCAAGCCCAGAAGGTTGCACTCCAACATAACCACGGCACCCAAAACCTCCCATCCCCACATCGGGAAGATGGTAACAGGACAGAGCAATACTGCCTGTGCCATTTTGCCAGTAACTGAAGAATTTCATTCCAACAGCCTACCACAGAAACAGACAAATATTCCAAACAAACAAGGGAAAACAGACAACGAGCAGCACCTTTGAGATTAATGAAACCAAAGGAAGCAAAATCCTGATGCACAGGGCATTTCCACAAGGAAAGCAACCTCCTAAAGGTTATGAAAGACCTGTCCCAAACCTACTGTGTTGTCTCCAGTCCAGAAGGACCCCAGGGATGAAATGCCATGTCAGACACTGGCTGCCCTCGTCCCGTGTACCGCACACAAGTGGTGCTGGACACAATACTCAGGAACGCAGGTCTCGGTGCCCTGCCAATACATGGGTGTGAGAACACGAGAGAATGAATGCAAGTTAAAACAACTTACTCATAAGTTTTGTATAAATATATACAGCCTTTCTTTTCCATAAGATTTCCCACAGGGCTTTGTTACACTTATTTCCCACAAACATGATATTCACACGTTCGTATGTTGAGTTGCCAGCCTGGGAACGGCAACTAGATGAACGCAGTGCCCCTCTTTCCCTCTGCCTACTCTGGCACAAAGTTCTAGTTAATCTTTACTTTCTGACTAACAGTTTGTATAGCTCAAATATCATCCAGAGTGTTTGCCAAACAAAGAAAAAGGTGGGGAAGAAGGAATTTGGAAAAGGCTTTTGTGAAATTTTCCTCAAATGAAAGCCTGACATTTTTTGCTGCTGTGGAAAAAATATTTACATTTTGGGGCAATTTTTAGGAAACAGTTTTGTGAAAAATGTCTTTCACTTGCCAACTTTTTGTTCAATCTTTTGCACCTTTATTGTGCATTCTTTCCTTCAATTATAGCTCTCATAAAGTGAAAAAGATAACAGTGGAAAAAATACAATAAATACAGTGACTTGAAAAAAATCCTAACGAATAATAAAAACAGACTGAATGTCATTCCAAGTTTGTTCTTATTTTAGGAGAAATTACAAAGGTTTCAAAAAAATTGAGATTTTTGGTATACATTCTAGTTAAAATGAATATGCTAGCAGGCATTGCATCCCATGCTTTCTTATCACTGACTTGCTTTTGCAGTTGTAACTAAGCAAACATTAGTAAGTAATAAACATTTCGTACATATCTTAACATATCTGTAACAACGAAGACGTAAAATTTTTCACCCTAAAGATTCACTTATCATCTTAAGTCACGGTCTGTAAATTCAGATGTGGCTGTCACACAACCAAAGTACAACCAGTAACACAATTCTTCCAAATAACTATCTTCCTTTACAGCCACATATTGCCTGCTGCCCTCCTGTCCTAAACAGGATGTAGAAGGTATAATAAGCGACTTTATGTTAGTCAGGCACTAGGAGAACTTTAAAGCGGAAAAGAGAAAAAGAAATTTTGACTTCTGGTGGCTATGCTTTCAGTCAGCTCCCTGTCTTGGGAACCAGCAGACACGGTAATTAGTCACAGTGGAGTCCATCAATCTTTATTAATGTTTTCTAGAAAAATCAGAGCAATTGCATAAGTACATTCACATACCTGCTAAATCGCTTCTGAATACAGCAACACGCTGTCCCCTTTTCGCTTTTTTAAGCCACTTCATTTTGAAAAGTTGCATCACTGTTTCCAAGTGGAATTTCTGAACGACAAATCTATTCTTTTCTATTAGTTATGCAATTGCAATTAGAACACAAAGTTTTTTTCAGGCCTGAATCAGACGTTGACATTCTGAAAAGAGTGCCATTGATTGTACAGGTCATTACGCTACAGACATTTCCTGAGCCTGCTGAAATCAGTTGGAAAAATGGCTATCACAACAGGACTATATTCAGTACAACAGTGCTGTTTCCGCTGTAGATAATACCTGTCAGCTGATAAGACGATACTTGATCAAGGTATCAACCACATCCTGTGAAATCCGACGTACAGTGCTTCCAGAAAGACCTGCTTCTGGCAGTGTGGAGCCAGAAATGCCTCTTGCTAACAACGCAAGAAACTCAGGAGTAAACATGAAAACAAGGAATTAATCATTTTCGATACTCTACAACTAGAACCCACACACTCCAGCTTCACTACAAGGCTCAAACCTCAGGTGTGGGATAACACTAAAGGCACGTTACTCAGAATTACGTGCAACCCCTTACCACGCCTCATCTGGATAAGATGGGACTGAACTCAGAAGATGGAATGCCATATGAAACTGTATACAACAAGCAAATTTTGCTATCAGTTCTTACAAGTGACTGCAGGATTTTCACATCTTCAGGGAGGTTGGCAAGGATGTTTTTGAAATTTTAAGTTGCACTGAAAATCAAAGGGCATGAGAATATTATCTGAGTTAGCATTTCACTTTATGTATTAGTGATTCCAACAAAGAGCTGTCAGTCTGAGATCTCTGTATTTTTTGTTCTGTTTGTATTCACTTCTGAATTACTCAAGGAAGTTTCTCCACATTATGGTATTTGCATACAAAGTGTGTGTTATAGTGTTGTTCCATACTGTGATTTCCCATCCTTTCTATACTAGAAGATTTTTGATTGCAAATCAGGATTCCCCTTCCCTCTCAAGAGCACAACATAGGTAAGACGGTGAGGATTCTCTAATATCCATGCACTAGATCAAGAAATGGAACTGCCAGAGGGATATACTGTATCTTGGCAAACCAGTAAACTTGTGTTTTCATTCTGTATTGGAAAATGCATAGCTTTTCAGGATGCAATTTTCTTAAACCAGCCTGTTTCAAGGTCGGGAAGTTCATGTTTTCACATACAGAGACTTTTTTTCTCCCTTGATCCCTAGTCAGAAGTGACCACCTGTAAAATATGTCACCACAAGAGTTTAACTGATGCCAATATATCTCACAAAATGTGTTGGATTTTAAGGAACAAGGTTCTTAACAGCTCCACTGGGAGCACTTTTATTTCCACCAGCAGAGAGACAGCATGGCTCAGTTTTCCTGAGAGGAGAGATGTCTTCTTCACACATAAAGAGAAGCCGGTGGAATTTGCTAAATACCACAGTGTTCAGATTTCTATGTTTCCTTACAATACAAACAAGTCGCTATTTATTTAGAAAAACAGCTCTACATTTGATAGAGGAAAATGAATAATGACACTGTCAGACACAGACTACATGTCTGACACTTGATGATGAAGCTCTCAAAGCTCTTGAACCCCTGTATTTACCGCTCCCTCTTGTTACTGTAAAGCCTCTGCTTTCCAACTTGCGTGCCATTCCATGGAAACGGTTGAGATGGCACATTTTCTATAACACATTCAAATAAAAACCAACCCAACTGGCCAACAACATAATCGAGTGTCTCCAGGCTTGCACCTCTTTATGCTGCTCAACCCAGTCCTCCCACCTGTGGAACTGATAGAGACCTGCTGCTGCTAGGGAAGAAAATTAAGGCACTAGGCTTTCACCTCTGCCAGTAGAGGTCAATGCTCTCAAAATCAATGCCACGCCTGTCTTCTAAAAGGCCTGCTCTTTCCAGCCATTTCGGGCACCAGACCAGGACGCTGGAAAGACAGTATCTGTTCCTCCTGCCAGCACTGCGGCACCAGCCAGCGGGGTGACTGACTTCAGGCAAGTCACTTCACCTCTGAGCTTCGTGGCATTTTATTTTTCGTAATTCAGCATTTGTAATTCTGAAGAAACTTGTCCAAAGAATTCTGTAAGGTGGACGGAATCATATCAATATTGCCTATTACCTGGGAGCAGAGACTGACCCCCACCTCTCTACTACCCTGTTATCCCTCAGACAAAAAGGAGAAGCACATTACAACAGGTAAGCTACAGCTACTCAACTCCAATGAAGCAGAGTGAGATGCAGCCAAGTGGTTGTGTGTGTTTCGGCATACTAAAAAAAATATTAAACTCTTTTTCTTCACTATAGACCTCTTAGAGAATGGTAAGATGCTTTTTTTCACAAGCTATTTTAGTAGAAAATTCAGAGCAGTCAACAACCTTACTGCAGCACAAGGCTTCTTGTGACCCAGTACTGGTGTTACATTGCTGGAAAATACCGACAAACCCAACAGAGAAAGCAAGTCCTTTGCAGTCCTGCTTATGTGACTGCTCCTGTCTTGTCTGACACGCTGGAGACAACCGCCAAAGTTAAAAGGGTAAGTTGTGACAGCATGAAGAGAAACTCTCACTCAAGCTGAAAAAAATTCATGCCATACTGAGCAAAAACACAGATATGAAGCATATATTCTCTCTTGTACTAACCTCAAAATTGCAGTCAGATTTTTTTTAATTATTCTTTAAATATACAGACTCCCTTCTTTCCAAAATGCCTGGGGGAAAAAAAAAAAAGTCAAGCTCAACTTCTGAGGCAAAAAATTCCCTGCACCCAAAAAACAACTAACCCCAAAGAAAACCCCACCCTACACAGCTACTCCCTCTTTGTCTGGTCCAGTTAAGTCTACCTCTCTACTTGGATCAGTAACTTGTCCCGCTCATAGAACAGCACCATTTTCTGTATGCCTCTCCTCAGTTACGTGACCAAAAGTCACCTTGCACTTTGTCCAAACTACTGAACTAAAAGCAAGTGACAGTGCAGGACAGCTTACACTGGCACCAAGGTGTGAAATGCTAATTTCATTGTATTCCTAAATTATTGTAAATACTCAGGTCTGAGAAGGTAATGGCAAGACTGTGACACCCTGAGTAAAACTGGACTCCAAGGGAAATCTAGATGGAAGCACTTAGCGGCTAAGGCACTGCCAAAAGTGACTAAGAGACATAATATCAACTCATTTTCTTAAATCACTTGTGATGCGTTTTTTCACGGTTACCTTCCAATGTATTTGAACAAAACTCAGTTCCTTCATGCTCTGTGAAAGTCCTATTGCTGTATTCTCCATCAAACAAAGGCAAATAAATCTTTGCAAAATGCGCACTAGATGGGGGCACTGCCTGCTCACACCAATAGTTATCTTGCAACCAGATGAAAGAGTTCAGATTAATGGTGACTGAAAATTGCTAGAGAATGCAGCTTCTCACAAAGTGCACCCAGATCATGCCCTATGCTGGTTTGTTTTTAAATGTCAGCAACTTTCTCTGTTCTAAAAGAAAAAAAGTAATCCTGTAATTGGTAAAGAATGTAAAGCCCCATTCTTGTTAAAAGCAAAAACAATCCACGTTGCCCGTAAGCTACTGTACTGACGGAGTGAAACTGCTGACTTCTAGTCAATGTATTCTAGTCTGTTCTGTTTCAGATCATGGCCCTATTAAGTCACCTGTTAGTTCACTGGTGTGAGACCTTTATTTTCTATCTACATGGACTCATTAGTAATAACAAACCTCCTTTTTTCTTTCCATTAAGGCATTTCAAAGATGGTCTGCAATGAGCTTATCACCTGCAAATGTTTTCGTACACTTTAATACAATGAACTTTAGTATTACATTCAAATAACAACACATATTAAATTTAATTTGGCATGTGGGAAAATAAAATGAAAGGATGAATTCTGAAGCACAAACAGGATAAATAGATAGGATTCAACTTCATCATATTAAATAATTACATCCTGGCACAGTACCCAAAGCATATTCATCACGAAGAGACTACAGAGCACGGCACATTTCCAAAGTCCAACTTCCTCAGACAAAGGCTGGACGACTCTGACAAACCAGAAGCCTTACAGACTTGCTTGCTGTTGCTGCATTACCGGTTCCTGGAAATTCGCTGAACTGCAATTCATTGTTACAGTTCATTAACAGGGTCCATGAATATAAAAGCTGTTAATGACACCTGCGTTGTGCAAGTGTTCACATGGCACTGACTGCATTCCGTACGTCTCCCAGCTGCAACGGGTTTCCCGTCAGGGCTCCTCCTCAGCCTGGTCCGAGGGCTGAAGAAGGCTGTCGTCATTGTTTGCACCGAAAGGAAACACAGTGTTGTGCCCATCCTGCTGGGAGGACAGGCCATCTGTGCAGCGCACAAAGAATTTACACTTAGCAGACCTCTCTCTTCTGCTGGGTTTTTGCTTTGGAAATACGCTTTACTTCTGGCATCGCTGAAACAGCTTTATTCTGGGTATTCCCAGTACCCTGCATTCTACCTTATTAATAAAAAATTCAAAAGCACCAGGCACCTAATCCACACATGATAAAAGAAAACGATGCAGTTCCCGGTTGCGAGAGCCGCGTTGTCAAGTCCTGCAGCAGATGCCACTGTTGGCTGCATTTTTTGCCCTGCAGAGTCGCCAAAGAGGATATGAAGTCAAATCAGCCATGTTCAAAATGCAAAATTTTTTGTTTTCTCAGAACAGGCGTTCTGCTGTATGCTGTCCTCCCAGCATAATAACATTTATCCACCCCATCAACGGTATTTTACCCAACGGTCAGGTGATTCCCGTGAAAGTACCATTCACAAGATCCACTGTAACATGCCCACATGAAACACACAGAATTTATTATCAGCCCAGGGATATTATTGCATTAGAATATGCTTTCAATCAAATCAGTGGGATAAGATTCTCCATGTTTTAAAATGAAGGTAACGTAACCTACATTAATTATTTTTTTTCTTACTGAAGCAAAATATGGAAGACTGAGGTTAACCACACGTAACTATACAAGATCCTCTTTTCTCCCCTTTTCCACTTCAGCAACCCTGGATCAAAATTACTCTGCTTCAACCTGAGCACAAGAAGCAACCCCAGGTTAAAACAAGTTATTTCTCCTCCAGGCAGGTCCACAAGGCATGTGGCTTTTCCCTTGCTTCTACCTGATGCTCGAGTACTTTTTTTTACTGTGATTGCTTGTTCTGAAGTTTAGCAATGTAAGCATGCCTGAAAATTACATGGCCAGCTTGCACAAAATGAGGGTCTCAAATCCAATACACACACAAACACAAAGCTCAGACCAGTTAATGCATATTACAGAAACCGCACACAGAAAACAGCTGTCAGTCAAAAATCCCACTCCTTCTTGACTAATCTAATTACTTGCCTAGAAATATATTTAAACTACAAGTGCAACCTTATGCTAGTTGCACTGCATCTCTTCCATGATACAGAGTATGAAGATTTTCTTTATAAGCAAACCAGGAAGAGACACAAAAGAGGGATGACTTTCTGAAGAATTAGAAAAAATAGCTATAGATTTTTAAGTGCAAAAGTTTGCTCCTCTTAACTAATTCTTTATGTGACAAACCTGAACAAGGAGAAAACGCTCCCCTTGTTTTAAGGCAAAGTGAAGAGAAGTCAAGATTCCACCTGTCTAAACCACAGAAATTAAATGGACTTTCGCATTACTTTGCTTTTCTTTTGATGGGACCTGAACGAAACTAATTACAGTCAGTTACTGTTCTGATACGAACAATATTCACAGGTCTGGTACTGAGCTTTTTTCAGGAAGCCTAAGCTCACAGAACGGTCTACACCTAGCTATAGCAAGACTGTAACTCACCCCTTCCAGGTCACAATATTCAATTACTGTACAAAACACCCACTAAAATCAATGACAGCTTCACAAAAATAACTGGAGTTATACCTGGATCTCTTAGCACATATACCGAAGGTTGAGGCTCTGTTTGGTTCAGTTTAGAACAATCTCCGATACGTTTTAGTGTTCACTGAAAGGGAAAAAAAAAAAAAAGAATTTATTAAAGATTACTCAGATATCTTTAAATGTTTTTGGCAAGGGCAGACTGATCTTAAAACTAGTTTAATATTAATACTCTGTTATGGAGGATTTGAAAGTACTCTGTGGTTTTTTTTTCTGTTGAAGTCTGAACAAAAGCAATGCAATGGGAGTACTATGCCTTACATGCCAAGTATATGGACTTGCCAATTTCTCAAAGCCGGAAGTATCTCTTCTGCATGGAAACAAAGCTAGAAAGAAGGAAGGCTAGTACTCTAATGAAGAATATATTGAATTACTATTAATGATCAGAATAAAAATAGTCAGTTTTCTTCCAGCTTGAAAACAAAATAATGCTTTTTCCTAACCCGGCATTATGTGTTACTCCTTCCCAACAGTAAAAAAACCCAAAACACTACAAGACTGAGTATCTACCTGTAATGGCAGCTGACTGTAACTGTATATCCTGTTGTCATCCAGCAATCATGCCATTTTGGAAAGACATCTTACCATGCTTTTATAGAAATTCTCAATTCCATTACAGTGTTGTTGAAAGGACTAAAATATGAGCACAAAGAGAATTTTTAATGTGCTGTATGTGTCTCCAAACGTAACTATAAAACTAAAAAAAAAAAATGTTGACATCCCACTCTGACTTCATCTTCTCAGACAGATGCAAAAGCTTTGCCACGGGCAGCCAAGCTTTCTTTCAAACACCAGAGGCGCAGGGATAGGTGCTCGACTTTGCATTTGACGGCAAGCAAAGTCTGAAGATAGAGAGTGACCCACTTAAAGCACGTTTCACTTTAGATTTGAGAAGGTGTTATTACCCCAGTCTGACAGCAGGCGATCTGATTTGAAATTTGAAATTGCTTTATCTTTTGCTCAGCAAGGGTAATGAGATGAAAGGGATTAGAGACCCAAGCTGTGATTGAGACCAGAATAAGTTACTATTTCCTAGCAGCTTAAGAAGACAGCAATGTCCTACTGCTTTTCAACATTGCTGCGATTTACAATAGTTCTGCTCTTTTATGTCCCTCAGTGAAAACGCTTCTATTATCATTGTGTTTAAAGGGTGTTTGCCGAGGGATGTTTAGCAGTCCCATTTGAACTCTCTCTCTTGATTGCAGTCGTGTATTATTGTCATCAACTATCAAGAAATTTTGTGCCTCTTCTGGAAATTAACACTTTGGTAAAGGCCACTGGCAGATTTCTGCATCTGTGTGCAAGCGGAAACTCGGTATTTCGAAGGGTTACATACTGGCAATATAGAATCATAGAATTAGGTCGGAAAAGATCTTTAAGATCATCTCCTTCAGCCATTGACCCTACTCTACCAGGTCCGCCACTAAGCCATGTCTCCAAGCACCACATCTACAAAACTTTTAAAGGCTTCTAGGGATGGTGACTCAACCACCTCCCTGGGTGGCCTATTCCAATGTTTGATAACTCTTCCAGTGAAAAACTTTTCCTAATATCCAGCCTAATCCTCTCCTGGTGCAACTTGAATCCATTTCCTTTTGTCCCATCGCAAGTTACTTGAGAGAAGAGACCATTTCACCACCACCCCCTTTCAGGTAGCTGTGGAGAGCAGTAAGGTCTCCCCTCAGCCTTCTCTTCTCCAGACCGAACAGTCCTAATTCTCTCAGCCGCTCCCCATAAGACTTGTTCTCCAGCCCCCTCACCAGCCCCGTTGCCCTTCTCTGGACACGCTCCAGCACCTCGACGTCTCCCCGATACTGCGGTGCCCGAAACTGAACACAGCACTCGAGCTGCGGCCTCACCAGTGCCAAATATGGCTTGTAGGTGACCCTACAGACAGGTGCCTGGCAGAAAACCCACAACTCCGGCTGGATGACACACGGCTTCTCCTTCCATCAGCAAGCTCCGAGGGGCTGTCGGTAACTGACGTTGCAGAAGGACATGCTGCAACACAGTCGAAGGCAAAACAGGAGAGGCGGCACTTGGACATGCATCACTGCCCGAATCCAGATCTATTTACAGGCAGAGTAATGCTTCCACCACAGCCTCCACCTGCTCTTCCCTCGCACAGGTCACAGGACAGAGCTCTACCAGGGTGGAGATAAGGTAGAGAGTCCTCTAACTAGGACGGAGTCTCAATGGCAGATCCTGGGGGCCAGGATCTTTTTTGCCTGTGGGGGCAAAAATTAATTGCTCTGAGCAAGCATGTCTTTAAAAAGTCACCGCTTGCTTTGCGTTAAAAAGTCACCGCTTGCTTTGCGTCAAACCCCGCATTACAAAAAGGCAAAATCTGTATTTAAAAGACTTCTGATTTCAGGGTATTTTTCCTGTAAGATGGATTCTAGCAAGAACAAGAACACTTAGAAGAAATGTTCTTTTTCTTGAAAAGGGGAAGGGAAGGGAAGGTGCGGAAAGGTGCGGGAAGGGAAGGGAAGGTGCGGGAAGGGAAGGGAAGGGAAGGGAAGGGAAGGGAAGGGAAGGAAGATTCATTGACACCTATACCATGAATTAGCTACACAGGGGTCATTTCCCAGTTGTTAGGAGGCTCCTGAAGGAGGTTTCACCGAGGGAGATACATCTGATCAACGTGGCCAGCCTGTTCCTGAGAGTGGCCCCACGACCAGCATCATTTGGGAACTGCTGCCTGTGAGCATGAACTGTTTGGGGACAGAGACTGCATTTTGCCTCTGTAGTCCCAGCATTTGCAGAATCCTTAAGCGCTTCTGAAGAAGAGTTTCACATAAATAACAACAAACCTTTAAGACCCAGGCAGCTTTCATGCACATTTGTCAGGGCAGCCACTGGTCAGAAGTTTTCGCTTCCAAGACCAGGGCAGATGACTTGAGATCAGCTACTCTGACTTCCCTCACACAGCTGAGGAGAGAACCATATCCTCTGGGTCTTGTGTAATGATTCAGCCGTTTTTTTGGTTGGTTGAGATTATTTTTTCCTACTGCTAAAGAAAATTTTTAGGATTTTTACAATGTCCTACCAGAGCCCCTAGGAATGAAAGAAATATTTATTTAGAGAGCTAAAGGTGCTTCCTTGGCAGAGTATTGTGGTGGGTTGACCTTGGCCAAGGACCAAACTCCCATCCAGCCTCTCAGTCAGGGGAGAAAATAGGATGAGAAGCCTTGTGGGTCAAAGCAAAGACAAACAGATTGCTTACCAGTTACTGGAGTGGGCAAAACAGAATTGACTTGGAGGGGAAATTAATTTGATTTATTGCCAAGTAAGATAGACTCGGGTAGTGAGAAACAAAGACAAGCAAACCAACACCTTCGCCACACATCAGAAGGTGGTGGTGTCTCTCTGCTGCTCCATCCCAGTGACACCTTCCCCCTGTTCTGGGCTTTCTGCAGGTCCAGCCCTGGGATGCTGCCTGGTGCTGCTGCCCGCCCCTCCTTGCTCTTCCCCCTCCTGTCCCTCGCTCTTTTTTCCTCACTCCTCTGCTGCTTCAGCATTTTCACCTTTTCTTCATAGTGTAGCTTGGGTTGGAAAGGACCTTAAAAGCCATCTAGTCCAAGCCCCCTGCAATGATCAGGCACATCTTCAACTAGATCAGGTTGCTCAGAGCCCTGTCCAACCTAACCCTGAGTGTTTCCAGGGATGGGACATCTACCACCTCCCCGGGCAACCTGTTTCCCAGTGTTTTATCACCCTCATTGTAAAAAATTTCTTCCTTATATCTAGTCTAAATCTACCCTCTTTTAGTCTAAAACCGTCACCCTTTGTCCTATTGAAACAGGCCCTACTAAAAGGTTTGTCCTCAGCTTTCTCAGAAGCCCCCTTTGAGATACTGGAAAACTGCTAGAAGGTCTCCCCGGAGCCTTCTCTTCTCACCCACAGCAGAGGTGCTCCAGCCCTCTGACCATCTTCATGGCCCTCCTCTGGACCCGCTCCAACAGGTCCATGTCCTTCTTATGTTGGAGGCTCCAGAGTGGGTTCTCACAGTACTCCAGGTGGGTTCTCACAGGAGCAGAGTAGAGGGGCAGAATCCCCTCCCTTGCCCTGCTGGCCACGCTGCTTTTGATGCAGCCCAGGATGCGGTTGGCTTTCTGGGCTGCCAGCACACATTGCGGCTCATGTTGAGCTTCTCATCCACCAACACCCCCAATTCATTCCCAGCAGGGCTGCTCTCAATCCCTTCATCTCTCCCACATGTTTTGGTAGCTGAGGGGCTGGTCTGGCCATGGTCAGCTCCAGATGGCTCCAGATGGCTTAAAGGACCCACCATCAGGCGTGGAGCTGACTGGAGCCATCTGTAACCAGCCATGACCAGCCCCGAGCCTCTCCCAGCAGAGACTTTGACATTGACCTCCCTTCAGCAGAGACCATGAACCTGAGCTGAGACTGACACAGGTTTATTTAGATATTATAAAGGATGTGATTGAGGGGGAGAGGGGAAGGAAAAAAATTCAAGCCGACTGCTGCAAGACTTCTTTGCAAGGGCTGTTAGCGTATTTTTGTCAGCAAAACCACACAGCTCTTCGCACTCAGGTCAGATCCCAGTAGGAAGGGAAGAATCAGCAGTTCCCAACCTACTCACTCCTTGGCCTTAGATTTCAAGAGCATTGATTCACCCCATCCTCCCTGCGGAGGCTGGTGGGGAGAGGAGGGCAGGCAGCCTGCCCCACTGCCACCCAGGCACCCTTCTCCCATTCCCCATCCGCTGGTCCCAGGACATTTTTCCAAAGCTGGAGATGGGACACACCTGACAACCTCTGCTGTTCTTCCGCTCAGCAAGATGGAAGAAATCGCACTGCCCGGAATAATGAGAAATGCGTGACATATCTTCGAGGCACAGCAATTGCGGTAATTTTCTTTCTGTTGATGATGAAGACATAAACACGCTGAGCTTCAGCCACATTCAACAAGAGGCGGAAAAAAGACAACTACAAAGTTAAGTCTCTGTAGTTAAAGAACATACCCTTGGGTCACTGCATAGCTGTTGGATTTGAGATAAATGATGGCAGGAGGAGGCAGGTAAACAAGAGCTGCAGATTTGCTGGAGAATGTAGAACGGGCCAAAATAAGGGCTGCAGCTGCTGAGGCAGCTGCTCTGCCTGACGCGTGCCCACGGAGGCTTGCGATGCCTGCGCTGCCCTAATGAGGACTGCAAAGGAGCCTGGAAGTTTTGCTTTTGACCTCACTCATTGACTTCAAGAGAATCGGGGTCTCCTATTCAGGATCTGCATTGCAACAGGCTGCCTTCTTCACCTCCTAACAAGCCATTACTTGAAAAGCCAAGGAATGCATTAGCACTATGGCTTCATTCACAAAAGGCTCTTGTGTGCTATTAAAGGCAAGACGATTTGCAATACAAGTGCATGGAGTGCCTGGACTGATCCCAATAGTGAGACCAAGACTGAACGACTACTGAGTTTGCATTGACCTGAAGAAATCCTTATTCAAGCCAAATCCAATGTGCAGCCACAGCTAGGGATGATTAATATAAAGTCTCTCAGCGCTAACTGTCAAAGAAAAGGTACTTAAAACTAACAGAAGGCAATAGCACTCTCCTTGGTTTTGCTAGCTCTGCCACCAATAAAGGTCGTAACTCAAGAAATAAATGTTGTTTTGATGCGTCCATTTAAGTCCAGCGACACGGGCGCAAAGCTTAAAGTTAGGATGTGTTCAAGTAGCTTGTTAAACCTAATATATTGTTAGGATCTCAGTATGCCACGCTCCGAACACCACAATATGCTATGTTATTACTTGGCAGTGAATACCTTTTGTATGAGGTCTTTCTTCTGACAACACTGTGCTGGCTATTGCATTTACCATGCAGGGATTCCACATCTCTCTCTCTCGACTCGTTACTATGATGTCTGAGTGCTTGTTCAGTCTTCCCCTAACGAACGGTCAAGAACCAGACAGTCTAATATGACAGCGCCGATGCTTCCCTATTGTGGGAATACTTCTCTGTACAGGATTTTCCACAGCACTGGGCTTAAGCTCTCTGTTCATCGGCATCCGTACAAACTGCACCATCAGTTGCTGTGCGAGGAAGGTTAGGCCAAAGCTGGGTGCTTCCAAAAACCCTGCCGGCAAAGCTCAGGGGACGGCAGCAATACACACCCCGAAGGACTCTTTGCCACTGCTCAGATGAAATAATGCCTCCAAGACTACCAGCAGGCTTCTGCGCACTCACACGGCTCCCAGTTTGCAGCAAACACCTCTTCCAAATAGATTTCAGCTCTCATCATTTAATCTGAAAACCCTGGCTTTAAACACACCTGATTTACAGAGTCTGCCAGACATACCGATGCTGGAATAAGAGACAAGAAAGCTTTTTTGTCAGCCTGTTAGTACTGCAAATGCAAACCAGAAACTGGTTGGAGATAGAACAGAATAGCCAGTGCTCCGTTCTGGGGATTTGGCCTCTGGCTGCGAATCAGGCTACCCCCAAATCATTTGGGATTTGTTTATGAGGAGGTCACATCAAGGGTGATTACATACTCCTGGTTGTGGAATGTAAGGACAGGCATTTTCTGATCTGAAAAGCAAGGTGAGGACAGCAACTAGACCTGCACTGTACCCAAGCTCCAGGCACAAGCACACAAAACACAACCGTTTTCCTATCTGCAAGCACATTAAGCTTTTTTCTCCACAGAGCCTTAGGGATCACTGCACCCAGTAAGAGTTCACCCAGGCGGGCATCCTCACAACCCTATAATGGACATTTCGGTCTCCCTGACTTCCCTGGACAGTGCCGTCCTGTCCTCCTTCCTTCCCTGCGCAGGAGCAGGGATACAGCACGTCCTCTGCCGCAAGACCAAAGATGTCCAGGTCATCCAAAGATGACTTGTCTTTTTCTGCCACCAGGCAACCAACAGACGAAACCACACTCCTCCCTCATAGCTCCATTTGCACTCAAGGTTGCTCTTCTTAGTCCCGATGGCAGCTAAGAGCACAGACAGGTCCTTTGCCCGCACATCAGGCTGTTTACAAGCTGTCTGCCCCCTCCGCCACTGGAAATGTTAGCGGCTGCCCATCTCATGCTTGTGGCTCCTTAACAGCAAGACAATATAAACATCTTGTGAGCAGGAGGTGCTTGCTTCCTTTCCAGGGTTAAAACCGTCAATTGACAGCCTTTCTTCCCCGTCTGCAGCAAGCAAACTCTCTGAGGAGGGACCAAACACTGAGTCTATATCCTCATTAGTATTTCTTAACAGAGCAAAAGGTTTCTCGCAGAACCTTTTAGTTGTGATTAACGCCGTAAAGACATTGGTAGGCAGAGCTAGACCTGGCAAAAAAAAGCACAAAACATTTTTCATGGATGTCGCCTCCAATTCAAATACAAATTTGCTTCAGCTATTTCCCTGTCTCTCCCTGCTCATGCGGCTCTCTCTCTAGTGAATTAAAGCCTAGTAAAAATATGCTTGCTTTTCTCCTCTGTACACAAAAATCACATCCAACCTGGGAAGCCCTTGGACTGAAATGGTGGGAGGTGAAAGAATGTTATAAAGAAGTACTGTGTATGTGCCATTCCAAGGCAGTGCGGTGCCCTTTCTGGGATGCCTCACTGCCTTACATGGATGTAGACTGGCTAAGAACCCTGGACCACCAACAAAAATGAGTGCAGCTCCAGATGGAAATTGCTTTTCAGATGGTCAGTTTTTAAACAACAGAATGCTTTCTAAAGAAAGTGAAACATTTATGTTCCAAAAAGCCGTTACACCAAAAAATAGTTTTTTACACCAGAAAGGCCGACTTTTTACTTTTGAATAGTCTAGAATACTCATCAGTGTTCATTTAAAAAAAACTTGCACAGAGCATTGTTAATTACCATGGGCACACAGCCCATGGTAAGCCCTGGGCTTACCACACTTTCAACTTCACCTCCTGCCACCTGTGTTGCAACCACCTTTTAATTTCACATACCCTACACTGCTTAACAATCTGGCTTCTTTTTCAAGCTGCAGCTTCTGGATTCATACGTTACTACCAAGAAGCTGGAACTAAGCACGTTCTCTAACTCACAGTCGCAGAGACAATGCTCAATAGTAGAAACCCTAGAGAATGTGGAACAGAAAGACAAAGAAAATCCAGCCGAGAAAAAAAGGAGTCCAAGTTCCCAGTGCAAAATCCAGCAGCTATAATCTGCAAAATCTTGCAGCTAACAGGTCTATCCAGATAAAATTAATAACCACATCTTCCTTATTGTCCGCAGAGTATGAAGGCTTTCTCCCTTCCATGTGTCTTCACAACCTCTTGGCAGCTAAGACAGTGGTAGCAACTCCTTTTTTCAGAGGCCAAAACCTACAGAGATAGCTCTCAGCTGCCATCGAAGGACTAGGACACACACAACTTAGCAAGGTCAGAGATAGAGTGAGTAGCTGAGCCTGTGGTTCTGAGGTTGTAGGGCAGTATTTTGACCACCATATCCATTCATTCTTCCCCCAGAAGAATACAGATTACCATTACAGATTACTGGGTAGACGTGGTGCTGAGGGACATGGTTTGGGGGTGGTTTTGGCATAGGTTTATGATTGGACTCGATCTTGAAGGTCTCTTCCAACTCAAGTGATTCTATGATTCTATGATTCTCTGAGGTCTCCTTTCTGTTCAGCCAAGCCAAGTATGATTGAGGGATCAGAGTGGCACTACAAGGAGCAGTCCTCTGCTTAACTGGTCTCTGTACAGTATCACAGGTCTACCTGTACACAACTGGAACAGGAAACACAGCCTAGGCTACCTCCACACTATGCAAGCCACCAGAGCTTGTAGCCTTCTCTTTTTACACGTCTCAGGTTTTTTGCAACTAAGAATATAGTCTTAGGAAGTTCCTTGAATAAGGTTTTAAATAGAAAAAAACCTAAGAGAAATTAAAGGAAACAACAGCAGGTAAAAAAGGGCCCTACTGTTTATATGTATTTTTATGTTTGGTTTTGATAAATCCATGCAGTCAAGACTCAGAGCATATCTGTGTTCATCAAGCTAGGCTTCCAGAGAGTAACATGACGCGTTATGGACTCTTCAAAATGTAATAAATTTCATCATAAGCATAATGCAGAATACATTATGGAGATGAAATTCAATCCTACTGGGAACAGGAAGCAGCCCCAATCCAGCCGATGTAAAACAAATTTCAGCAGCCGAGCTCTGGAATGGAAACTTTATAAAACAGCTGGACCAGAGAATAAGGCAGTTCAGCGGATCTAACAAGTCTAATGGATGGTGAGAAGAATGAAGAAGACAACAGGACGGAGGCCCAGATACTGAATCTCAGAAATGGAATTTGTAATGAAACTGAGAATAGCGTGAGTGCATACCACCACTTTCAGGCATCCACCTGAGCAAAGGAACCAGCGCATCAAAACTTGGGCCCCAGGTGGCATCTTATCACCTAGTGCCCTGTGTGAGTCTGTGGTCTAATCTCAATCACCTTACATTTGCCTGGATCAAATCCTCCCCTTCCCCTCCATTCCTGGCTTATCTTCTTAGGCAGCAGAAGGCTTCATCTGATGTAAATGCTTGTTATTTCACACTGAAACACAAGATTTTCTTCCACCTCTTGCCAACTGGCTCTACAAACACACCACTAAGTAAGCAATAAACAACACTTTTGGTTTAAACCACTCCTTTAACCCTGCGTGCTATAGAAGACGGTTGAAAATGGAGCAGCAGCTTTTAGCAAGACACTATGAATTTCTGACAAGCACACTTCTAAACGATACTCAAAAGGTTAGGTTATGTTCAGATACAAGATTTTATTATTATCTATATACTTACAAGTGAGTGCCCTGCTGCATATCTCCATCTTGCTCAGATACACAGAAACTTCCCAAATAATTAGCCAAACGAACAACCTCATGCAAGAAGTAAGATATTTAAAGAACTGATTAAATCAAGCAGTTGTTCCTTGGAGACCGACGAGAAAGTCATTTACCCTATGCCATAAGCCTTCCTTGTAAACCCACTCATTCCCTCTGACCGAAGTATCACCACACCTGCTTTCTTCTTCTTCACAAACCTGTTATGGCCAGGTACAGCTCTTGGATCCTCAGGGCTGTACTCTCTACTGGTTAAACT
Organism: Chionis minor; assembly: GCA_013398295.1. Classification (NCBI taxonomy): domain Eukaryota; kingdom Metazoa; phylum Chordata; class Aves; order Charadriiformes; family Chionidae; genus Chionis; species Chionis minor. Next base: position 381,851 of record VZSF01001212.1, read on the forward strand.
GGCAGAGCTTCAGTGAAGCCAGGGCTTTGTTCCTGACTGAAATCTCTGCCTTTATTCAATTCATGGGAAAAATTCAAGTCCTCACCAAGGAACAAAGTCAGCTACATCTCCTTTCAGTGGTTTTCATCATGGATGCAGCAAACCACCTGCTTATCTACTTGCTAACTTGCACAGCAATGCTGGTCATGAAGCTTGTCAAAAAGAAGCTAATACTTATTTTAAAGTTAAGCAAGCATAATGCATTAGACTTCAAGGGTCTGATACAGTCCAAGGTGTGCTGAATTGTAAGCCAAATGTTGGGTCTCTATCATCTGGTGGTGCCATCACTGTCAAATAAGAAAGTTGGCCAGAAATGGCATTCAGATGACCTCCAAGGACTGCTGTAACCTGTTGCTGACTGCTCAAATGATGACAGAACATGCGGCAAAATTCACCTCTGGGTGACTGGCTCCTGCATTTGCCATGCTCTTGGGCGAACATCCTGTCTGCAAGTTTCTAGGGTCTAATTCTTGACTTTGACATTTCAAAACTTGTGGTTAGCTATCACGCAGCCTGGTGGGCTCCCATTCCTACAAACACCTCCATTTCCTGGGCAGATCCATTTAGAGCAGTTCTAGGGCTGGGGCTGCTTTGAGCAGTCTCCTCAAACAAGCCATTCCCCTGCCTGGTGAGCAGGGCCAGAGACCCAGGGGCACGATCACCAGCACACCGACGCTGCAAGGGGAGCAGAGGAAGGGGTTTGGAGATATGGCTGCTCTGTTTCCACCTCAAACCATGTACTGCATGCCGCCTTTGCTTGAGATGGCCTGTATCCAAGGCAGGTGAAGTTTCAACTCAGCTCTCCAACCTCCCAGATGAAAGCTCCCACCACCATCCTATGGGGATACTCAACCCAAGGGCAGTGCCACAAAAAAGGTCACTGGTAGAGTTCAACCACCAGCTTTTCACCAGTATTGTCGCCTGTCCAGGGGAATTTAATTACAGTGGTCCTAGTCCACAAGCTCGCATGACTTTGTGTGGCACCGCATCGCTTTGCGCACAACAACCAGCTGCAGGCACCGCAGGCTGTCTCCACATCAACCGCCCCAGCAACTTCAGCCCTCACACGTGCACCTGAACCAGGTCTGAGGTACCCGCTGGGATGCTACCACAACCACCCAGGCAGCAGGGTGAACACTCTCTCACTTTTGAGCCTTCTGCTACTACTGAAAGCGGCTGCTTCCCCCTGGGCTAGCTGCTGGAAGCTGGGGTGAAACAGGAGGTTTTGTTTCTTGGGAGACTTTGGCTGCACAGTGGTCACAGAGGAACAGAACACTGTAAGTATCAAGGAGAAGGAAGGGAGGACAGCAAAAACCATCCCTGTATTTTAATCCTCCTCTTTGCTGCATGCTGAGCTTACCCGAGCACACAGAAATTAATGGAAACTGTAACGGAAAAACTTGAACTCTCTGAAAAACTGCATTTCTAAAACCAATAATCTCTGAGCTTCTGGCTGGCTGCAGGAGTATTTCCTGTGAAAGGTTTTAGGGGCAATCAAAAGGGCGAGGAAGCACCGCTACTCTTCACAGAGAGACAGCTGCTCATCACGCAAAGAGTCATCACCGACATGCTTTCCCTTTTTTGGGTTTAGGGAAGCAAAGGGCACCCAGACTTTCCTTCACCTGACTTCTTTAAGCCACCCTACTGCAGTGAAACGGGTATGTCCCACAGCTGGAGTGAGGGGTGCTGTGGATATCAGCTCTGCTGTCACTCTAAAAGAAGGACAATGAAAATAAATTTATACAGTGAAGTGAGAAGGATGGACAAGGTTAGCTGTGATGCCTTTCACGGAGAGAGTCAAAGCAAGAGGGCAGAAGGTAAGAGCGGTGAGAGGGTTCGGGGTGAGGACTAAGAGACAAACCAATTCCCACGGCACAGGCAAGCAAAACCCATTAGGGAATGCAAAGGGCTAAGTTCTGCTCTTCTTTACAAGCCCTTCAAAGAGATTACACAGACGTGAGTGTCAGCAGAAGGCGGCCCCGCATGCGGTTGTGGTTGTGGAAGGTGGATCTTGACCAGCAGCAGAAAACAGCATCTGCAGAGCCAGCCCTCATGGGGCTGCCGGAGAAAGGTCAAAGAGCAGGCTTTCAGGCAAAAAAAAAAAAAAANTTTTACGAAAAAAAAAAAAAAAAAAAAAAAAAAAAGGCAAACACATCATCACAAGGAATGGCAGTGGTGGTAAAAAAACGTGAGCAGCCAAGATATTCTCCCGCCTTTTATCCAAAGATCACCGGCCGTCAAGAGGAGAAGCAATTTATCTGCCACTGGTTAATATTTCTACTTGAGGTATGTGTGCACGTGAGGAGTGGTATGACAAGCACGTCCACTAATGTAACCGCCTTGTGGTAAAAAAGGAAATCTGCTGCTTAGGAACACACCCTGGTGTTAGGGAAAATCTGTCTGAGAAAAATGTATGGCACATGATCTGATTTTACATAATATGGATTTTTTCCTAAATTTCAAATTCTTACCATTTATTCCTTTTCATCATCATGCATAGAAGGGAACTACATTTCATTTTAATGTATTTGGTTTAAAAATGCATGCATTAAAAGAATACTAAAGTTAGCTTTTTTCTCCTCCCCCCCCCCCCCTCCCCCCCCCTCCC
>VZSF01001212.1:384576-399096 GCA_013398295.1 Chionis minor
TCTTTTTTTTCTCCCCCCCCCCCCCCTTCCCCCTCCCTTTTGACCATGGTAATTGTCCTTTCCTCAAAACTTATTTTTCAACGCCATGCTACAAAGGAGCATAGCTTCTTTAAAAAAAAAAAAAAAAGACAAAGCAATTGACCTTAAAAATCTCTTTTTTCCCTACAGTTGTGAGAAAGAAAACATCTATAATTGGCATATCTCATTAAAAAATTCAGCTATGCTATGAGACTCATAAGTGGGTAGCAAAGTGAGACTAACATTTTAATTAAGTCCTTTTCATTTCTAGACTAATTTTCTTTATATTATGTGGACCTTTGAGGGTTACAGATGCCTGTCCTAAGGTCAAAGGCATGCTAAAAACACCATTCCTCAGCCAAGTCTCCCTCAGTTACAGGTCAACTGCTTTTATCGAGAGTGTTTTAACTCTTTCATCCAGTATCTCCTTTTACATCCGCAGCTACACAAAACACGCCACTTATAGCAACCCAGCTCAAGCTCCTGCCTTCTTCAAGCTGGGAAGGGCTACGTAATGACTGATCTTCACAAGCACTCTCTTCAGGGTGATGCTTCCTTGGCAGGTAGCTCCTGGGAAGGTGAGTAGCGCGGATGCTGGATCTGTACCCACTTGCAGCAGATAAGCCGCGCTTCCCACCACGGATACTGGGACCAGTATGGAGGCATCAAAGCGGTCACGTACCACACTCAGTATGCCACCCGACAGCAGCAGCCTCCAGGTGCTCAGCAGGCGGTAGCAGACTGCAGGATAATCGATTTACCTACAGCTTCTTCCTCATCCCTGGACAGGCAGGTAAAGGCTCACGACCTACTTGCATCAGAGTACCCATCCTTTCCGCTTCTGTCAAGCTAATTTATATCCCCACCCTTTGCTTTCTGGCCAAATCACCAAGAAGTGAAACTTCCTCAAGAAGCCTCTCAGTGTTAGCAGCTCTTCAATGTAAGACTACACGTTTGAACACGCTCCAGGTCTTTTTTTTTTTTTTTNGGTCTTTTTTTTTTTTTTTCCTTTTTTTTTTTTGCGCCAGAGAAGCTGATTTCATTCAGTTGTCTTTCCGTTAGGTTGTCAGACTGGGAGACAAGGCTAGCAAAGCAGAGTGGAAGGTAACAGCAAAAAAAAAAAAAAGATGAGCATATACGGAGGGCTGACTGAAAACAGCCAAACACATGTTTATCTGGAAGCAAAATGCCTTAATAAATTGGTGAACACCGCATGTCAGCATGCACAGTGTAAGCACTTAATGACAAACACAAGAACTGTACTGTGAAACTGTCCCCTGGAAAACATCTAAAACTAAGGTGAGCTCACCCATTTGTTTAATTATTTATTTTAGGCATTAGCCATTTTTTATGTTAAGCTTGGTAAAACTTAAGTTTGGGTGGCTACAGCACTTCCAAATACTGGGTCAAACCTTAATCCCATGGAATCAGTAGAATCTTTGCCAGCAAGTTCAAGAGAATCAAAGATTCATACAAAATTACATTAAAAACACCGCAACAGTAAGGGCAGTAAGGGTCTCTCACAGCATAGCTTCTCCAAAATGAGCATGAGCTGACATCAAAAGATCTAGCATTATTCTTGAAACATGGGATACCCACAGATTTCAGTTTGCAATTCATTTTTTGTTTCTATTTCATTTTCAGGGCTGTAACAATGGCCAAGACAGGAGTTGAGACTTCATTAACAGAATGAAGACTTCTAAAAAATTAACAATTTTTACAGCCATTAGAAAGAGTTTGAGTACCTGCATTAATCACAGCTTAACCTGAGCAAACCAGAAATGAAAGAAAAACTCAATCACTATTCTATATTTGGCTTAATTTCACCCCGCTCAATCCACCTAATGCTGTGTAGTACATAAACCTTAGGCAACCTGCACAGGATTGTATTTCATCTTTCACATGGCCTCATTCCCCTAACGCCTGTCAACCACAACTGATGGTCACAGAGCCATCACCGTTTCACTCTCTTCCTTCTCCCACCTCCGCTTTGTATCATACCACCTGCCTCCTGCCATCCCACGGGAAGTCCAGCTCTATCTGCAGAAAATCAGACTCATCATACCTGGATACACTGTGCATACCTTAAATGTGAAGTTTTGCATGACTTCCAGGATAACAGATATACCCCCACAGCACCTCAGCAGGTTTTTTTGTGAGTTGTCACTGCTCGCAATCAGCTACTGCTTCCAGCAAACTGATAAAACAGGGCATGAACTGCTTCTGCCTCACTTATGCAGAGGGAGAGACAAGTTCTGAAAATGTTTCTAATTCCCGTCTGTTACTCACCTGAACTGAAATATTTCCATTACCTCCTGTGCTCCACAACCTATCAGCAAAACCTTCCAGCAGAAGAATTGTTTGAAGGCTTAAATGCAAATAATTTTTAAAAGTACCAGTCTTGAATCACTGATGACTTGACAAAAACTTTTGAGTCTCTCAGTGAGGCTGTTAAGGCTTAAAACAAACTCAGAGCTGCAATTGCCACCAAGAATGCCTTAATTAATACTTGGAAGTAATCTCAGTTTACTGACATAATGCAGCTACTGAGGAAGTCTCAGCTCCCTCTTTCTGTCATCCTCTCAGGCAGATGAAATTAAAATTGTAAGAGACGAAAGCAAGTAAGGGTTGAGAAGACCAGTATATTATGGAAGGCCAAGGCTGGACGCCCCACGCAAGGTCAGAGAACACCAGACTCTTCCAGGAGCCAAGCTGGGAACAAATTTGAGAAGGACCTGGCTCTTGCCAGCGAGGCTGTTGAAGGCTTTACCACTGCATGCATACAAGTAAACAAACCCCGGAAGAGCTGCATGACTCACAGTCACACCAAAGTAGTCATATAAAGCAGAAAAAGCTCACAGTTAAGGTACCTGAAACGTTGTTGAGGAGGATGAAGAACATGACTAGTTTGAGTCCTGTGAGGGACACCTCACACATCTGCCTTCAGGCCAAAGGACAGACAGAGGAGAAAACAGGGCTTTTTCTATTACAAGAGGATGGAGGAGCTGGCAAGGGACAAAGCACCACATAAAGAAAATTCACTGGCTGAGGGTCCAGGAGGACTCGGGTACCCTGACCTTCTATCACCCCTCTATCTCTCCGCCCACAGAGCCATTCGACAGCAATCCAAGCCCATCTGGGTACTGACAAAACCTCTTCACTAAGGTGCAGAATGCAACAATCTCAAAATGTGCTTTTCTGTCCTGTGGTTTGATACGAGCTTTACTTGAAATACTGTGCTCTCTCTGTTCTGATTAACATACCATTTACTGCCTGACTCATACCCCTCTCCTCACAAAACAGTGTAGATTTTATTCCTGCCTTTCTATTTCACTTGTTGAATGCTTAATAATAAAGATAAATGCCCTCTTTTTTTTTTTTTTTTTGGTAATTTATTACCTGCGTCATTGGCTGGCTTCTGCTGAAGATCACTGAGCTAAATGAAATTCTACAATTACACAAGCAGGAGTACTCAGCATTTTGCTATGGCTATCTATCCCTACCTTGACTAACAAGGAAGAAGAATGGCAGTTTTAAAATGATTGCTTTCTATTGTTCTAAAATAAAGTAACATTTTTAAAAATCATTCCATATCCCATCATTGCAAAGAGTAAATGTGCTCTGCATGCACTCCATGGTAAAATTCAGTAGGAGACCGGTGTAATGGGATTTAAAGCTGAACAGCTGTTTTTCTAGCCCTCTATAGCAGGGCAAACATCTTGGAATCAGGAATCAGCATGGTCTCAGCAGGAATTTAGGAGCCAGACAAATACATATCAAAAGAATAATGAAAAGTACCCTCTGCCCAACAAATCATTCTGTTCTTTCAAGAATTACCATTTTCAAAGTCTTCCTGTCTTTGGAACCCACACTGTTCACACTTACAAGCATATTTTCCTGCCCCATAAAAGGAGTAATGCATCCAAACATCTAATTTCAGGTGCATGCATTTTAGATCTCTGAAGCCATTTCACTGAGTTATTTAGCCAAGAAACCATGAATAAGTTCGGACCAGATTAAGTCATCCTTAAGGACTGTGAGGTAGATTCATCAGACCAAGTCTCTGCCAGCAACAGAAACTGCCTCTTCTGTATAAATGAAGCCAGGGAAGGAATTCTGCTTAAGATAAATGAATCCTTACCATTATAAAAGGATGGCAACATTAATAATTTAAGAAAGCGTTACGAAGATGCTAGTGTCCCAAGAAGAAATGACCGAGGAAGACACGGTTGTATGTTAGCCAATGTAAGTTCTGGTAAGTAATTGAAGACTTGCAAAAAAACACCAGTCCGTCCTAAAACACTAGTCACAGAATCACAGAATGGCAGGGGTTGGAAGGGACCTCTGGAGATCATCTGGTCCAACTCCCTGCCAAGTTCACCTAGAGCAGGTTGCAGATGATGGCGTCCAAGCAGGTTTTGAGTATCTCCAGAGACGGAGGCTCCACAACCTCTCTGAGCAGCCTGTTCCAGTGCTCTGCAACTCTCAAAGTAAAACGTTCCCCCGCACGTTGAGATGGAATTTCCCGTGTTACAGTTTGTGCCCATTGCCCCTTGTCCTATCCCTGGGCACCACTGAAAAGACTCTGGTCCATCCTCTTGACACCCACCCTTCAGATATTTACCGGCATTGATGAGATCCTCTGTCATTCTTCTCTTCTCCAGGCTAGACAGACCCAGGTCTCTCAGCCTTTCCTCATGAGAGAGGTGCTCCAGTCCCCTGATCACCTTCACAGCCCTCTACTGGACTCTCTCCAGTAGTCCCTTATCCTTCTTGAACTGGGTAGCCCAAACTGGACACAGTACTCCAGATGCGGCCTCACCAGGGCAGAGCAGAGGGTGAGGATGACCTCCCTCCACCTGCTGGCCACACTCTTCTTGATGTACCCCAGGATGCCATTGGCCTTCTTAGCCACAAGGGCACATCACTGGCCCATGGTCACCTGTTGTCCACCAGGTCTCCCAGATCTCCTTCTGCAGTCAAGTAGCTATTTCTAGTATCAAAAACCAACTTCTTAAAATACTTTAAAAAAAAATGTGAATTCTGGTCAGCAATTTGCTTCCTGATAATGCTCAACCTAAGTCCACAGTGGAAAACTTCAGTCACTGGGTGTGTATCACCACCATCACCGTCACATTCTCCTAATACAAGCACCATATTCTCCCCTTTGGCTATCAGTCTCTGCAATGCTGCATCAGCCAGAGACCAAAGAGAAAGTGCTGTCCTAAGAGGGCACTGACATCACGGACTAACGTCTTCAGCTACTGCCAGGAGCGCCGTGATGAGCAACGCCATCATTTTCAAAGCAACTATCTCCTACAGCCCAGCTCAACAGTGTAAGTTAGGGTACTGATCCACGCGTTGATGGCATCCTGCGTGGGTAAATAATACAAATTTCAAAGTCATGCGCTGACAGAACGCCACACTCCAACTCTCGTCCTAACTCCAGGTCACCAGGAGCAGTAATAACATCCATCCGTAGGTTAACTTTGTCTAACCTGAGGTGGAATACAGTTGATGTCAACTATTAATTAACACTGCCAATATTATTTTTTTTCCAGTAACAACAGTTTTCTGACAATAACTTTTTCTTTTCAGCACTGAAAGAATGTTTATAGGGCTGCTGGGCTGACAGACATTAAAGGATTTGCTCCTTCTTGAAATTAAAAAGTTGATCTTGCAAGCCTTTGTTTTTCCTTTGAGCACGCTAGTGGTGTTGATTCCAAACACAGGAGCATTTCATTGGATAAATGACTACAGATTAATTACAGATCATTATGTACTGGAAAATACAGACTATAACGCCAGGAAATGCAGAGCTATCAGTATTGAAAAAATGTCAGCAGGTTTATTTACCATTTCCTTGACCTATATATTCCTATTTAGAGAACAAAGCCAGCAGGAGCACAACAAGGTCAACGGTATTTACTCACTTTTTGCCATTCCAGCTAGGGCCTCTTTCTGTTACTCTTTGTTTAGCTTGGCATTAATATTTCTTCATGCAAACAGCTTATTCATGACTCTTGTGGTGATCAGAAATGAGGTCTGATGTCACGCTTAGGCAACAAGATTGTTACAGGTTGGAAAAAAAAAAAAGTAAGAAGAGGGTCTCAATCTTATATCTCAGGAGCTGTTACAGTGGCAGGAAAATTGTGCCTTTCATGGTCCCTTTTCCGTAGGGACAAATGCAGTCGTTTCCCAGGGCGATACTAAATAAATGGAATCCATCCCATTCACACCACTGCTACTCTGTCGAAAACCAGCTGTGTGTCTTCGCTTCTTTTAGGGGCACTGGTGAAGCCAAAGTAAAGAGCAGGGAAGGGACATGGGGACATGCTTTCCACCAACAACTCCAGCAGCTAGTTTCAAAATTGGACTCTGTTTAAATAGAAGAAATTTTTCACAAAAGGAAGCTGCAAACTATAAAGAGGTAAATCAGTGGGACAAAGCAAATAAAGTGCTTCATTCTATCTGAAATGACACCGCATTTTCTTCCGGTTAGCAAAAAAAACAGCTTATGGCTTTGGTCAACCCCAAACGATTTTCTTCCTGGTTCCCTGCTCTCCTTCCTCACCTTCTATTTCCATCACAGAACGACAAACTCAAGAAAATTTCTTTAATAATCCAATTAATGAACACAGATACATACAAAAACAGAATTAGTAGACAGAGGGGACATCCACTCCCTAATCTCTTTTTGTTATTTCAAGCGCCACATCCTTCCTCTTACTCTAGGTACCAAAGTTAAAAGAAGAATTTTGTCTGCCAAATTCAAGGTGCTAATACCATACAGAGAAACAGCTAAACCCTCATGATCCCAACTGGAAATAAACAAAGAAAACAAACTAACCTAAAGCAACTCAAAATGGTGGACCACTTGATGTTTGTAATTTCAAGTAAGCATACAACAAATCCTCCAAAAAACAACTCTACAGGGGAAAAAAAAAAATTGTATGCATAATTTCTGCTTAAAATTTTGGGCCAAAACTTTTCAGATCTGAGTAATTTTTGGCAGAAATCTGTATGTTCCAGAATTTTATTTTGCTATGGAAACTGCCTGCATAACAAAAACAAAGTCATAGACCAGCCAGTTCTAGTCAAAATTTCCTCCACTTTCGTAGGAACGACACAAGTGAATGATTGGCATGTAGTCCTTCAATAGCTTCTCATTAAAGATCATTCCTTGTAGCACAGGCACCGCTTTTCTCGCTGAGCACCTGTGAATTAGTTATATTCTGCAACTGCCTTGCATAATCTGTTAGCTGATGCAAGTCGTACACAGTCCAGCTCCAATATCCCCCACGTGAGCTGAACATGGTGACAGCCCGTGGGTGGGCCAGGTGCTCTTACCCGAGCTACATCTCCTCCAGGATGGGTGGCAGCACAGATTAACGTGGCCTTATGCTGTCTCTCCACTTCCATTACAGCTTAGAATCACAGAATGGGTTAGGTTGGAAGGGACCTTAAAGATCATCAAGTTCCAACCCGCCTGCCATGGGCAGGGACACCTCCCACAAGACCAAGTTGCTCAAAGCCACATCCAACCTGGCCTTGAACATCTTCAGGCATGGGGACTCCACAGCTTCTCTGGGCAACCTGTGCCAGTGTCTCACCGCCCTCGTGGTGAAAATTCTTCCTGATATCTAGTCTAAATCTCCCCTCTTCCAGTTTGAAGCCATTACCCCTCATCCTATCACTACATGTCCTTGTAAAAAAATCCCTCTCCAGCTTTCTCGTAGGCCCCTTTCAGATACTGGAAGATTCTGTGTAAAGCTCAAATTGAGTATCACCAAACCCCTCATCCTCCTTCTTTTCAGTTGCCTCCGTCCGTATCACCAAACCCCTCAGCTTGCTTCTTTTCAGTTGCCTCTGTCCTTAACTAACCTAAGATAATCGGAACATTTCCAAATTGTTTCTCAGATCCTTGGGTCACTGGCTTCATGCAGGAGGGCATGCATGAGAGCCGACGCAGAGCAGAAGCAGATGTACTCCCTACGTGACAGCCCCACATAAACAACGGCAGCTCTAAATTCACTGCTGTAGCGGTGCCTGGAATGACCACGTACCAACGGTTCTCCCCTTGCCTCTCCGGCAGCCTCGCAGCAGCAATGTGGGCTGCTACAACCCATGACCCACCTCTCGTTTTCCCAATACCACAGGCTGCTCCGAAGGGCTGTCCCCTCTCGTCTGATGCTCATGGGCGCAGAAAACCAACCCACAGCCACCTAGCCAGGACACCGCTTTACTGTGTCTGTGTTTGGAGTCTGCGCAGCCCCGTGCAGCCGGCAAACAGCAGGGTCTCAATGAAACCCTCAAGAAACTTGGTATTTCTTGAATGGCATTTTATCTTTCTGCTATTTTCTTCGCTGACGGACATTACCTGCTCCTAATGGCCTTCATGACTGACAAACTGCGCTACATCTTCTCATGTCTTTCCAAATAACAGTCACTGTATTCTCGAGATAACCAAGACTAATTTGTCCGAGTGATGCAAGGATGAGAAACCTTCATCAGTTTGCGGCTTACATTTGCACTGGAGAGACCTGGAATTCCCTTGACTCAGCCCAGTGTTAGAAGCGTAACGCTGGAGATTGGTGTCTCCTGACTCACCTATAACAACTATTACCCCACATTTCTTAAGGTGAACCCCTTTCTACTGGCAGCTGAAATCCCTGAATATCTCAGTTGCAAAGATGATCCACTGTCAACTAGTTTTTCATTCCCAGTTCTTAGAAACCTGTTCCATTTCTGGCTGGGTAGATCACAGCCAATGGTTCTGCAATCTGGTAGAGGTTTTGAGCTACTTGACGTCTCTCTGACACCGAAAAGATCTGCACACACTCCTGTTCCACACACACGAGTATTTCCCCTCCTCTGCCAACAGCGTTCCCAGCACAGGGACTAGTTGGAGACCCCCCCACGGTCCCTCTTCATCAGGACCACTGTCGCGCTCAGAGCAGCCAGCGGGCACGATCCCTCCTACAAAACAAATGGCATTTTGGGGGCACTTTGCAGCCCACCGGGGTCCACCATCCACAGCCCTGTATTTTGCAGGTCCTGGGGTCTGCCTGCTGAAGTGGTGTGGGGTCTCACCAGCAGGACCAGGGCCGTGCCGAGAGGTCGGAAAGAGTTTTAACACGGGAGAGCGCGGGTTCGCTCTGCGCCAGGGCCAGATGCCTGCATGAGCCTGTGGGAGCAGTTCTTCCGGCTCCATTTATCCAAATAAAGCATTGCCACCAGGACTGTGTTGTTCTGGCAGGTCACTGAGCGCGTTTCATCGGTATTACAAGCGGCCTTCGAGCACAAAGGAGCATGGTGGAGGTGTTTTAGGAAAGAAAAGGCACCCTTTTACAACGACTCTTCACTCTTCCAATACCTTTCCCTTCTCCAGTAAATGGTTCTCCTAGGATGCCCTAAAAAATCCCAGCTGCATTTTATGGAATTACATTTTTGAATTTTCTTGCTAAATATCTTAGTCAATTTAAAAACAAATAGCTAATAGAAACTGAGTTTCTCTGCAGTTCACGCGTTATTAAACACCCCCCTCCATGCACAAGGAATGGGCTTGCACAAGAAGGGCTGGAATAAGTAGAAAAATAAGTTACCGTAGAAGAGCTACCAGTAATTACTCAGCAAATACAATAAATTATTGTATATGTGGAAATTAAATGTACTTCATTTGTTGTCAGTGAGTATTTTGCAAGCGTGGGTGACAGAAGCATGCAGCAGAATATAAATGTGATACAACTGCCTTTTGCAGTATGTGTGTTTCCATCAAAGTTGGATTTTTTTTCTCCTCCTTCTCTCCTTTTGATTGATTTAAATTGATGGATGGTGAAGCAGGATTCTGCATTCACTGGTGCCTCAGCAAAGCAGTAGAAAGCAGCACGAGAAACATCTATGAAAATTCACGCTGAAATCTCATGCTCCCATTTGAGTTATGGAACAGGACAGCTCTTCTAAGAGGGTCCAACCCTCAGCTTCCCTAGAAACCTATTAGCTCTGACAAATTCTAAGCAGGCATTCAGGTCCACTCAGAGGAGACGACGCTGGGCACACCAGGCACGAGACTCAGACATGTTTCTTGAGACTAATACAGCATCTGTCCTGAGAGGGCCTTAGGAATGAGGTTGGATTTTGCAGTTGTGCAGAGTTCAATTTCAGAATCAGTTCCACCTTTGGAGATTCCAATAGTTGACTTAGAGCCATTAATAGAGTCAGTGTCTCACGGACATTTGCCATGAATTCTGCAAACCCTCTTCGTCACCAATAACAATTAACTCTAAATGTTGCTCCTCCATAGGATAACTTTTCTGAGCAAAGAATCAGCTCTCCACTTGCTACAGCACAACAAAGAGAAAATGAAAATCAAAGGAGGGCATTGTCAAGGCTATTTAAGCAAATGGCTTAAAGGAGTAGAGGATGTGTAGAAATATACGCACCCTGTATCGCCACTAAAGAAAGGAACACCTTTAAAACCAGAAAAGCAGAAACCTTACTCCAAATGCAAAGGATGTCCAAGCCTACGGATAACATTAAACCTCCACCTGGCAGATACAATTCTGTTAGCTGTCACAGAACGACATGCCTTTACATTTATACTGGTCCTCAGATCCCTAGAGGACGTGGTAAATTAATGATTAGCACATTTGTGCACGTGGATCTGCCTTGAAGCTACTTCTTGTTATGGTTAAGATATGAAAATAACACAGCATGAATCCTTCAGCAAGAAGGATCAAAACACTGTCTTACACATATAAGCCCATTCTGACCCACTCCCCTGCCTGTGGCCAGCCCTTTCCAACCTATTATGTCTTTGACTACTCCTGCAGGATTTTGACTATAACCAGAAAGGATGGCAGCTGCACAAGACGCACAGACAGTGTCATGGGTTGTCCCGCACCCTGCACTAGTGAAGTTCGACCCTTTTGAAATAAAACACAGAAACGCATTTGGGTAAGGAAATTTATCCTGTGTTTCAAGAGGGTGGACAGACTGCGATCCACTTGCTTATTATAAAAAGAAGGTAGCACAGCAAAGATTATCGTATGAATGACACTACCCTCCACTCCCTATGAATGTGTGTAGTTGCCCCCACCACTATTGGAGGTGATTCACTCAGTTACTGACTGTAAGGAGCTGTGATTGTTGACAACACAGACAGGCTCTTACGCTGTTTTGACAGTGGACAGTGACCTGCCACCAACGGAGCCGGTTTTCCAAAAAGGGAGGAGATGGGTGAATGTTGACCCTGTATCTAACAACCCAGCTAACAATTGCTCAGAGTAGCTACCGGTTCTGGAGCCTCCCTTTTTCAACTTTTGTTCCTGCTATCCAGTAGACATTGATGGTAGCACGATTTTAACAAAAGCATGAGATTTTCAGAATCAGGACATGCATCCTGAACAACAAAGGCACTCACAACTGCTCTCTCAGCTGCTGCCAAGCAAGCGTTTCTGAAAAGCACCATTGAAAAGCAAGTTTCACCCTGGATATGCAAACCCTGCAAACAATACCTAAATAGGTAAGAGAGGATATGTTAGCAAGCTGCAGCACCAATTTCACGTATTCGTAGCAATAAACATGTTGGTCGTTAGTTTTGTTTATGCCTGATCCAAACATGAACCTATTAAAAACCACAAGAGCTTTGGGTGTTCTTCAGAGAACTGGATTTGCAGATTAGTGGTTGCACCCAGTCTTTTCTGTCTGTGATCAGATTTAAAAAAAAAAAAAAAAAAGAAAAAAAAGCCTAAAAAGAAAGAAAACAATGCCTGTGAAGAGAGCACAGGGTTAAGTCTGCAGAACTCAATGTAACATCAACCCAGGCCATCTAAAGAGTGTAGATTTCCTCCGGAGCTGGGAAATTGAAAGCAGAGCATCACAGACCCCCAGTCAGAGCCACAACAGACACCATGCAGCAAGTTCTGGAGAACTAACTTCCCAGCTGCCAACCAAGTTGACAGAATAAAACTGAACCCATTTAATTCACATGGGAATCTCAACTGGGAAGCAATGGACGACAAAGCAAGCACAGGCTTCAAGGCTCAAGCTGTCATAAACAGGGCTGCTCTTACTTCCTAAGAAATAACCACTTTGATGTCAGTCTCTCAGAAAAAGGTGGTACAGCTGATTTCAGCATCCCTGTGCGAAAAACAGAGGAGAACTGACCGTGTATCACAGATTTGCTCCGCATAATTCATGAGAGAGAGAAGAGAAGAGAAAGGCTCACAGAGGCTTCTGCCATCAGCACTACAGAATTTGTTTTTGTTCTACCTTTACTTCCAGGAAACAATGATGGGGAAAAATAATCTTGAAGACAGATCTCACCTTGAAGAGTCACCAACCAACTCAAAAAGTCTTTTGCCATAACTTCGACCAGTACAAGTAGGCCAGCATTAGTGGATTAAAAAAATGTTCCTTTTGAGCACTGATGATATGTAGCTCTTTTCCATTAGAGAAGTGTGCGTATCTTGATGGCCTAGTTCCATGGAAAGTGACAATTCCACAACAAAATCCCAGCTAATTCACAATAGGTCCTTCTGAACACAACTAGAAAAACCCGCTTCCTCCACACTGCTGTACTATCCGCAGAAACTATTAAGGATACAAAATTAGAGCACTAGAAAGTAGGCTAATCAGTTCGACATACTATCTGATGAAGAAGCAATTATAGAAACGTTTTCTAATTTTAAAAAATCCCTCAAAACAACAAAGTCCATCTAGACTCCTACCACTGAACAAAGAGGCAGGCAAGAGTGAGCAAAGAGAAAAAAAGGAAAGTTTTTAATGATGATCAAAGCTGTCAAAGAAAATTAAGGTACAATATTAAAAAAAGACGACAGCCATGATGCAATTGCAAATTCAAAAATCTCTTTCTACTGCTACTGAACTCTCAATTTAGTCAAAATACGTCTGCAATTACAGACCCAGCAAAAGGTTCTGTAACTAAGCAGATATGACTGCATGGCTGAGGAATTAAGGATGCGGTTCCCCACCAGCTCTTTCTCTCCTCTCATGTCTTACCAATCAGAAAAAAAACCCCACCATTGTCTTTATCGTGTGTGTTGAAACAGGTTAGTAAGCACCAACGACCAGCAGTTTTGCCCAGTAAGTCTACATATGCTGAAACAAGATCACATCCATCATCAAAGAAAAATAGCACTAAGTATCATCCTTGTCGATACACGTGGGTTTAGCATGTTTTCCAGCATCACTGGTTTTCCACACAGAGTGAGCATAAGCCAACACTGAAATATGCCACGTGAGAGCCAGAAATGAAAGTTGAGGAGGAGAGGAATACAAATAAATAAGGGGAGGTAGTAGGGAGCTGTTGTCATAGCTCCCAGTACTTGACAGATCCTCAGTCGATGCAAAATTTGTCCTTTTTCCTCCCATGTCAAGAAGCCTCCAAAGCAGGTTCTCCTCCAGTATAGTACACTGAACCTTACCTATGGACAAATGCAGAAAAGACTTCCCCTAAGGTCTGAGCCGTCTTTATTTTTAGAAGTAGCCCCTCAAAACATCACACCTGAGAGCAGTAAGATGACTTAAAAAAGAGGAAGGTCCACAGTAATGTCCTTGGACTGAAGTGGATCTTGGAATTCAAAGGAAGTCACACCAAGCAGCCTGTGCCTCGGAGGGAACCCCTTCTGCAGCAGCTCCTCCGGGAACCTTCTTTCCCAAGTCAAGCACAAGAGCCCATTGTACAAAACCGAAAGGTTTTTAAAAAAACCTCCTTCCTTGTGCCCAGTACGAAACAGGCAGAAATCTGAGCACAGAGCCATGACCTCTGCTCTTCCTCACCATACCCATCTCGTTTTCAACAGGGAGGATGTCACCTGAAGTCCCCGCTCTGTCCCAGGTGTCCCCGTGCCGGCACAAAGACCACCTCCCACGCAGGACCACTACTGTTACCCTCACCCGTTTATTCCTGAAGTCCTCACCCAGAGGGACCACGACAACCATCGCACAACCCCAGGCGTCAGCTAGGAAATCCCATCCCGCTAACCTGCGAGCTCTAAACGACCGCTGACCAAAACGCCTGCATTTTTTTCCCCTTTTGGCACCACCTAGGTTTTCCAGAGATGCAAAAAGACTCAGGGCCAGGTCTCTCAAAACGTCCAAACCCGACAGGGAGGTGGCACACAGCGACATTTTCGCATCCCTGCTCCAGAGCTCCCTTTCCCCGGCGCGCAGCGCGTCCCTCCCGCCCCGCCGCAGCGCGCAGCCCTGGGTTCTCCCAAACTCCCAGCCAACTCCGCAGCCCCGGCAGAGCCCCCGGGAGAGGCGCATCCCGGGGGACGCGGCGAGTCACGGCCGCGCCGCGTCCGCCTTCCCCCGCCGCCGCCGCCGCCTCTCCGGGGGCCGCCCGCGGGAATCCCCCCGCCGGCCCCGCTCTCGGGGCGGAGACCCCCCGCGCCCCGTCCCCACGGACACGGCCTCGGCTCCCCCCATGGGGACCGCCGCCCCCGCACAGCCCCGCCGCGGAGGGGCGCGGACGGA
>VZSF01001212.1:404328-415428 GCA_013398295.1 Chionis minor
ATGCTCTTCCCCCCCCCCCCCCACTGTCTTAAGTTTTCTTATTAACAAGAGAGAAGATACCATTTCCATACGGGTAACAGCAAATTCCTAATTACTGTACAGGAAGAGATGAACAAACCAGAATTTGCCGAAGTGGAGATGCCCTGTATTTTTTCTGGTATGTGCCTAAAACCAGCACTCCATACAAACAGTGCACAATGTCTGAGAGCAAGATGAGATGCTGCTGTGCAACCTGCTGTAGGTGAACCTGCTCTGGCAGGGGGGTTGGACTAGATGATCTCCAGAGGTGCCTTCCAACCCCTGACATTCAATGATTCTGTAAGTCTATGTCTACCGTGATCCAGTTATCTCCACTGCCCTTTATCTGTTGGCTTAAAGCCTCAAATCAGGACACACCTTCTATTTGGTCAGTGTGTGAACTCAATTTTTACATTGCTTAAGCTATTTTATTTGGCCTATGTACACTTGCAGATTTTTTTTTTTGTTTCTTGTCAACTTGGCTTCTCTGGTCAGCATCGTGAACAGCACCGGGCAAGCCCTTCCCTAACACACAGATCAATGGAATTCCTTCTGTGTGGGTCACTAGCGGCCAGGGCATTCAGGAAAACACTTATCGCAATGGGAAAAATTCCCCACGTTTGTGTAAGAGTCAAAGAGGTGCAGATGTAGATCATTAACCCCCCTTCCCCATCATTTAGTGAACTTTTGACCTCCTATGACAGAACGGCTGTGCGATTCCCAGCACCAGAGTCCTTCTCCATGTGAGCTGGGACGTGCTGGGAGCCGGGACAAGCCCCGGTGGGGTTTGCTGTACACCTCAGAAGGCATCTCCCCCTTGTTTGTCCAGGAGTGGGTGACAAAGACCAAGCCACCAGAGAAAGCAGAGTGAGTGTTCCACAAACACCTGTTTTCCATTTTGGGGTGAAGGACTATTTCAGGTATTGCTACTCGAGTATCTTAACAATAAACTCTGCTTTTCCAAATAGGATTTGAAAGACAAAAAAATTTACAGGCAGCTTCAGAAGTATATAGCACTCACTTTTTGCAGATGTAGTCCTCAAATTGATGCTGGGTACTTCACTTGCTACTTGCTTGGCGCCTTAATGAGGCCACTTCACGTATAGACAAAAATCTTTTGACAAGAATAAGGACAAGGAATTCAACTGTATTACAGCCATGAAGACTAAAACTATTTCAGTACATCTTGAAAATCTCACCCATTAATTGCTCAGACACGAGCTAAAATTTAGAATTTAGTGACGTCCTAGTTTTGTTGAGATACTGTACATTATTTTCTTCGAGCTCTCTGAACATCATCCATCGTACTAAAAAGTAGGGAATTTAAACTCCTAAATGAGATGACTTCTGCTAGATCTAACGCCCTGAACAGTTGGCTGGGCAGCGGAAAAGCCTTACAGGCTCTTCATATTCTTTGGCATGAGCATTTAGGGAGGTTCAAGCAAGCAAAAATGTAACGTCTCTACACAAGAGAAGAGGCATTAGCAAAACAAGCAAATTTATGCTTTCAGAACAACCGTATGAAACGTGTGGAGACTACATCTTCAGCCTAGCTCACAAGTGGGTAAATGAGTCAGTGTAGCATGCAGCTGTCTGCTCTCCAGTCTAGTGTTCAGAATGCAGAAATTACCTCTGTAAAAGTTTCAGCGTCTGGTCAAGTCTTTTTAATAAAATTTCTTAAGTAAGAATCAGTCTCAAAGCACAAGCAAGATTCAACGCAACAGACAAATGAGACTCCTCCTAAATTTCTGTGAGTAGGTCTGCTTTGCAGTGGCTCCAGTTTCTCCGAGTTGCAGACCTCAGAAACAGGAGAGGTTGTCCTACACAAAGATGTACCAATTGAGCTAAATTGGCAACCCTGCCATTTATGTATTTTCATATCAACTCACAGGAATTTAGCTTGCCTGTCTTGTTTTGCTGAATTACATTTTGCCTCCTAGTTTCTAACCAAGCTATGCAAGATTTTCCTCGCTATAGCTTCACGTGTTTCCAGTTCACGTTAGTGGTTTTCTTCATTCTTGTACAAATGCGTCGAATTGCACTTTCTTTTCAGGTAAAATTCATACTCAACATGATCCTGTTTTAGTACTCAAAGCCAGTTCATTCCCTTTCCATCTTTTTGATTGCTTTTGAATACTGTTTTTAAAAGTGTACTCCATTTTTGGAGGTTGAACAGCCTCTGTGCCAAAAGGTAGCCAACTAAATTTTGATGTATCAGTGAAATTTTTAATAAAGAACCTTAATCTTCTGGCCTACATCAGCCATAGCTTGTACTTTGGTGTTTTTGACTTTATTGGATAAGTTCATGCTGCAGTTGCACCTTAAGTTAAAGTCCAGCAGCACTCATGAGTCAAGCAAGTCTTTCTGATTGTGAAATCCATCTGTGTATCCCTGGACCCCTTCCTCCTAGAGGGAAAGCACAAGCAACAGCTTTTCTAAGTGCATTTTATTCTGACCTCCAAGGACAAGCACTTGAGCACACTTACCGAGCTATTTAGACTCATGCTATAAGATCTGCCTAAAAGTCACCATTAGGGCTGCAGGCAAATGATGAGAGCACTGACTGGGCTCTGGCCTGAGGTTAACCAAACTCACAGGACGTGGAGAAATGTTGGACACGGCATGAGAAAACTGTTGGACATAACAAGTAGCAGTGTGAGATGCTGACAGAAGTGATAGGAGGTGCCACGAGAGACAGCCACATCTCACAGGTGGCAAAGGGGCAGTTGTGTGAGAGATGGCCAAACTCCACAGATGACAAGGGCAGTGCTAATGACCTCTTGGGAAGTACAATGTTGAAAAGCTACCAAACCCAGGCAGCTGAATCAGGTATATCCCATCAGACGAAGGTTACCCAGGTAAGAGTATCAGAAATACCAAATTTGGTGTCTGTGGGGAAAAAGGTTAGAGGTAGGTTGTTGATTTGGGAGGAGACTGGGGTGGACACAAGAACTTACAAAGGTGGTGAAAGGGAGAGTTAAGAAATGGCAAAAGGGATAATAAAGTCTGCAGACGATGTGCGTGGGGCTGTCTGGTGGTAGCCATCAGGCAGTCCTGCACTTGAACGTGGCAGCTGGAACAAGACAGTGAATAAAAGCCACAGCTACAGCCTCACCATGAGAGAGGGGCCTGGTCCCAGCTTCAGGAGGACTGGGTGGGAGAGGTCCACCCCTCTACCTGGGCGGACCAAACCGAGCATCCTTGTAACGCCGTGCACCCCCCATTCCAGGTCTGGCAGCATCGGAGGCGGTGCACCACTCCCTAAGAGAGCTCCCACACGCCTGTCCTTCCCCTGATCTCTGATGCTACTCCAGGGAAGGGCCAAGACATTTACACCTCTGCCATCCCACCACCCACGTCCTTGCCTCCTAACCCATTTTCATGGTTCCAGGTCCAAACAGTCTGTCATTTGCAGCATTGATGAAGCACAAAAGGAGTAGGAGCAGCTTTGGAAAGCCTGAGTTGACAATGCTAGGGTCACAAACAGTTGTTAGATCTATCAGGCAGTCCTTACCACTTTTCTTTTTCTCCAGTGTAGGAGCAATTTTAAAAGCCCTTTACCAAGCATTCACTTGTCACCAATTTAAAATCAGTTGCCTTCATATCAGCCAAGGACTTGATCTCCCCCTGCCCACTCTACCTCTTTCCTGCACAGGTTCTTCCCCTTCCATGTTCATCTGCTTCCTCATGACTCTGTAGCAGAGCTCAAAGGCGAGTGTGGTGCCTCTGAGCAGCACGTTTTTACACCAGCTCAAATGGCAAGGTGAATTTCTTTGTTCCTGTGCGCTTGGCTAACAACAAGGTTAGCATGCGGTAGTACAGTGCCTGATGTTTAAAACTAATTTGAAGTTTGTAGGACAGCTCTCTAGAAAGCAGGTTATTAAGGAGGGATGTAATTATTGAGTTTGATTGCACTGTCATCTGTCATGTTTGTTAAGTCCAACTGCCTACGTGTACAGCAGCTGAGAATCAGGTACAGAAATTGTAATGACTATTTTGGTGGCAGTTGGATAATGCTTACGTCAGAGAGGTTGTGTGGTTTGGTGGGGAAACGTGGCATCACACACACAAGAGCATTCAAAGTAACTGCTTAATTTTACAAGGCGTGATATTAAGCTCCTTGTTCTTCTGGCAAAGCAGATTTTTCCATCAGGCGTGAGGAATGGAGCTCCAGAAAGGCTGCTTGTGAAGTCAGGGGGTTTAACAACTGGAAATGCAGCCTGGAACACTAACTTCTTTAGAAGGTACTGTTTGAGACTAACCTTACTCTGTCAGGGAGTGCTTATCATGATAGGAGAGCAGAAAAGCTGCCCTTTCCTTTTAGTGCTTCCTTCCCACTTCAACAAAGTATCTATGAGTGATGACTGAACTGGCACCAACATTTATTTAAAAAGAAAATAAAATAGAGGGAAGGAAAGGGCCAGAAGAGGAGTTCCTACAGACCATTCCAGATTTACTGCCTATTGCATTGCTATCGGCAGCTGTGATACCTAGTTTTGGGAGGGTTGTAATCAGAATCTCGCACTGTATCAGTGCAAGCCAGCAGCACAATCCCTCCAGCTCTACAGCCCATCTTGCTCAGACTTAGGTGGAGGCATGCGGGTATTTCCTGGGTGAGCAAAGCAATGCATGGGAGCCCCACAGCACAGGGTTCCCACAAGGCTGGCCACACCAGTGTCTGAAAACAGCCACGATAACTGTGAAAGTGTCTTGCTGGAAATCTATAGGTTCTGCTGTCTTCTTCCTTTCGATGAAATTTGTGCATCTCTGGTGGGGGGAAGAAAAAAAAAAGAGAAGAAGAAGATTCAGTCTGTTTTTTGCAGTATTTAATTTTCCATAGAAATGACACACAACTGAAGGCAATGTGTAACAAGAAGGATGCCTGCTTTGGTTAATTAGAGACAAGGAACGAGGAAAGTTGGTGACTTGTGACCGTGACCTGAGTCAGCAGCTCTTATTAAATAAGGGCTATGCCCTTGATTGTCTCCCCTTTTGGGGAAAAAGTGAACTAGTTCAGCTCATCACCAGGCAGGGATTGCATGCCACCCTCAACAACATTGTGATGATGAATCATAAAGTCATAGAATCATAGAATCATGGAACAGCTTGGGTTGGGAAGGACCTTAAAGGTCATCTTGTCCACCCCCTGCAATGAGCAGGGACATCTTCAACTAGATCAGGTTGCTCAGAGCCCCACCCAACCTGACCTTGAGTGTTTCCAGGGATGGGACATCTACCACCTCTCTGGGCAACCTGTCCACCAGTTTTTTATCACCCTCATTGAAAAAAAATAATCTTCTTTATGTCTAGTCTAATTCTCCCCTCTTCTAGTTTAAAACCGTTACCCCTTGTCCTATTGCAACAGGCTATACTAAAATGTCTGTCCCTATCTTTCTTATGAGCCCCCTTTAAGTACTGAAGTCCTCTATCCATGGTGACTTCTCCAGGCTGACCAGCCCCAACTCTCTCAGTCTGTCTTCACAGGAGAGGTGTTCCAGCCCTCTGACCATTTCTGTGGCCCTCCTCTGGGCCTGCTCCATGTCTTTACATGAATGGAGTCTTAAAATGGAGTCTTAAAAATGGCGTCTTAAAAAAAACAACTAGAAGTTTTTATATACACATAGCAGTTGTGGTGAGGTGACAAGCCACCGCCAGCCTGATCAAAGTGTAGGCAGAGGAAGAAATGCCATCTGCATGCCATCAGCTGCAGAGCACGTTGGATGGCAGCCCACAACCACCTCCTGCCCTGTGGAGGTGGATAAGGCAGTCTAAGTGCCAAGAAGAGCGTAAATGGTGAAGGCTTGGTACACAGGTTTAGCTACCAACCAACAGAAAAAATGTATTTCATAAGAGACCCAAGGGACGAGCATGAATCAGGAAAGACTTTTCTCCTCTGAGAACAGGTTCACACATAAGGCCTGTCTAGGTTTTTTGTGTTGCATTTGATCATGCTGTGACTTGCCAAGATGTGCATTCAAGAAGGTGGAGGATACACCATTGGCTTGATGAGAGAGACTCCCAGGGGTGTTTCCAAAGTGTGACCAGACCTCTCTGCCTCATTCACTCCAGTGATTTTGTTGATTTAAGAGGGTAATCCACAATGTTTGGAAGGAGAGGAGAAAACAAAGAGAATTTGGCTCCACTCAAGTTTGGTTCCTCAGTTGAAAAATGCTTCCTCTGGGAAAAATATAGCAACTGTGTACTGTCCCTGCCAGTTCTCTTTGATGAGTGTTGGGGTAGAAGACACAGCAGCGAGGGTGGAGAAGAACCTACATATTTTTCATCACCACTTTGTGCCCTGC
Source organism: Chionis minor (assembly GCA_013398295.1). NCBI lineage: Eukaryota > Metazoa > Chordata > Aves > Charadriiformes > Chionidae > Chionis > Chionis minor. The sequence continues at coordinate 410,649 of VZSF01001212.1, forward strand.
TAGGTTTAATGCAAGATACAGGAGCACCAAGTAGCACAGAATAGGATTTTTATCAGGTACAAACACTTTGAGTTGCTTTAATTAGCTTTAGAGTACCTAAAAGAGTTTAGAAATACTAGGGAAAACATTTTGTTTATATACACGGGATTCCTTTCTCCATTCTCAAGAGGATCATGTTAAGCTCTCCAGGCACCATGACACTACATACCTGTGGCGGGCACCGTCCATTTTGAGATCAACCACTATTGTGCTCTTGAAGGGCCAGATGCACAATCTGGTCCAGAGAAATTTTTTCCCTGTACACAGGCAGATACGTCGCAAGGGTGTGTAGAATGTCCTGTGACAGCTCAGAGATACAACAGAAGCAGGGTCCTACAGACCCGTCAAGGGTAGGGTTGATTCGACCTTGCCAATCAGAAATTTCACACACCCTACTCAACAGTCTGAGCAGAGCAGCTGTTTCCTGACATTGATTCTTACAGCAGTTTCCGGATACACCCCAAAACCTGATACCCTAGTGCTTCATAATACCTCAGGGTTTTCAAAGGAAGTCTATTCTTTAGGTCTGCAGATCTTCCAGACACCCTGGCCATGACCAGGTATCTCATGACTGTAGGAATCAGAGGTTCCAGAATCAGTAGAGGACTTGAGATTCTCAGATCAAAGGATCAGCACAAGCCCTACAGCTCCTAGATATATGATCATTTACATAGAAATTGTTCTCTGCCACCAGAAAACTAGGATGCAAGAAATGCCTGGATTTCAAGCCTTGAAAAACCTGGAGGTCTTTGGTAGTTTCTGACTGGGAGAGGAAAGCCAGGGCCTTGGGAAAGTTGAAAGGAAATAGCGGCTGGTCAAAGAGACAGAGGAGTGGTGTTTCTGGACAGTATCAAGGGGTATAAAAATTTAAGTAGTTCATGTTGGTCCTAAATCAGCTGCTGTCCTAAAACGGAATGGATATTAAATGTCAATTAAAAAAAATAGGAAAACAGAACAACAAAAAAAGAGTTAATACACACGGCATCTACGGAGTACTGGCTCCTCAGATATGGGTTCCCAGAAGCGAGGCTTGCTTTGAGAAGGCAGTACAACCCGGTTTGTGTAATGACAAGCTCAATTCACTTAGCTCCTCCAGGACGAGAACAATTTGAAAGTGACGAATATAAAGAATTTGGATACCAAGATTGTTGTATACATTCCTAGCCCAAGTAATGACTGGATTTATTCACCTGCTTCAGAGAGGTTCTGATTACTGATAAAAGAGGGGAAATGAACAGAGAGGGAACGAGAGAGAAAATGCAAAGTGTTAACTGCTGAGGGAGCAGGCAGAGTAGAAGCAGGTGGCGTAGTTACTCAGCTCCAGCCCTTTTGTCCATCCCAGACCTTATGAAGAGCAAAGCTGAGCTTTTACCATGCATCAGAATAGCCTCGACTTTAGGCAAGCAGCAGGAGCTTCCTGGACATTAGGCAGCTCACTGGCACCTCAAGACTTTCTCCAGCTCTTCTATTGTGTAGCCGCAAGGTCTCCTGGAGCGCCAGGTTAGTGCCAAGCACCGGGCTTGTTAAAAGGAGGAGAGGATGAGGAAGGAAAGGTGGGGGGAGTGACACACCACCCAAGCTGCTTCAGGACTGGTGCTGCAGATTCTCTCCTAGGGTAGCATTAACTCCTGCCACTGAGATGAGTCCTTGGCACTGGCTTGACAGCACCGATTAATTCTGGAAGACAAGATGAGCCTTAGTGCAGAGACTTCCATCAACCCAATTTCCCTTCTCCGTCTCCAGCTGCCCCCCTGTGCCAGCACCATCAGGGACCTCCATGCTAATGAGGACCGAGGCATTTCCATACCACCTCTCCACATCTCCACCCTGAGCTTTTGGACATACGTTAGCCTGAATCCAAAACTGAAATTTGTCTTTGTTTAACAAAAGATGGGAATCGAGAGTGGCAGAAGCCCACACTCCACTTGCTTTAGAAGTGCAAAGACTGCAACTATTGCAGGAGACTCCGGCTTCAACTAACCTGGGGCGCCGTCTCCCCAAAAAGACAAGCGGGTGCCTCTCTGCCCACTGCAGATTAGAGGAAAACTTGAACACCAGCCCTCGACGTGAGCATCTCGATAGCAAACTGGCAAGTGTTTTAACAAATGACATGTTTCTGGCATCCACCTCCTTGGTAATTGTGCCCCAGCGTGACACCCACCACCTTCTTCTGACGTTGAAGGGAAGCAAGGCAGGCAGGAAAGAATGGGTTGTTGCAATAGTTGCCTGCTAGCAAAAAGAAAGTGAGTAGCACTACCACGATCACACCTTCATTTTGTTAAATAAAATGAATATTGGGATCATCTAACTCAGGGCGATTTGAGGAGCATAAACAGGATTGCAACTGTATTATTTTATGTCCAAGAATATCCTGTCACTTCTTAGAACTCTTATCACTTGGAAGGACCAGGAATTGTCTTCCTGTCGCCCCGCACTTAACGACTGTCACCACGAGGTGAGACACTGAGCGCAATGAAACAGCCGAGTTGGGTCTGTCATTAGGACATGAATGCCAGATACATTTTCTCTATAAAACCACACTATTGTGCAACAATATGACCTGTCAGTCATGCCCTGTGCTTCTGCACCTCTCCAGAACACTTAGGAGGCACCACTGCTTACTAGGTAGTACTTGTCCCGCATTAACTTTTGACAGGAAGGTAAAGAATTTCACTTCTACTGGCAGTGAAAAATGAGGCAAAGGCATGAATCTGGACTCGGAGTGCTTCGATGTCTGCTTCTCTTCAAACTTTCCAAGCTTGAGTTTGTTCACACTCCCCACAAAATACAGTTATTTTAAAGATTCGGTTTCAGAATTTGATAAAGTGCAAGGAATTAAATTTCCCTTCACAAAATCAGGTGTGGGAGGATTGGGATATCACGGTTTTAAGAGAAAAAAGATGGCTTCCCAGGTTGGTGGGATCAATGTTGTTTTCTGCCTACCGGCAGATGGTCTTAGTTGACACCTATCTAAACAGAAATGGAACCTGAATCACAACAAAGGCTTTCTTTTCTTTGTAAACTCTTAAGCTGGGATGATTTAAAAAGTGAGGGTTTTGTAATCCCTTGGTGTATTTTTAAGTCTAGGTACCTCAAACGGTGCTTGAAATTGCTGAGTATGGAAAGACGCTCTGGAGAAAACAGAATTGTTAAGACATTGTTCGTGCACACTGTGCAGGTGAGTTGAATGAGGAAAGCAGATGCAGACTGTGAGGTACATTGTTAAAGGCTGAAGAAACCCATAGCATTGTTTTAGTGAAGTCAGTGACGTCACCCTTCCATTTGTTTGTTCTGTTTTGCTAATTTCGGCCAGCTATTTACTTGGTTGAACTGTGAAGTGAATGATAAATTAATAAGACTGCTCATTCTACGATAATTAGTTGGCTCTTTCTTGAACATTTTCCCTTACCATGTCTCAACATTTATTACAGTTACCAGTATTATTCCTGTCCCACAAGTCTGGGGGAAAAACCCTGAACACAAAGAGGTGCAGGAACTCGCTCAACGTCATCCCATGCACGTAGCAGACATCTTCCCCTGCCCCAGGCAACGCTCAGAGCCACCAGTATGTGGGAATCACTACGGAACACTTAATCTGTCCCTGAAACGTACAGATTCAAGAAAGAGGATTTATCTTTGCTAATTGATTTCTGTTGAAAGATTTGGAGCTGAAGGGGCCCAGAAAGCAGTTATTAAGCAGTTCTGGTGAAGTGAGTTGGGGATGCAAATAATGCGGAACATAGCATGCAAACAGGACCCACCTGTTAAAGGAAAATCAAATGTCAAGAAGAGTTGAAACAAACCCCACGTCTTCATTCTGATCATGGAGATGCAACGACATTTGTGTAGGCAGGAAAGGTTTGCTGTAAACGTGTGCTCAAAGGCCCTCACGGAGGACTGTTTTCTACCTCATCCTGTTCCTCCTTCCCCTACACCCTCACTGGGGATTCAACCTAAATGGGTCATGACTTGACTAACTTTGATGTGAACGGTAAACACTTCATCTCCTACTCTACAAAGCCTGTTGGTTAATATTTATAGGGCTTGAGGAATGTTAAGTTATTTGAGAAGGAGCATATATATTCCCACAAATACAGGGGAGGAATAGAGGAGAAGAGATTGTCAAAGTGTACGAAGACATCGCATCATGAAGAGCCTTGTGAAGACATTAGATGCTGATGGAGCTAGTTATGTACAAAAGGAACTCAGTCATTTTAATGAACACATTTCATGAAAGTTTAATAACTGTCTTATGTTGCATCTTGAATCTCAGGCTGCTGAAAGAAGGTGATCACATGTGAGTCTCTGCTTTCCTTTTTCATCCTACGTTGTTGTTAAAAGCATTAACCCTAACAACTCAAAGGGAAAGCAGAGCGCTTTCAGATGCAGAGCTTCAAAACTTTTGATTTATGCAAGCTTCTTGATTTTAGAAAGTTTTGCTTTGTCTTTGAAAGTGCTGACCCTGAGTTTCCACTGGAGCCCCGAATGACATGATAAATCATAAAGCTTATGAGAGTGCTGGGAGTTTTTTCTCCAACAAAAGTATGAATGGAGCAGGAGAGTGTAATAGTTAGGGTGCCTTAGCCTGGCACAGAGCAGAGATCAGGCAGCAGGACCTCCAGTTTCACCCAAGGAGGAAAGCTCTAAGTCGTACATCCTTCATCTCACCCTCAGCCCTTCTCCCCTCCACTGCCTTATGCATATCCCCACATTCCTTACATTTCCAATGGGCTCTGCATTG
>VZSF01001213.1:249-37190 GCA_013398295.1 Chionis minor
CAGGGTGGCTTGGGCTCCCCCCCCCCCCCTTTTTTTTTTTTTTCCCTTTTTTTTTCTCACCCCCAGTTCACGGAGTAGTCAATAGCATTTAAAGTGGGGTGCGAAAAAAAATAATCGTATTTTTCTCTTCTGTCCCCCAGCTGTGGGGGAAAAAAAGAGGCTTTTTGAGGAGGAGATACGCTGTGGGGCATTTGATGAGTGATTGCACGTGTGCTGGAGGGGCTGGGAAGGAGTTCAGGATGTGGGAGATACTGTTTGGTTTCTGCTTCTGACAGTGAGGCAATATCAGACATGTAAAGAAGGGGGGGGATGGGAAATGAGGTATTTTTAATTTTTTTTTTTTTTCCCCCCCAACAATACTTACTGGTAATATTTCCAGGCCTTCCTGCGCTGTCTTGTAGAAAAACCTTTGCTGGAACGACCCCTGAGAGCCCAAGAGGACTGTGTGTAACAACTTTTAAAAATAAACTTTGAGATTCCAGGGCAAGCTAATTGCGGAGTTCTCTGCCAGCTGTTTCTATCGGGATGAGCCAGACCTGAACGTGCGTGAGCGGAGTTTTTATTTCGGAGGAGAGGAGGCCGAAATGCGGCGGGGCTGGTCCAGCCCTTCTTCCCCCAGGAGACGTTGGAGTGGGGTCAGCAGAGGGCTTGGTCTGCAAAGCCCCGTGGTGGCGACTGTCATCCTCTTCACCCAGACCAGAGCGGTGCATGACGGTACCCACCATAACTAAATAGAAATACAGGCCATGTTTTTGAGGAAATTGGGCGATGCCTCTCCCCCAGCGCTTGTGGGGAGCGCTGCCGTGCTGCGGGGTCGCCGAAGGTCTGTGTAGTTCGGTGCAGGTTTCAGGGCTAGGAGGGGCGTCCTGTTGTTTAGATTTTGGGTAGTTTATGAAATAAATGGAAGGTGCGGGCCTTTTCTCGTCACTGGGTGGATGATGCCCGCTTACGCTAGCCACCCCAAAGTTGTTGCGGTGGAGCCTCTGTGCTTCAGGCTGCTGGGTCACCTCCCTGAGCCTTGTGTGGCCGCTGACGCCACTTCTCAGGGTGGCCACCAGCCTTGCTCGTTCCCTCAGTAAGTGACATATGCGTTGTGTAACAGGTCTCGTGAGTACAAGGTTGGTTTTGACCAAGTCTTCGTTTGAACCAAGTAAAACGAGACTGTGAGTGAGGTGTTCGTGTATTAATAAAGCTGGGGAAAACACTTAAAAAAAAAATACTGAAGCATTTTAGCTCGTGGCTCATGAAGTATTGCATCTTGATTTGTTTTGTTGGAGGATGGTTGTGGTTTGGCTTCCCTTGACGTAACTACAAAATGAAACAAAAATTAATTTCTTGAAGTGGAAATTTCATTTTTAGAAGAGCTGAAATGGATGCAGCACCGAGACTTTGACCTTCCCCGCTCCTGACTAGTGGTTGTTTACTACAGCTGCAGCTGTGCGTCTTTGAAAGAGGAGGAGCTGCAAACACAAGCATGCTCGCTTTCCCCAGCTAAGAGGAAGACGTATAATGAGCGTGCTGTTTCAAAGTGAGATGTGAAGAAAAGCGTTGAGCAGTCAGGTTGTGGCTTTTCCTTTCCTTTTGTGCAAGGTGGGCTGTGCTGTGCTGTATCTGCAAGACAAATTTTGAGTCTCGGAAGTGCGAATGTGAAAGCATGAAATGACTACGTTTCCTATGCAGTGAAAAATGAATTAATTTTTTTTTTATTTTAAATTAAATGCATGCTTACGCTAGAAAAGAGAAACTCTTTCGCACTGTAGTAGTAAGGACACTTTCAACATTGTTTGTCAGCGGAAAAAGCTCCATGTAACCTTACCCTGTGTTCAACAACTGAACTTTAGACGGTCCTCTTGCTTCAACTGCATGGTTTTTTTTTTTTTTTTTTTGAAGTGGGTACTAAATGCCAAAAAAAAGGGCGGGGGCAACAAGAATTATATTTGAGAATTCAGTGTCAAAAGGATTTTTTTAGTTTACAGCTAGGAATACAGCTATGTTGACAAACTTGACTGGAGTGTTGACTACCTATGTGGCACTGTTGGAACAAGTGGGTAAAATTGGACCAATGTGAGGATAGTTGTGCGGTCTCTTTTGGTTTATAAACCCCCACAACTGTGCTAGTGGCACTGTGTTTGTGTTTGGAAGCTCTTTTCTGTGCAGAAGGTCTGCTTAGACTTGGTGCCCTAAAAATCTGTGAACTTTCTCATAGTTCTGCAAAGTTCAGTGTGACTGGTAGGTTTGAAGTTTATTCTGAGTCTGTGCTCTCGTGTTTGCTCCCAAGCAATAACTATAATACAAAAATGGTAGAGTATTCTTTAATTCATTGTATTTACCTTTTGGCGGCAGAGAGTTCTTAAAATAATACTGAGAGACAGAAGGAAGAGGAAAAATGAACGTAGCTTTGCCAAGAAGTCAGTGGATCTACACTGCATGTAACACTGAGCTTGTGTGGACTTTCTTTTCTTCAGTTCAGTGTAAAATCTCATTGTATTAATCAGAAAGCGTGATCTAGACTCTGGTCTGAACCAAAATCAAATTATAATATACAAATAGTCCTTGCATTTACATCTACTGCAGAATGATGTGTTTTGATTTGGAGAAGACAACTTTAAATTATGGTGTGCCTTGCTCCTATAACTATTTCTGTCATTTCCTGTGTTTTTGGGAAGGGATGATGGCATGAGCCATCCCAGTGTTTCTCAAGTGAAATACATGGCAGAACTTGGGAGTGAATGTATGAAGTCATGTGAAATACATTCACGGGCTGTATGCTTCACACTGACTATGTTTCTTCTTGTGCTCCACATCTGCGCACATCAGCTCCAGTGTCAGAGGAGGCCCTTCAGCTGCAGGTACAAGGGTAGGACTTGTCTAGGTGTTGGCTTGCTGATTATTCCTTTTTTTTTTTTTTTCTCCTTTCCCTTAGAGTTCAGTAAAATCACAAGACTGCAAAAGCTAAGGTTTATCAGAACTACAGCTGTGTGTGTTAGAGTCAAGGGAGATCCCATGATTAAAAAACTATTAAAAGTGTATGCTCAGCGATACTGACTAAAGTTTGCCAAGACCATTGCACACTGGCATTTCCTACCTGCTGAATGCAATTCTAGCAATGTCTGTAATTTTCTATAATCTCCTGTTTTGTTTATGTGTTAATAGATATCTATATATGTGTGTATATATATATATACTTTTTTTTTTTCCCCTTGAAACAAATGCCCTCATGTGCAATGGTGCTTATCCTTTTGTGGGTTGCTGGTAGTGCTGGCGTTGACAGGCTTTGGAGTTGCAGCGCAGACCAGCACCACTTGAGTTAAGGAATGTCTGGTTAGCAGTAGCCAGCTTTTGTCCTCTCTGTGAACCAGCCTCCAGGACGGGGAATGAAGCACGCTCTTTGCTAATGGCTGGCACGGCATTTGCTACATAGCAGAGTAATGGTGGGACTCAAAAATCCCAAGCTCTGTTTCCTGGCTGTGGGGCGAGCGTGTTCTCGTCGTTTAAATGTAGAACAATCAAATGCATGACCTTGGACATCCGCACCATGAAGGGGGTAATTAATCAGATGGTATATCGTGTTGGGCGACCTGAGTTCTGGTCTCGGTTTTGTCAAATGTCACCTAGGACAACCACTTCGTTACCCTCTCTGTGAGGTGGTAAGCAGGGGCCCTAATTCCTAATTAGCGTGGGGCATTGTCCAGTGGTCAGAGCTTCGAAGAGCCCGAGGTTATGCGTGCTAATGGTGATCCTCCTGCTGACTGCCTAAATAGCTTCTTTTTCTCTGCCTTGGCCAAGAAGGGCTTTGCCGATGGTGGTGTTGCATCTCTTCTGGAGCCGTATAGGTCCCTGATGGCAATGCGGGAAGCACAGTGATGCTGGCTGGCCGTGTTGGTGCAGGTGACATGCAGAGAGCTCAGTCCGGCTGGAAATAAGTTCAGGACTGTTAACAGAGTCAGAGATGCTGCTAACAAGCTCTGGAAGCCTTCCTGAGCATGGGCGAACTTTAATTCTCCTGTATTTTATTCAGGTCTCGACAGGCTGGCATTGATGTGGGTAAAAGCAGCTATCTGACCCCAGCAGTTTCTGTCTTTTTCTGTGAGTTCCCAAGGGAGAATCTTTCCAAACAAAATATTCTGGATTATTTTTTAGGTTTTTTTCCTCTACCAAAATTGCGCGAAGTGACTGGTGTGTTCTCAAAAACTTTCAAATACAGCTTCACAGAAACAGTCACTGAGAATTTCAGCTGAAATGATTGAAGTTTGTTAAGTGGAATAATGCAATATTAGAAATTCGCAACATGAATTCCAAAAAATAACTGTGACCGTTGTCATTTACCATGGATCTTACCATTTTTTTTTCCACGGGACCAGCATTGTCAGATGGCCTGCTAAAATTGAGGACACCTTTTGTAGCGGATGTGATAACATGTTCTCATCCAAGGTAGCCACTGAGATTGCCAGTTCTTCCTAGGAAAAAAGGAAGATAACGGCTGTAAGTATTATGTAGTAACATCTGACATGAATCTGAGCAGGACGTGGCTTAAAACCAGAAAAATATAGAAATATTTCTTCTGTGTCCGTCTTTATTTTCAGAGTGCAATGCTGGCATAAACCAGTTTTGAGTTAGTCTTCAAGTATGGGTTGGCAGTGCTCTAGAAGAGCATGTAAAGAGATTGATGACACTTTAAAATGTTTTTAAGTGTTGGACAGTAGTTGGAGCTCTTCCAGTTCCTTTTTCAGAGAGTCTTTCAGTTACAAGAAAATTTGGTTTAAGTGGGAAATGAAAAGATTTTTCTTAAAAAAACAAAGGTGGGGAAAAACATTCCTTTCCAGTTTCTGAATATTGGTAGCAGTTATAAGGTGACTTAATTTTTCACTGGTTTCATCTCAGCAAGGAAGTCTTTTGTATAGACAGTGCCCTACAGAATTTTGAAAGGAAAAAATGAGCGATGTGGGTTATTTTTCGCCTTTTGAAAGGGAAAGCATGCAAACTCAGTCTAGTTAGCAAGCAGATTTGGAGGCTGCTATTTCAGAAAGTGTTGCCATTTTCACTTTTACTTTACAGATCCATATTCAGCTAAATCAACATTTCGCTAAAATGTCTTTGACATTTGTCTCAAGAGTATGTATCAATAATTATGGACCTTCTATTTTGAGAAGGTAGTAGTGACATCGAACAGTCAAATATAAACATAGCACAAACTGAAAAATATTGTGAGGTTTAAAACACTCTTTCTTCTTTGCATTCCAAACCTTATCCAAGATGGATTTATTTTGTGCTTGCTGGAGATGTGCTCTCCTTTAGGTTTCACATGTTGCTGGATTTTAGAAGACAGTATTTCTTTTTCATTGCGGTGCTCAAAAAGCATGTGGGCTAGGCAGGGATGGAAGGCTTGAGTCTCTGCAATCATAGGCACTTGCCTAAGTCAGTTCTGGCGGATAGCTTGAATAAAACATGTTCCTTTCCCAAAAAGAGGAGCCTACCTCATCGTTGCCTCTGAGGTATGTGATCCATGGCACCAGGATCATTCTCATGGCCAAAAGACCATCAGGAAAACCTCTGTGATGGCTGACAGCAGAGGACGTCTCGTATGTTTAGCTCACACATTGGTGTGTGCGCTGTACTTGTTTCAAGACAGGTGAGAGTCCCCTGCAACCCTTAACTTTCTGTGATTCTGTGAGAGGAGACCTGCTCTGCTCAAATCCTGGGAGAAGCATTCCTGGCCCCTGCAGGATTTGGTGGTGGTGAGGAAGCAGTAGCAGCTTCTGTGGGTTCTTCTTGTGGCTTTCGTTATTTGGTGTTTAACTTAACCCGTGTGTTGTGAGAGCAGGCACCCCTAGCCAGGCTGTGGTTTCCTACAGGAGGGACAGCACCGAGAGCTTAGCGGTTTGGTACCCAGGTCCTCTTGTGGGCATAGCCTGAAGTCCATCAGCAGAAATGAAAAATACCTGTGCATTCAGATCCCTCCCAAATACTATTGAAGTTCTACGTATGTGCCGCTTTCATTGACGCATCTTTGTCCTTGCCTTAAAAAAGAAAAAAAAAAACCACCGCAAAAAACCCCCCAAAAATAAAAAACCAAAAAACCAACAACCCCCAAAAAAGAGGAAATAAAAGGCAACAATTTCTTCTTGTGGTGAATTCTGACCCCAATCCATGTTGCACGTTCCCATCCGTCAGTTCTCGTCCCTGTGTGTTTAGCTGTTGCACTGCCTTCTGCCCCTCGCCAGCTGCGCTGCCCTCTTTGGGTGAGGGGCGCTCTTCTCCGACATTCTGTTTCTCATGCTGTTACCCTTCTGCTGATGACCTGAATGGGACAGTGTCTTGCCGTTAAAAAGCTTCTTTAATTGTTATTTCCAGCCACATTTTCTGGATTATGGATTATTTTAAAACTTCCTTCATTTTAGGAAGAGCGTACCAACTTTAACTACTCTTCCCTCCCCGACCCTGCTTTTTCTTAAAAAGGTTTCTACTTGTAGTGTTGTGCTTTCACCCATCTGACTAAAGAAGCCAGTGGCCGTTAATGCTTTTTATAGCATATATATGTGTGTGTGTGTGTATATATATATGTGCTTAAAATTGCTGCTCTGCCTAAGGGCTATTTTCTCAAGTTGTTCAGCAGCTAACTGGCAAGCCCTCTGAGCAGGGCTGCCTTCCCAAGAGCGTGGCTTTTTGTGGTGGCTTCTGCCTGGCCAGAGAGCGGGCAGGGGTGGGTGAGGATGCTCTCCTGCATTCGGCCATGGGTGCTGGAGTGTCTTTCTGCAGCCCCAGAGTGAGCCAGGATCAGCCCCGCATCCAGGCTGGCTCCTTGGATGTTACTGTTGTAACGGGAAATGTAAGGGTGGCACAAAAAGTCTTTCCATATTGGTTAAATATAAGAAATATGAAAATAGTCAGTGTAAGTATTCTAATGTTATATAATGTTAAAACTAATTCAGCAAATCTGAAAATCTTTGTCTATATCAAAGAATCTGTAAAAGCAATTTTCATAGGAGTGAGCAGAAATGAGAGGCATGCTATGGCAATCATTTGATATGATCTAAAACAGTAATTCCAGTCAGCATTTGTCAGACATTATAGTGTTTTCAGTTTAAAAGTTGAATGACTAGACTGCAGCATTTATGGAACTCAAGGGTTGGCAACCGTGTCAAGTACGGGAATTGTGTCCTAAAAGTGTCTTGACAGCGCTGTAAGTGCCATAGAAGAAGTGAAGCCATGAAGCCACATTTAAGAAATGTGTAAATTGCAAAGACTTTTAGGGATTTCTGCCTGGATGAACAAGTTTGAATTTAGCCACAGTTGCCGAATTAAATTTGTTCTCCCAGTTTGAAATATGAATCTCGGTTTTGGAGACCTGTCTTGTGCTCTGTGTCTAGTAGGAAGCTTCCAGTTTGAACCTGAGCTCTTAATTAAGTGGTTTAGGAGTTCTTCTAGGCTGTTTTTCTTTAAACCCATTATCCTTGCTTTTGGTGCCTGATGCAGGCTTTCCTGGCTCTCTGTACAGTGGTCTTCTGCTTAAACATGAAATCCCATGTTGAGAGGGGTGTGTAATTCCATGTGGTGTAGGCTAAAGAACAGGTTGGGTACCCCCCATGGAGTAGCGTGTGAAATATAAGCCTCCAGTGACTCAGTGAAAAGGCTTTGAAAAGCGTTTGAGGTCATGATTGAAGAGTGAAGCTGCACCTTGAGTTCGGCGCCATCCCAAAGGATGGTTTCAGATGATGGCTGGTTCTGTTCAAAGTCTGTAGTTGGTGGTGGACATGTTGGCGTTTAAGCAGATAGCAGACGGAACGTACTGTAAAGTCAAATGACGTTACACTCACGGGAGGCAGAACTCAGTGGAGTGAGAAGAAATATGAGATCTCAACATGGGATCAAATTGTAGATCCATTGATTTGAAGATCAGAAAACACCATTATGGTTGTCTAATTCAATTTAAATAATGCCATCTGTAGAGCGTCACCTCGGCCTGTGTGAAGCACGCATTGTCTCTTGGAGCTGGAACATTTTGTGAATATACAGTTGTAACATAAAAAACTTCACACGATGGGGAATCAACCATCACCTTTGGTAAGCTGTTCCAGTGGTTATAATTGCTCTAATCTCTATGCATTTTTGGTACCCTGAATTTATCCATATATTTGGATTCCAGCCACTTAACCTTGTTACACCTCTGTCTCTTAAGTGAGTGGTCAACCAGTCTCCTGTCAGTTCTTTCTCTGTCTTCATTTTCAGAGTTTGCATAATTGAACAGCATTTTAATTTGCGGCTGTTGAAGAGGGTGAATTGATTTAAATCATTTTGACTTTAAAGTAGGGGCCAGGAGAACTTTGTTTAAACAATCAGTTTAAGTCTTGTTTGGTTTCTGCAGTTCTTGCTGATTTTTCCATTCCCAGTGACGTCCATCGAGTAAGTGATGTTTACCTGGCTGATATGCAGCAGATGAAGTAGTCTTTATGCAGAGTGTACTCAGATTTTTAGCTGAGAAAATGCATTGTATGCATACCCGTATATTTTAAAAGTTTGTGGAGTTAATGTTCATCTACTGAGTTTTAATTTTTGCATGTTTAATATTACAGTATGACTGATGATCTTATTTACTAGTTTAATTTTAGTATTGACTTCTCAGCTATACTTGGATAGAAATTGGAACTCATATAAACTGTAGAAAACATAATTCAAATTATTTTATTAATATTTTGATTTATTTTTAATGTGTCGGGTTAAAAATCTTACTAAAAAGTATTTGTGTTTAAAGCTAACTTTTATACTAAATAAAGGAAAAATAATACTTGTTTATCAAGAGAAACTCAGTTTCTGTTTAAAATATCCTCGAGAGTTTTAGAACTGGTAGCTATCACCCTTCAGCATATTGTTTATATTAAAAGACTGGAAGAGAAAAACGTATTTACAGAGTTTCTTTTGCTCCTGGTAGGTTTTTTTAATGTCTGAACGAGCTAGTTATCGGTCTGTGGTGGTTGAATAAGCTGTGAGAAAGAAGATATTCTGTTATGCACCTGCTTGTTGATTAGTTTACAACATTTCAGTTTTATTTAATCTGTGATTTCTATTGGGTTAGTAGTTTCTTTGAAACTTCAAAAGCAAATGAGTACTGCTTGGGCATTGATGAAAGAAGGAATCTAAATCGGTTTCATAATTTCAAATGTAATTTTGTTGAATAATTTAAATAAGAGTCATAATTTTTCATTGGAACATTCTAATAATGTTACAGAAAAAAAGCCATTTCTTTCCCAGATTTTGGAGTGGTGTTGGTTAGCTTGCTTCTTCTAGGAGTATTAAACATTGTCAAAAGATAGGAGTAGCCCTCTACTGTCATCTTGTGAGGCTGCTGCTGAAGATAACTTTTTCAACTCTTTCACTTATTCTCAGCTGATGATGCTGACACCCCATTTCCCAGGTGCCTTTTTAGAGGTGTCTATTCAGTGTATTGTGTCTAAAGTACGAAATAGGATGCTCGTTGGCTAGAGGTACCAGCTGAGCAGAACCACCCAGGCTCGGTGTTTGGTGTGCTTGTGCTGCCACTTCTCAGACCTTTCTGACTCTTGTTCACTTTGTTTTTTCATCCTATGCTTTTCCAGGATCATCTCAAATTTAATTATGATGTTAGTTGGATACTCCATTCCACACACACCCCCCCCCCCCCCAAACCGCTGTTCATTAATCATACCAGTTTTAAAAGAGTAAGTAGGAATGCCAGGTGATTTTGCTGAGCTCTGCTCAGCTTGGAAGTCGTCCTCTTTCACAGTGATCTTATCACTGAAGTCCTACTGGTACTTGAACAAACTGGAGCTCTTCCCTGTAATTATTTCAGCCTTTTTGGAGACTTACCTTCTGTGCTTGTGTATATACTGCTCTGTTTCCTCAAGCTTCTCAGAGGTACAATTATGTAAATAAAGCTTAATTTCTGTGTATCCTGACTTTTAAACTGTGATCATAAGGTAACCTTATTTTATAAGGAAACCAAACTAAAGATGGGCCTTTCTCCTTTTTTTCTCTGCCCTCTCCCTAACATCTTGAAATAACAACTAAAGGCCAAAGCAAGGTTTTTTAATTTTTTTTTGCCAGCTTTTTCATCGTATAGTTTTGTTTAGTGTGCTAACTCCATTTCTACTTGTATTTCTTGTGAAGCCAGGCAAAACGATGTAGGAGGCAGAGCTATCAAAAAATAGTACAATTGGAAATGTAATTCGCTTCCTCCTTCCCAAAGAGGGGAAAAGGATGTTTGTTGGCCGTGCCACTTTCTTCTTGCAAGCTGACGTAACTGGTGCAGATCCTGTGAGAAGGATCAGGGTTGGGAACAAGGGCCATTGTGTGGTGTAGCCCTGTCCAGCAAGTCAGAAAACTGACAAGTGGTGGTCAGAGGAAAGGTTTTATTAATACTTCAGGCTGCCTGAGTGGAAAGTGAACCAAGTAAAGAGCACTAGAAATACATCCAGGCACAATGGAGACTCTGCCAAAAGAATTAAGCTCTTGAGACAAGTCCAAATGGGTGTTTACTTATCTGTGTCTTAAAAAAAGGAAAGTGAAATACACCATAAAACTAATTTTACACACATCTCATACACCACTACTGCAAAAGTAATTGGTCTGTGAGGAAACATCACCTTTCTGAAACCCAGTCAATCTCCGGTCACTTGTTACAGTCCCAGCATTTGCTCCAGGTCCTCCTCCTAACAAACTCTTCTCTTATGCATGCTGTAGTGGGTTTAGGCTTCCAGTGGGGTGCTTGAAGTAGGCTTGCGCTTTCCTCCATTGGGCTTATTACTCTTCATGATTTTTATGTTTTTCATGAACCACCAGTTTATTAAGAAATAGGCCCTTACAGTCCAGCAGTGGTGTGTGAAGCTCATGAACAGCTCTCCACGGAGCTTTTGAACTTTGTCTTCTGACTACAGCTCTTTGCACAGCAAAGAAGTGTGAGCCTAAAGCGTTTGTAGTCATTAGCTTAAAATCCTTTCCCTGCAAAGGCTAATAATGATTTCATTTTTTGCTAGAGTGGAATTTTTAGATATTGTTTGTTGTTCTTCACCAGTGATGTTGCTCTTGTTTTCTCCACGCAATGTTTATTAGCCTCTTTATCTTTTTATACTTTTGAGTTGGTTGTTGTTTTTTTTTAATGCAGAATTAGTTCCCATTTCACACAATTTTCTAAATGTAAAACCAGCCATCCCTTAATTTATATTTTCATGTTATAGATGACATAGCGTGTTACAGCTCCATGAAGCCCTGAATTTCTGCTGAAGATTTATTGCAGCAGTTCCTGAAAACACTGCGGTGAAGCAGTAACCCCGTGGTTTCTGGGTCGGTGCAGCAGACAGCTGGAGCTGCACATGGTGTCTCGGTGCTGTGTCTTGGCATTGCATTTGGGGAAAACTTGTGGTACCTCGCAAGTTGCCACGTGGTAAGCGATTCCATTTCTTTGTTTAGGTCAGGCTGTCAGGTGCCTTTTGTGTCCTGCTCCTCTGTTACTGGGACATCTGAGGTTTGAGGTGACCATGACTTCATTTGCAGTCTAGCAGGAGGGTCCCTTGGGCCTTTCCTCTCCTTGCACCCTGGGTGAGGGCTGCCTTTGGTGCATGTCCTCATGTGTGTTCTGCCTCCTCTGCCTGGGAGAGTATTTCTGCTCTTTCCTGTCTGCTTCCCAGTTGTGCTGTTGGACTCCGTGTGAGTCGCCCTTCTCTGGGATGAAAGCAGGTTGCAGGGGAGAGAAGCTACTAAATTAAGGGATGGGGGGAAGACACAAGTGATCCAAGAAAGGGAAATGCGTGTGTTTCATTAGTAAATGGTGACAGAAAGCCCGTTGTCGCTCAGCGGTAACTTAAGATCTTTTGAAATTTGCTGCTGAATATACTTTCCATGCAACATGGATTTCTCTCATTGCTGCACTAGTTATTAACCACGGAAGATCTTGTCCATTATTAATATCTCAGTCATCAGTTCTGGAATGACATTTCTTATACTGCAGACAACTTTGAGACGTTTTGTAAGACAGAAATGGGTTTTCACGGCTTGTCACAGAAGTTTGTGTAGCTAATACGATGCCTGGTACCTTGTGTAAAGTGATTCTGTTGTAGTGGGTTCTTTTTTGTTGTTTGAACAATCCTCTGCTGTAATGTGGAAAGAGTCTCCCGGCTTCTCCTTCTAGGCTTGCTGAGAAGCTACAGGTTTATTTTGTGTCTTGTTCTTGAAGGCGGATCTTCGTCGGTTGCAGATGCGTGCTGGGTGCATTAAATCTCGTTACAGTGAAAGTCCGTGGGTTCAAGTCGATGCCTGTCAGGTCAGGAGGAGGCTGAGGTCCCTTCTTGAAGGGCTGATGTTTCTCTTGTTACCCTGAGCCATCAAAGAGCATCTGTGTCTGATCCAGTGTTGAGTTTCTCTGAGCAAACAAAATGCAGCATCCTGAGGAACTTTGGGTCTGCCTTTTGTGTATTAAACAGTTGTAGGTAGGTGTGAGCAGATGTGAGAGCGCGATGTGTGTTTTCCCAGTCTGGGTTCTTCCAGTGAAACTTCAGAGTCTTTGTTTTTCAGCAAGGATGTTTGGACACATACTGCTCTTTAAGTATATAATTTAAAAGCACCTTACCTGGCTTTTTGGAAACAGAAGCCTTGCAGAACGTCTAACAGATAGAAAAATGGATTTCTTTGTTGCTTTGATCTGTCTTCACTGTGCAAGAGCAAAAAATACTGTTGCAGGCATTTTGTTTTAAAGTTTTAAGTCTTCACATTAATCAAAATGGAATTCATAGATTTGTTATTTCTGTTTAATGTCAGGCTTTACTTTTTGCTCCTCTCTTCTTCAGATAGAGATACTATGTCATTGCTGCTTTGCTGGTAATCTGGCTTTTTCCAAAGATCCCATCAACAAAATTACTTCAAGTATATTTTGTGCTCCTCACCATTTATTTTGTGCCTGAAGGACGCAGTAAGCTAGTCATTCCTTAAATTGATTTAAACTTCTGTCAAATAATAAAAATAATCGAAAAACTCAAGTAAGCAGCATTCTATTGAAACATGGTACTCTATCCCTAGATTTGGTCTTTGTCTTCATTAACATTTGAACTTTACCATGAGATGCATAATACATTTTTAAAGAGGGTGGTGAGATATGTTCAGACTTCCATAGGTAGTGTACTGGCTGATGCTTTGCAAGTAACTTAAGTAGTACCTCATTTCTGCATGTGCAAAACAAATGTAATGCTGTTTACCTGGGACACTTTTAGATCTACCATTGGGAAAAATATGTAGAAAAGCTGAGTAATAAAAGGGTTGTTATACGTGTGCTTCAGATGGCAAAGTCCAACAGGGATTTCTGTAGATGCTACATGTCTTGCTTTGGTTGCTTCTGCAGGCTGATGTTTTCTTCGGAAGATGTAAGGAAAAGTGTAACTTCTGTCCTTTGTCAGGTCAAGAATAACTTCTATGAGCCCTGTAGTCGTGAAAAGTATATTCAAGGAGGCTGTTTGCAAGACGTATTATCCACTTGGTTTCCTTGGAAACATGAAACATGATTTACAAATATTGACTTGAGAAAGCTGCAGCTTAGAGGAAATCCTAAGCTGTTGGTTCAGGCTTTTAAATTAATATCTCTGAAGAGTTTAGGCCATATTCAAAGTTACTGCATGTCTATGAAATGATATTTATAATAACTCTGGGTTTCTATGTTCCTTGATGTAATAGCTAATTCTGGATGCTGGAGGACTGGAAAGAACCTGTGGGAGCTTTGCTGGATAAAGAGCACTGAACTGGCATCCCTGGCTCCAGTTTTACCTGTGTTAAACAACCCACGTTCCACTGGAGTTAACAAACTAATGCTCCTCAAAATCAGGTCATTAGTGCCTCACAACTGGTGGACTACAACCTGGAATGTTTTCTTCTTGGTGGAGTTAGAAACTGTAAATCATCATTCATGTCTTGTAAATGTTTCTAAATTCCATGGAGGGTGGTTTGACTGCTTATTATTATGTTTATGCAATAGATTGTGTGATAACCTTAAGTAAATTACATTTACCAGATAACTTATTTTTATTGTATGGGATTTTCCATATCCACTTATTTTTAAAGGCTGCTGATCAGCAGCTAGTCTTGCTGGGCTTGTTAAAGTTTTCGAAACAAAAGCTCCTTTATCCCTGGAGCGTGGTGTTAGATTATCCTGAAGTTGGTGTTAGATTCGTGCTGGGGGAGGAGTGGAAAGGGGCATCTGTATGGGAGAAAAAGCATACAGCAGAGCGTTGTGTAGTTACAAGTGCCGAGTTGTATACGGGGTGGGTAGAGATTGCTTCTGTGCCCTTGTTCGCAAGGAATGGGTCTTGATTCTGTCGATCTAACCGAGGTGCTGCCAGCTTCTCTTAGTGTCGGGGCTAGATTATGCGATCCCTGTTGCCACTCATCTCCTGTGGTGCCTGTCCCTCCATCGCTCATACCGCTTCCACTGTCGGTGGACTGTATTGGATCAAGAAACTACCCTAACTTCTTGGGTTTTACTGATTTAGTCTTAACTTGGGTTATTTTCCCAGTCCATCCCCCAAAACAGCTATGGCTGGGCAGGAACACACTGGACGGCTGGAGACCACCAGTGCACGAGAGCACCTCCAGCCATTCCCAGGGTTAGGAGTGTGACAGCCTTACGTCCCCAGTGTTTTAATCCAGAGGAGCACCTCCAGAGCAGAGATTAGATCTTGGATTTCCCTGGGGAAAAGCCCATCCCATGTGTGTTTGTCTGCTTGTTGTTTCGTGGCCGTGAGAAAATGGCAAGGCACAGTTTTTAGGGAGGTATGATGTATTATGGTGAACAGATGATGTATTTGGAAAGAACACAAGCACGCGAGCCTGTACTTCTGTTTGAGACTTGGGATAAGACTTTGCGTGTCTCAAACCATTGAATTTTTCCCTCAAAATGCATTGCATGTTTTATGCAAAGTATTACTGCTCTTTACAAACTGTACCTTGCTTGGTGATTATAAAGGTGTTTATGGGGAGTGGCCTAAGGTAGCCTTCTGTGGCTACATTAATTAAGGCGGGATGAATCGAGGTCTACCTATGTCTTGGGGCTGCAGGAGGATTTTACACTGGAAGTTGGAGGTGGAATGGAGGCAGGTGGCTGCACACGTGCAAGCAAGTAGGGATTGGGTCCTAAATGTCCAGAGGCATTGATAGGGTAGGCAAGCAAGGACTGCTGACACCTGTAGGTCAGTGTGTCAGAGGTAGGACAGCTGTATCTATGGGCTGTGTGTCTTGTGGGATGTCAGAGCAAATAGGAGACCACAGAAGCCCTCCATGAGTCAAGCGGTGCTGCTTTTCTCATCAAGCCAGTTAAAGCGAGAAGAAAGGCTTTGTCTAATGCTTCTGGAAAGAATGCTTAACATCCTGAAGGTTACAAGGACGTTTGATGTGGGTGCTAAGGAAGGATTTGGCTGTATTGTTTTTCAGGTGGTGGTTCTTAGAGATGAAGGCAGCTTGCTCTTGACTTGCCACCTGTAACGGCTATGGATTGCAGTGGCAGAGGCGGTGAGATTAATGAATAGGAGGGAATCGGCGGCACATGGACAGAGAGAAAGTGCGTGTGTAGAAAAGACATAGTGGAAAATGGCAATGATGCAGAATCCCATGGAGGCTCCTGCTGTTGGCGACTCTTGTACAGAAGTGTTAGGCTGAAGGGGAGGTCAGTAAATCAGGAAAAAAGGTTTCTTGGTGTTTGCAGAAGGAAGGCTGAGAGAGGGCAGTGCTTGGTGAGTCTCAGGGTGGGGTGGTTTTTGTTTGTTTGCTTCTTTTAAAGTCCACGGATAATCAAAGCAGAAGGTAGAGTTTTGTATGGCCGAAGGCAAAACAGCGGGTAGACTGAGTCATTCCTTGAGGATCATGAACATGCATCAAAGAAATGAGTATGGCAGTTTAGGATGCCAAACATAGACACTAACAGAAAAGGAAGATAATTTTGTCAAATGAACTGTATTTCTTTGTGTAACTAAATAAACTACATGATTACTGCAAAGCCACTCAAAATGGGAGCAAGGATTTGTGGCGTAAGAGTTCAGCTAAAATTATGATTGTTTTTGTGTGGAGCCATTGTGCCAATACAAACTGAATTTTGTACTGCAGGATTGATTGTAAGATAAATGTCTCCAGATGAAAGCTGGAGAGAGCTCACTGCTTTTTACTTAAATTTAGAAGGAAGAAGGGATAACTTCGTCCAGTGAAGATGTATAGAGAATTCTCAGAATATGAAAAGATGGAAATGTATGAGATGGCAGTGTGGTATTGCTTCTATTTGAAGAAAGAGGATTATTCTGGTTTCTTTCATTTCATAATATGATGAGTGTCTTCTGAATATCACTCACTTTAAGTCATTAGAATAGTAGCCATGTAAGTAAGGTATGTGGCCTCAAAGGCAGCAGTTGGGAAAAAATATACCCTTAGGCCTACTGCTCTTTTCCAATTTCTTTAGATTTTCTAGGGTGTCACCGGTAAATTGGTAGTTGCAAAAACTTGGCCATGTAGAAACATCAGGGGAACCTTAAATGTTCAGTGTTTTTTCTGGCAGAATATTGATACTATTTTCAGCTTTAGACTCCCCGTTGTTTCTAGCAAGTAAAGGTAGATTTTAGAAATAGTTATGTGGTATTTATTTAGCTGTTGCATGTGTAATACTGGAGGCTCAGAGCATCTCTCGGGTTTGTGGTGGCTCCAGTGCAGCACCAGTGTCAGTCCTCAGATGTGTTGGCTCTTACCCTAGGTTGTATTGACTGCTGGGACTAAGGCGATGAAAGAAGTGCAAGATTACATTAGTCACAGATTAAGAGAAATACCAATTCAAGTAGAAAGTAAGTATCTCTTACTTACCTTCAGCCTGTAATGTGTGTGAATCTCTGACTATCAGCCGGTTCTTTGCCCGAGCATGAGGGCTGCAAGGTGTTAAAGCTTTCTGGACAGAGCACTTGAATTCTCTGTAGCCTGATGTGATGAAAGAAAGAGCTATTTCTACTAGAGGAAAGAAGACAACTTCTGTTTTCAGCTCCGTGACAAGACGTTCTTCATGTTGATACTGAAATCACCATTGGAAGTGTTCAAGGTCAGGTTGGATGGAGCTTTGAGCAACCCAATCTAGTGGAAGATGTCCCTCCATGGCAGTGGGGTTGGACTAGAATGATCTTCAAGGTCCCTTCTGACCCAACCCGTTCTGTGATTCTAAATGAGATAAGTTAGCATGGAGGTAAGTTGGAGATGTCCTTCTCTTCAAATTGGAATAGGCTCTTTCATGTCTTCCAGGGTGTGCTTGTCACAAAGCTGTTATTGCTGCAGGCTGCCCGTGGAGGTTAGAGCCACTGGGCCAATAGCTTCCTCTAAGAAGAAGAAAGGGTGAGGAAGATAACTGATGGTGGAATTAGCAAGGCCTGTGGAGTTGTCCTCACTGACTGAAAGGAATGAACTATTCTGGACTCGTGCGTCAGATTTACTTGGTCTGGAAGCAGATCTGCACCCTGTATGACTTGAAAATAAATTCACAAAACAGCAGTATAATAGACTGGACCTATGTAAACAGTGAAGTTACTGAGAGAATAGAAAACGCTGTGTTTAAGAGGGAAAGATTCATGTGGCAAATAGACTCTTGTGGAAAAAGCCCGATTTTAACGTACTCTGAAATCTGAGATAGTGACAGGCATCCTCTTCAGTTAGCAAACTACAGAGCATGTCTGTGCAAAATTAGAAATGCATTTGCTTGGCCAGCTTGTCTGAATTGATGCCTTAAAGGTGTTGTGGGATGCTGTAGAATGTACAAGTCAGCATGTTGTCAAAAAAATCACTTTGCGACAGGTGAAGTTGTACAGAGACTGCAGCTGGGGTGGCCATACGAAAACAAGAGTGAAGCTGGTTAAGAGCAGGTAGCCATGTTTCCAAGAAAGATGGCTTTCCTGTGTACATAAGAGCTTACACAGCTCTCCAGGCTTGCTAGAGGCAGTTTATACACCACGGTGCACCTCATTTAGTCATAGGGACAGTCCCAAACTTATGAATGTTGAAATATTGGGGACAAGATTTAGGAATGGGGAGAAGGTTTAAGAATCTGGTTCTTAATTGCATCGTTGCAAGTATTTCTGTGTGTGTGGTGGGGTGAGATGGAAGTGGGAATGGAGAGAGGAGAGAGGGAACATCTACTTCTTGCTGAGCTGAAGTTGGGGGTTTTTGTTTGGGTGTTTTTTGTTGGTTTTTGGTTTTGTTTTTTTTTTTTTTCCCATGAACTGAATGAGTCATTGAACTAAAGGGGGGAAGAGTTAGGGAAAGAACAAGTCCTTGGAAAGAGATGATCAAGCAAGAAAGGGAAGCTGCAGGAACCGATGGAGGACCAAAGGAGTGGCTTTTGGTGTTAGGCTAATGGGAGGTAGAGTGGGCCATGGCATCTGGAGGCTCCCTACTGAGTGTGAGAACTGCTTGGGTTCCTGCTTGCCAACAGGCTGTTCAGGAGAATAACAAATAATGGCAGAGAAGACCCAAGGACAGCGAGACCCAGGTGCACTCACGTAATACCAGGGAATGAGGGAATAAGGTTGCGCTTCTCTGAAGAGTTAAACCATTGCAAGTGCTGGGGTGGCAGTGCAGGGTGCCGCCTGCCTTTTGTGCACGCGGAATACTGAAAATATACATGGGTGGTTTTGTAGTTCACAGCTGAAGAGCCTGTGCCTCTGCAGGGGTATGTCCGTGGTGTTTGGGTCTAAGAGAAGCCCTTTGCCCAGAGCTGTGTGTCTGATCCTTGTCTCCTGGCTCTGTCTCCTGTGCCGCTCCGTTGCAGAAGTAGCTCCATCCTTGTGGAGGTCTGGAGAGCATGGCTCACTGAACCAGAGGTTCTTGGGTGCTGGAGTGGGGGTGCCGCACAAATAGACAAAAAGATGTGACATGGGGGGTGGGGGGAAGGCAAAAAAAAGCGTTAATCTTGGATTTACTGGAAGTTAAAACAGCGAAGCTCTCGCTGTTTACACAGTAGATAGAGGAGTATCTATTAAAGGAAATAAACCATGGCATGTCAAAGTCTAAAACTGAGGGATTTTTTTGAAATGACTGTGCTTTAAAGTTGGGTCCTTTAATTTGCAAGCAGAGGGGACATTGCATAGTGGAGTTTGACTCTCGATACAAGTGGATACCCACTTCTCTTGCTAACAGCTTTCTGTGGGGGAAGCGTGTTTATTTCAGACAGTGTGTCACTGCAGCTAAACTGAAGTTATTCCTTCATAGTTTCATCATATTGTTTGAATTTACAATAGTGAAAAACCCTGTAGTTTGTAGACACTCTGGGGGTATTCTCTGCTGATTTATTTTCTTAGATACTTAAAGCTAACTTTTCTTTGTGTTTTTAAAGACTTCCTGCTTAGCTAAGTGTAGTACAGATGGCTCTACACGTGCAAATTGTTGATTTTCATGGTTTATCATTGTGTCTGGGCTTCAAGTTAAAAAAGTTGGTGTCATGTCATTCCCCGCCCCCCCCCCTTGACATACTTGAAAATTTGAGCTGAGATTGCGTCCTCATCAGTAATAAAAGTGCAGTAGGTAAATAGCAGCATCCATTCATGTATCTAACTGTTGTCTCAAAAAAAGCAGGTGATACCGAAGTAATGAAATACAGACTCTGATGCATTGTCTGCTTTCATTTCACTGTGTAATAGAATAGGTAACTTCACTGGGAAGAAAAAAAAAATCCGCAAAACTGTGAGAATACAGGAACTCAGCATTGTTCATCTTGCCCGACTATAATATGTAGAAGAAACTATTGATTCAAGCTTACGCTTGCATTCTTTATAACACTTAGAACTTCCTTCTGTCTTGTTGCCTGCTCATCCCTCTTAATTTGTCTCTGTATGTATAATTTCTTTCTCCTCTTTTCTGGCCTTGTTACACTGTCGTTTCTTGTTTGGGATTTGAGATCTAGCTAGGTAATTGAGCAACAGGCTTCTCCAAATTCACTTAACAGTGACTGTCTTCTCCTCTAGCCCCTCTTTCCCATCTCCAGTATAAATTAACGATGCAATAGTGTGCAAAGAAAGATAAAGGCTGGGGAGTGTGGGAGCATAGATGGGGGCTTTCCCTTTTCATCCCTGGTGTGGGCTGTCCATATGCATCTGGGAAACGGTCCTAGCGTTCATTCTTCTCTTAGTGAAATATTGGTGATAATACTTGAGGGAGAAGAGCATTCTCGTAAAGGTACTAAAACTGGAGGTTATATTTGATTGGCTTGAGACAGGCTGGGTGAGGTCTAGAGGTGCAGAGTTGTTTCAGCTCGTTTACTGAAATAGTAAAGTTAGCCTGAAAGTTTACCCACAGGGTATCTGAAGCTGGGTACCGAAAACGTGTGTCTGCTTTTGAAAACAGTTCAGCTACTGGTATTTTGTACCGAGACATTAAAAAATGGTGTGCATATATTTGTAGATAAACATAGGGTAGTTATGAGAAGCATTCTTTATGGATGGTTATCCTTAAACGGTCTTGCATAAGTAAGTAATTGGAGATGATTATTACCCTGCCACATCTGGGAGTGAACTGAGAGGCAACCAAAGATATTATTGACTTTGCATCCTTTGGCTTTTTGCTCACAGGCATAAAGCTTGATTTAATGTCAGTAGTTACCCTTTTTGAAAAAGTGCTCCCTTCATTATCATCTGTACAAACTGTGAGTGGTATGAAATGCACTTCATGTCATGTCACTTTAAAGAATAATGAATTTTACCTTGATAACGGTTTCAAACAGAAAATGCAATTCAGGTTTTAACTCTTGCACGTTGTAGCATAACAGTGACAAGGAGCTCAGATCTCAGAAAACCTGTCTTTGGGGAGTATATGATCTGTTAGTGATTCTACTAGAATGAAGTGAAGAAGAAAAATTTTTATCTTTTGCTCCAGATATCAAATATATAAACACTTACCATATTTGTGTTTAGTGCATCAGTACTCTGTTAAACTGAAATTAGAAAAGTGAAGTTTAAAAACTATTTTTTCTGGTTTTGTACTGAATTATGTCAGAGTTACGGTGCATCCAAATGGATTATTGCTGTTCAGCAAGTCTTTCAGAAAGTGTATGAATACTATGATCAAACCGTTTGCCGAGATCTTTCATACAGGTTTGTTATAATTAAATCAGTACCCAAAGCACACTTCAATTTTGCTCACCAGTAGTGGCT
Source organism: Chionis minor (assembly GCA_013398295.1). NCBI lineage: Eukaryota > Metazoa > Chordata > Aves > Charadriiformes > Chionidae > Chionis > Chionis minor. Next base: position 21,420 of record VZSF01001213.1, read on the forward strand.
GATCCAGAAGGCCATGGAGAATAACACAGAGTACATGGGTGGTCCCTTCGAAGACAAGCTGATCTCTTCATTTGGGTCTATCCAAAGATTCAGTGACTGTAAATTGTTTAATCTGCTTGGAGAGCACAGAAGCTATGCAATTATGTTAATCAGCGGTTCTGCATCATCACAGAGTAAAGCTGTGCTTTTCTGGTTCTGTTGGAGAATATTGTCCATAAATGCATTGTAAATGTTTCATTTTCAAATAATTTATTTGTACAAGTCCTAAGCATAGGTCAGGATACCCTTATGATAGGTGGTCCACAAACTAACTCCTAAGAGTCTTAAGAGTAAGACAGCTGGCTGTAGATGGACATGAGCAGACTAACAGGGGACCACATGGGAGAGCAATGAGGGGAATACTTATCACCAAGAAAAAAAAAAAAGAAAAANAGCACATCAGCATTGTGGAAAAGAAAGTTTGAAGCTGGACAAATCCCTCTTGTACGTGACTACAAAATGTACTGGTGTGTGTGTGTATATATATATATATAACTAATATAACTAGCCTTTTCCGTGTATTTCGCCCATTCTTCATTTGATTGTCACTGTGCTGTACAGGATCTACCTTGTTCTTTTCCTGGGAGTTTGTGTCATTTCAATACAAGCAGTGCTTGCACAGCAAACAAGCCCACAGCAGTGATGGTTCACTGCTCTTGCTGGCTCTTTGCTCTTCTTAACCTATTCTTTTTTCTCCTTTCTACTCAGAAAGCAGCTCCTTGCATCAAGTCTACCTGAGATGCAACAAGAGAACTTTTTCCTTACCTTTTAAAACCCTTTATGGCTGGGTTTGTGTCGTGAGGTGGTAGGGGTTTTTTTTTTTTCCCCCCATCACGCCTTGTCCTTGTTCGTTGTGGCCATTCATTTTCCTCCTGTTTTACCTTACTGGTTGGTATACAACTGAAAGGATACGTGCACACAAATCTGTCATCTTTGCTCAAACTTTTTATTTCTCAAGGAGATAACTTTTTCCCTTATTGTGTGATGAGTATCTTCTGGTCTCTGTGTCTCTCTACTGTGCCTGTCTTTGTGGACTTTGAGTCCTCCTGGGTCAGGACTTAATCTGAAGTTCGGCTTAATGATAGGGTACTCAAAAAAAACCCACCCAAACCCCCAAAAAACCCGAACAAACCTAAAACCAAAAAACCCAGCGACCTGCTAACCAACCCATCAGTAAAAGTTGATAAAGATTTAAGATTGCCAGAGGCTGGATGAGAAGGGGAAAGGTGAGGGCACTAAGGTAAGGACTTCACTCCCCAGGCCCACTGAAAGTGGCAGAGCAGATCAACTGCTGGTGGCAGCCTCTGCTTTCGGCAAACTTCTCGTTCTGGTGCTGTAGCCTGCTCTGTAGATGGGGGGATGCTTGGAACCAGGATTGGTCCTGCTGGGTTTGCAGCCCTGTGGGCAGGAGAAGAGGCTTTTGGGCAGCTGTGTCACGTGGAGGAGAGGGTTCCCAGTGCAGCACTGCAGTACAGCAGCAGCGAGAGCAGGAAAGTCGAAATGAGATGTTGCCTGGTCAGCAACTGAGATAAATAAAATAATAATAATTAAAAAAAAAAGGGGGGGAAAAAGATGGTGTTAACGGTTTAATGGCAGCCAGGAGGTTTTTGCAGAAGCCTCAAAAGTTTATGACGTTGTTGATAATAGAATGCAAATCCTCATGCTTAACAAAGCTTTAGTGGGCTATCAAGTGACAGTAGCTACTGACACGGTGCTTAACTCTTATGCCATAACATGTATAGTTGAAGAAGAAATGTAACAAGTAGGCCTCTTCAGGTCACATTTTTGGCTGAAAATGCCATCAAAGAGGTTAAATGCTTGCCTTGTTTTTTTGCTTTTCTCTGCATTACTGCATGTGTAAGGATATCTTCAGGCAAGACTGACTTGCCCAGGAGTGGTTCCACGGCTGGCCGAGGCGTTTTCTGTGATGTGCTGTAATGGTTTGGTCCCTGTGGTTTTGTGGTGCTGGTGCTTTGTGTGCTGGAGCTCCCGGCATCCTGCGATGCTTTAAAGGGGCTTCAAAGCTTGCTCCTTCCCGTTGGATTCGTGCAGCAGCTGGGGCACTGAAATTGAATCCCGTTACATTGGAAGTTAAAAAGGAAAGTCGCTTGTGGACTGTTTTTAGAGAAAACATCACAGACAAAGAATTTCCTCAAGGAGCCCTGAACAGGATTTGGTACTTCCGTGCATCTTTGGGGCAGGGAGCGGGTGGGAGAGGTGAGGCAGTATTGGGCGTGCGAAGGCCAGCATGTATTTCAGGGATCACTTGTATTTTCACTGACGGTAACTGATAGCTTTGTTTCTCAGATGCATGATTTGAAAATGGGGCAAAGAAATTCCTAAAATTACTCGGCTAGTTTCAGAAGTAAAACTTGTTCTGGGGTAGGTGGCTGCTCTACTGCATTTCACCTCCATTTTTCCATGCCATTCAACTGTCGTATGTGTGTTTGTAACTTCAGTGGGAATTAGAAACTTGGAAAAGTTCAAAGTCGAACTTTTTCAGAACATGACCTCCACCATCTCAGGCACGATCAGGCTCTGGCAGATAGATATCTTACTTGGCTATTACTTCTGCTCAGCAGTAACAAATGTAGCAAGGTACTAAAGAGCTTTTAATGCTCACTTTGAATAAATTGATAAAATGTGATGGAAAGAAGCCAGAGGAGATGAATCGAGCACAGTTTGTTGAAGGTATTGCAGCAAATCACAGTAGTTTGAGTGTTGCCCATCAGCCTTGTCTCCCCTCTTCTGCTCAGAAGTACTCCTGCCATGCTGCAGAGAAGTGGAAATACTTTGTGAGTCCAATGGTACATATTTCTCTATGCAGTCTCCACCAATTTTCATCATCCTGTTACGCTGAGTTTTTGGCAGCGTTCTCTGAAGGCTTCATGTTGTCAGTGGGGATCAGTCAGAGCCAAGTCCCCCGGTCACTCCTGTGCAGGCTGCAGGAAGGTGTGCTGGTAGTGGCAAATGTCCCTCACTGTGCTCTGTGCTCGTAAACATCAGAAAAGATGTTAAGTGCCGGGCATGCTTCTTCAGGAAACTGTTAAACCTCTTTGGTTTTTAGTTCATTTTGACTTGAAGAATGGCCCTTTGATGTAAATATTGAAGATCCTTCCCCTAGCAGTCCTTGACCTGCGTCTTCATCCCCTTTTTTGTCCCCCAAGGAACTGAAGTCATAAGTATTTTGTGCAAATTTTGTTTTCTCAAGGTTGTTCTCTTCCAAGCGCCAAGCAGTTCTCTCACCTTGCAGACTGCGAGGGTGAAAGTCGTTTCCCCTACCTTCAGTGGCTGCAGTTTGGCATCTGGTTTAGCCTAGTTGCCCTCTGCCAGCAGTGGTGACAGAGAGACCTCCAAAGGGTGTTTCCTCCCACCAGTCACAGAAACGGATCTTAAAACAGGATAAATTGCTGTCTGGAGGTGGTTGTCTTTTTCCTTGACTACAGAGGGAGCCTTGGACCATTAGCTTTAGCTAAAAGTGTTAGGATAGCTAATGTTAGGCGAGCTGAAATCCACTCTTAGTTTATAGCACAAGTTGAGTCGCTGAGGTAGCCTTTTTTCTGTGTTACCCTCCTCTTGGTTGAGTAGGATAATGCAGAAAATGTTGAATAAAAAACCTCAAGGGAGTGCTATAGTTGTGGCGTTTGATATATCCCCACAACAAGGCCTGAGTAAAGGATAAAGGTTTCTTGAAAACTCGATTTGCATGATATACAAGGGGTGGTTATTAAATCAGTCAGGCACTGAGGTAGTAGCGTGAGAACACGCATGCGTGAATCTTCTCTTTAGTCACCCTTTTCTTTCCTTTTGCTCTGAATTCCTGTCTTTCTGTTCCCGAGTTTAGTGGAGTTACTCAACGAAATACTTGCTTTTTTCTTTCTTTTTTTCTCTGAACTTCCTCCCCACTCCTGATCCATCTCTTTCTAAATCAGGTTCTAGTATTGACTGGGAAAGGGGCATGAAATGGTCATCTTTCTCTCCTCCCTCTGAAAAGTTATTCTGGCAAGTTCATGAATTTCCTTTATTCCCAAGAGCAGCTCATAAAGGATAGATTTCTTCTCCCATGTGCAGTGAATGTGAGGTGATTGCCAGAGCATTGTTCTTCTAAATAGCTTATTTTTCTCTGTGGATGGACCCTCCCCCCACCCCAACTATTTTTAGAGCACTGATTAAGTGATAATTTAAGTTTATGTTCAGGCTTCCTGAAGGACCCAGTAAGATAATCCAGTACCAGTTGGTGGGTAGGTTTGGTATTCTGGGCAGAGCACCAGCAAACTCATGCACTGGAGCGCAGATGAAAAAACGTAACTGAGTTTTTCTCGGAATCTTGGGGGGAAAAGCCCTAGCATATCCATCCCTTCCCGGGTGCAATGTTGCCAGTTTTCAGCTGGGCTGTTTCAGGTGGCAAGGAGGAGGTAGATCACTGCTGCAGTGATTGGATCAGGATACGTGTTCACATGGGGGATCTGAGTGCACAGCTGTAGGAGGAGGAAAGCCAACAGGCTCTGCCGAGGCTGACATTGCTGGACCCCCTTGCACAGGGTGTTGTGTTGTGTCCAGCGCTGGAGAAATGAGACCTCTGGAGATCCATTGTCGTCTCCCCTTAGCTCCTCCAAGGCGTGAGGTACGTGTTTGGTGTTTCTCAAAGCACCTGGAGGTTTTGGTATGTAGGCTTGGCGAAGTTGGCCAGCCTGACTTGCTGCCTCCCTAAGGAACTCCCTTCCTTCTCCTGAGCACTCTTGGTTGTTGCAGCTGTGTGTCCTTCCAGCTGCTGCTTCTGCATCTCTGTTCCCTGCCGTGAAAGGCTAGTAAACCTTGCCACTGATCTCTCTTCTTTACTAGGAGGTTGATGCATCTCCAGCAAAGTCTCTGTGCCCTCAGAAGAAGTGTTCTTTCTCTGGCTTTCTCAGAAGTAGCTTTCTCTGGCTGGTAACTCTGCCTTTAGTGGCCCAGTTGCAATGTCGGGCAGGGGTTGTATCACCTGCATCATTTGCACCACTGAACCATGGGCGTGACGGGTGTGAAATGACTCCTTAGTGACCTGTTGCCCCTTGTCCTGTCACTGGGCACCACTGAAAAGAGTCCAGGTTAGGTACTGACCTGCTGGAAAGCAGCTCTGCAGAAAGGGATCTGGGAGTCCTGGTGGACAACAAGATGACCATGAACCAGCAATGTGGCCAAGAAGGCCGATGGCATCCTGGGGTGCATCAAGAAGAGTGTGGCCAGCAGGTTGAGGGAGGTCATCCTCCCCCTCTACTCTGCCCTTGTGAGGCCACATCTGGAGCGCTGTGTCCAGTTCTGGGCTCCCCAGTTCAAGAAGGACAGGAGAGGAGCTGGAGAGGGCACAGCGAAAGGCCCCGAAGATGATTAGGGGGCTGGAACATCTTTCTTATGAGGAAAGGCTGAGGGTGTTGGGTCTTTTTAGTCTGGAGAAGAGAAGACTGAGGGGGGATCTCATAAATATTTACAAATACTTAAAGGGAGGGTGCCAGGAGGAGGGGCCCAGTCTTTTTTCAGTGGTGCCCAGTGAGAGGACAAGGGGCAATGGGCACAAACTTGAATATAGGAAGTTCCATCTGAATGCGAGGAGGAACTTTCCTTTGAGGGTGGCAGAGCACTGGAACAGGCTACCTAGAGAAATAGTGGAGTCTCCAACTCTGGAGACATTCCAAACCTGCGTGGATGCCATCCTGTGCAACCTGCTGTAGGTGGACCTGCTCTGGCAGGGGGCTTGGAGTAGATGATCTCCAGAGGTCCCTTCCAACCCTGGTGATTCTGTGATTAAGTTGTTGTCTTGAGCGTTTTGTACTGTTAAGCAGGCTGAATCTCCATCTACTGGGGGCATCACAGGTCTTCTGGGCACTTCCACTCTTGCAGGCTTTTCTTAACTCTCCTGTTGGATTTTGGTGTGCCCCATAGCTCTTTACATCTCCCTTGGTAGTCTGCTTCTCCAGAGTCTCCCTGCGTTACGGCAGAATAGCGGCAGTGTGAAATTTAGGCTTGCTTGACAGCTTTGGGGTTGGCTCCAGGTTTTCTGGAGAGGAACACTTTTGCTCTGAAGCAGCGTAGTGAGGTACAACAGCAGCACTGTAGCTCACTGCCTCACTACACGCTTGCTTGTGTTTGGAAGGTTGTCTCTGCAGTCATAACTTTTAGGTTTCTTTTTTTCTCATAGGGCAGATTAGGTTCTGCATAACCAGATGACACTCATGAAGTTTCATGAGGTTTCGTACTTGCCAGGTGTGGGCAGAAGTGTGGATTTTTCAGATTTTGTGTTCAAAAGAGCAAAAGAGAAACTTCCCCCCCCCCCCCCGTCATCAAAATGAAAGTGACCATTCGGACTTAAGGGAGAGGAAATAATAAACCCACACTTTTCTACCTGGGAGCGGGCTGCTGCTTCTGCCAGCTGGCCTCTTTGAGAGAGCCAGCAAAGTCGTCAAGCCCGTCTATTTTCATCTGCTGACACAGTGCACCGAGGCAGCTGGTGGTGCAGGCACACAGCAAGCAAGCGAAGGAGGGAGGGTGGGTTTCGTTTTTCCTTCCTTTGCTCCCCCAGCAGCAGAATTTTTTTCTTGCTTGATTGACAGTATCGCCGTTTCAACCCTGTTGAGGTTTGGTAGATGGCGTGGTCTGAAGGGGCTGGAACCGTTTCAGCCAGAAGCGTTGAAGGGGGACCTCAACATTTGTCATCTAGAGAAGCTGGTCTCAGCCTCACGTGCACGTGGCTTGGTGACAAGCTGCTGTGATGCTGTTGTTGAACTGACCAGGTCACCTTGGGTAGGTGAAATAGTGACCATCGGGGGGCTGCAGGCAGGATCCTTAATTTAAACAACAAAATGTGGGTTTTTTGACCAAGTAAAGGTCAGAAATGCCAAAGCTGCTGTTAGCTGACTCAGTCCTGCAAGAGATGATCAGAAAAGTGGTACTACCAGAAGTAGGACACATATCATTTATAATTTATCAGTATATATGAAAACACATTTAATGTCCTGCTGTGCAGTAAATGTATCCACTACAGGATCACCAAAGAGGGATAAGATACTCTGCTTGGGTTTTAATTCACCTCTTTTCACCTAGTTAAAAAAAAAATAGTCACTTTTGTTCTTTATTGTTCATTTAATCAAGAGCTTTATCTTGTGTGCTTGTATCTGCAGGGTTAGAAGAGTGAATGACTCATAGGGTCCTGCCTTGAGGATTACAGATTTGCCACCACAGCGTGTTTAAAGGTGTGCCATGAACTTCATATTGCGAGCAATTAGTGAAAACTGTTATTTCTGAAACACAAAAATACTAACGATGAACTGTACGCAGCCTGAAGGAGCGTGCTGGCAGCCTCTGAGCTGGCTTAGGGAAGAGGCAGGGGCTGTTTTGGAGGTAGGCACAGAAGTGCTATCTCACCGCGACATGTAGTTAATGGAACTAGACAGAGTTGTGGCATGACTGCGTTCAGGGTCACGACGGTGAAGGATGCCATGATTCAACCTGATGTAGCAGGGGAGCCTTGGCAGGAAGCTGCCGTGTTTATAAGAAGCAGGGTAACCACAACTGCTGGCGGCCCTGAAAGATTCCACTGTGGCTTTCGTTATGAATAGCAGGCATGGCTGATGAAAACTCGGGTTAAAAAAAAAATTAAATACCAGCGGGAGACGCCAGGCGAAGGAGACGTAAGTTCTGTCTCCCACTAACAATAAAAATTTCTGGTTCTGCATCTGTCGCGGTGGTTGTAAGACAGAAGAAGATCAAAGAGCAAATAATTTCAAAACACCAATTAATTTTTTTGTTTGTTTGTTTTTAAATATGAAATTGGTATTGGGGAGAAGTGGGGAAAGAGGAAGGCCACAGTTGTTTTGGTTTGTTTCAGTAGAAATAGAGAGGATGGGCTCCTTGCAGTCTGCTGCTCGCTACTTTGGGTTACAAGACCTCTCCTGTCAGTGGTTTTGTTCTGTTGCAGAAATCAAGTGGTTTTGGTTTTGTTTTAAAATGCTTTCTGAAAGTGATAGGCTGCATTTGCCTGACTGTGTTGAGATAATGTCTTATCTTAATAATTTGAATGCCACCCACATACACCTCACTTGCAGCCTGACCTGGAATTTAGATTGAAACTGGTAAAGAAACTCCAGGTTCCGCAGTAATTTTTATTTTGTATAAGGGATGCGTTTTTCTGTCTAAGTGAAGTCCTTGGAAGTTAGGCAGCTCAGTCAAGGTTGAATCTGTCCCACTGCGATGCGTGTTTTCCAATGTAGGTAGATTATATTTATGCGTACAGCAGCAGAAGTGAAGTTACCAGTCTTTGGCTATGATAACAAATGAGGCATATGAGCCGGGATTTTTGGCTGACATATCGTTGTGAAATGGTTTAAATTGCCAAAGATAAATCAAGAATTTTTGGCCAGGCTTTTCCACTGGAAATCTGTTTCTCTACCGTGATGGAGGCATGGATTTCACTTTTAACCTGCTATATTATTCCGTATAAGACGTGATGTTAATCAGCTTCGAAAAGAAGTTTTGTCTTCTTTGTTGGCTTTTCATTCTGCAGCCTGTTAATCTCTCTACTCTTTCTAGTCTTGGCTATCTTTTTTTCTGGTGTGTTGCTGCGAATGCTTAAAAGGGATGCTGAACCTCTGCGGTACTGGGCTCAGTCCTGCCTGTTGTTCTGTGTAAGTACTGGTTTTTAGGAGATCTCTGCTGCTTTGTAGCTTTGAGCCGGGCTTGCTTTGATCCCTGTAGGGCCGGGTACCGGTTGCCAAAGCTCAGTGCCCTGGGCTCTGCCTGTGGCATCCCTCCTCGCTCCGCTCGCCCTTCCCGGGGAGCCAGGAAAAGGGCAGGCTGTCCCCACTGCTCTCTGCTGATCTGCCACAAGCTCAGCCGATGAATAACAGGAGGCCCACGCGTGAAATCGGTGCAGAAGGGAAAGCGTGGGGTCAAGGCGGGGAGCGCGGGGTAAGTGGCGGCACATTTACAGTTTGGTTCTTACTGGGTGCTTCTCGGCATCCTGCGTTGGAGGGAAATTTGACGAAACCAAGCAGACAATTAATTCTGAACTTGACTGATGTTATCTTGCTTCCTCAGAGGTCAGGAAAGTGCAGACTTGAGCGTGTTTTGGTCACCGCTGGGGGTGAATTACAGGCATGGCATGTGGGTTGGGCGGGTGATGAGCTCTCCAGCTGGGGAGGGAGGAACAAAGAGCTCAAATCTGGCTGGTCTGCACCTCCTTTTGTAACTGGGGAACTAGATCAGCTCCTTTTAATATCATACCTTGCCTCTTGGTGCGGCATTTGCACGTAGTGTGCAGTTACAAGTGGTCTAGATTGATGCTGACTTGGTTAAAGGTAGCAGTCGCTTTCATAAAATGTCTTGATGGGTTACGGAGGTAATGACAGCAGTCCCCTGTCTTGTGATGTCTTTGTAGAGAATGAGGAATTCCCTGACATATGTTTTTTTTAATGTGGCTTTGTTTGGCATATTGTGTCACAAGTCTCTTGGGATCAGCATGTTTAAGAGCCCCTTTCTCTTCCTCTTTGATACGTTCGCTGTTGTGATTAGAGAAATTACTCAAGCTGGAGCCCTCGTTACGTTAAAAGACAGTTAGCAACATATTTTTCCGTGGGGAGCTTTGGACTTTCTGAATTTGCCCACACCTCTGTTCACTGTAGAGCACAGCACAAATCCCTTGTGCCTAGCCATCGTATGGATAGAGAGGATCCCTGAGAATCATAATCTGTGTGCTAAGAAATGGATTTTGCAGCTGGATTGGTTTTTGTCTTTTAGGGAGTTTTTAGCTGCTGCCTTATGTTTGTAAATTTACCAGACAGGGGAAGTGCCTAGAACCGTGTTGTGGTGGTTTGCTTTGTTTTTTTCCCCTTCCCTGCGATACAGATCTGAAGCTGCTGGGTTGGAGAACTTTGATACTGCAGAGCAATGCAAATACGTAGGGGGGCTGTGATACCATTAAATCTATTACAACAAATTAGTCTTGTAATGTCTGTATGGAAGAATTAAAGTTCAGAGTGCCGTTCTGCATTGACGCCCACGCCTCCTGAAAGCCACAAGAGTCTTTTAGGTTTCTTGATTATGTGCTTCCCAGCCTTAAAGACGAGCTTTAAGAGGGCAATAGCACATGTAAAATCTAACCGCCTTACGACGTCTTGAGTTGGGTGCTTAACTTCTGAGAAGCCCAACCTCTTCTGAAAATCCTGGCTGACAGTGCAGGTTTTGTTTTATTTTTATGGTGGGCTTTTTTTTTTTGTCTGTAGACTGCAGCAGCTGACAAAGCTGAGCCCAGAGGATTCACAGCAGCCCGGGAGAGCCCTGTGAGGTGCCCTGGGGATCGGACCCCCTTTCTCCTCCATGCCTATGTCTGTCCAAACCTTAACACCAGGGATTTGGTGCAGCAGATCATCTGGGTGAAGAAGCCTGGGTTTGCTTTGTCGCTGCTGTGGCACACGTCAAGCACGTGTGGTTGAGTGCATTCGTTCGGATCAGGGGAGATGAGAAACTAGCAGTCTCGGAGGACAGATCCCTTTGAGAGGTGATGGGGTGTGAGTGGGAGGGATGGGCACACCACCTGGCACGAGGGCCTCCCGTCGTGTTGCGTTTCTAGATGTCCTCCAGCAGGAAGGAGGAGGTTTGCAGTCCCCGTGTGCGGCTGGTCCAACCAGAGCAGGTGACAGCTGCCTGTGAGAGCACAAGCCAGTGGTTTTTAGAAGTAACAGACACCCAAGAGAGGCTTTTCTTTCCTCCTAAGCAAAGTTTGTCAGGCTCTCTGATAGACTTCTGTTTTGATTGCTCCCACCGACCTCTCCAGAGCTTTCCATTTTGGTATTTAGCTTCAAAAGGCATTCAAGGACTGTTTGGACTTGGAGATCTAGAGCGTAACAACGGTCTGATAGACCAGAACAGGGCTTGATTTTTGGAAGGCCAAAGTGATTTCTCCTACCTGCCCTGAAGTGTGAGGGCAAAAAATATGCTGTATCTTAAAAGCCCGTGTACGGATGGGAAAGATACAATCCATTTGCCAAATAAAAGAGCAGGTGGTGGGAATACAGACAGAAATACCAGTAAGGAGAGCTCTGGGATATAAACATAATGATGCAAGAAAGTTTACAAGAAATGTTATTTTCAGGGGAAAAAAGGAGGGGGCAGAGAGGCGAGGAAGACCTTGGAGGGTGTTTTGGTGGTGGTGGTGACAGTCGTGATGGAGAGGAGGAATTAAGTTCTGGATATGGTTACCTTTTTGCCTCTTCCTATGCTTCAGAATTGGGCGGAAAGCTGTAATCTTTGACTTTTCCAAACCAAACGCTGCTTTCCAGGCACAGGCAAAGCGTGGAAAGTCTGATGCTGAATGGTAGGAGCTTCCTTCTGGAAATGACTGAGAGAATTAGCGTGACAATGCTTGTGTAATCCTGTGGTTAAGACTGTCCGATTTATACCCTGTTGTGAATCATATTTCACACTTTCCTTTTTGTCTTTTGTTCTGAAGACAGGAAGGTTGAACTTAGTATTACTTCGTGACCATAAATATCTCTTCTCCAAGTGTTTGGATCTGTGGTAAGATAGCAAATTAACAGTTGTGTTATTTTCAAATTACCTACATTGCTTGAAAGAGGAAATGAAGCCTAAGTGACCCCCTCAGGTGGTGCTGGTGGTTGTTACCAAATGCATTGTGGTTGTGTCTTCCTGTTTGGGGCCGTTTCCTATTTGAATGTGGTGGGGTTGCAGTAAGAGACTTCTCTGACTCTTTTGTTGGTTCACAGATCCCGAAGAGTGGGAATTTTGGACTATTTTGGGTATGGCAAGAATACGGGAGGGAGGCAGAGCACTCCTTGTGCAGTATGTAGAAAACGATTTAGAAGCTCTGAGCTACGTTTCCAGATACTTGGGTTGCGATTGCCTTAAAGTGCTACTGCAAAAATAAGAGGAACTGCTTTTATGGTGAGAGACGGTTGAAATGAAAGGAGCATATTCAAGAGACTGTACCTTACACCCTTTGGAAAAGCTGGATCTTGCCGAATACATTCATTTTTCCTAGCCTTTTAGAAAACTGAAGATGCATATAGTATGTGTTAATTTCTACACAGCAAGATGTCTTGGCTAAGATGAGCTGTATCTCTTCTTTTCTCCTCCTTTTTGACTTTTCTCGGTTTCTTGCTACAGACCATCTATTTCCTTAATGATGCTCAGGCTCTTCTCGATCTTGCTGCTTCATCCCTCTTCCCCGAGGTCATTCTCAAATCATCCGTGTTCTCATGACTAAGGATAAATAAATGTGCAGATGCATCTAAGGGACAAAAAGAGTGAAATAACTCCAAATCCCCCAAACGCTGCAGTGCACGTGTTTTTTCCCAGGAAAGATTAGAGAGAGACTAAGCTTAAGACGACAGATGTTAGTTATGTTTCTTTACATCCTTTTGGAAGATGCTCAGCTACAATGGAGCAGAGGACCTGAATTAATTCCATTTGTTTAAATATCCTCATACCTTTTACATTTTGCTTGCTTTATGGTTGGCAGACTTGAGATTGTTTTATAACTGCATGATCTTTTTTCCTGCCTGGGGCAACCAATTTAAATATACTAATAATTCACATAACCCTTCCTGAGACTCGCATATTTTTCCTTATCTAGGAACACACATGCAAAAAAAGCACCAGAATGTTATGAGAGGTTCTCCTCTCAGTGCATTGGTCTCTGCAGTTGTGAAACTCTTTATAAAATAATCACCTAAAATTTCTGTGGCAAAGATTTGGCTTCTTAATGCCAAAGTATTTCCTGAATGTAGTTGTTACCTAATCTTTGTCAAGACAGTGGCATTAGTTTTGATTTCAAAGCAGCTCAGTTTTCGGCTGGAAGAAGTAGTTTTGATTCAGGACAAGAAACTGGAGGGCTAGTGACGCGTTCTTCCTTCTGCGGCAGGCTTCCTGTAGGAAACTACTGAACTCAGCTCTTCTGCACCTCACTGCGTGCTTTAGTCATTTGAAATGTTAATGCTCTGGAAATGATTACTTTGGAAACTATTAAATTTGGAGATTGTTGCATGAAGGTGGTCTCATGTGGACTATATTTTTATATATACATACAAAATAAATATTTGGATTTAAAAACAATTTATATTTTTTTAAAGCCTCATATTTAAAAAAAAGTATTTTAATAATGAAGGGTACTATACAGAAGAGAAGTATTTTTAATTTTTAAAAATAAAAACCAGCCTTATGAGAGCAGCTTACAACTTGCTCTTGGTGTATTTTATGTCTTGGCTTTTGGAATTCAACATACATTAGTTGCGGTTCTTTTTATTCTCGGCCATTATTGAGGGACGCAATACATACTTCAGGGCAAGAGGTGATGAATAAGAGCTGGTGAGGCAGGAACAAGTCTGAAGTCTTGTTTTTAAAGCTTCTTGTGGATTGTAAATAATTTTGGTCAGAGCATTCCAAATACTCTGTTTTGTTCTGCCTGTTGGACAAAATAAAAGAGTTAAAGCAAAGAGTATCTTCAGACCATCGAGTTTCTGTAGTTAAATTCTCAAAATAATAACAAGAAAAAGCTTGCATTTGACAACAGATATTTTAAAAGTCAGGTTCTGCATGTTGCTCCATATAAATTCCACATAGACAGTGGAGGAGGTGAATGCAAAATAAAAAAGAAATAAAATGCTTTAAAGGTAGATGAGGAATAAAAGGAATACGGGATATTGTCCTTCTAAGAAAGGTGATTTAATAAAGAAGTCTGTAGGAAACCAGTGTATATCCATGCTGTAGCCATCCAGCAAATACTATTATTTAAGTATTAATCCTGCAAATGGGAAAAGGATCCTTCATAGTGTAATCCAGTACTTTACTCTTCATGGTGGTATTTGATGCTTGTGCAAGGGTCACCTACCTGCAACAACGTGACCCAGACTTTTCCTTTTGGGGGTACTCCTTTTTACCAAGGAAAACACCTGGAAGATTGCTGAGAGACTTCTGCTCAGCTCTAGAAGCTTCTCTTCCCTCACTTTGATGGTCAGGGGAGCCTTGGGTGGTGGCTTCAGATGTGCTGCTGCCCAAAGGTTCTGCTGATCAGATGCCTGCGTTTTTGATCAGAGCGTTGCCGTGAAGTCTAGCAATGTCCTCCTTCAAAAGGTTCAAAGAAGCAGCACGAGTCAAGGCGAGTAAAGGGTAATGAGAGTAAAATACGTAAAATATCCAACAAATACAGATTTGGTAATATTAGCAAAATATGTGTCTTATGTCATGCAGTGCTTATTTTAAAAGGAGTCCAAAGCAGTTGCTTAGAATCTTGAAACTACCAGGTTTAGACTTGTCACACCTGACGATGTGCTGAAGGCTATGTCGACACGAGCGGGTGATGTGGAGCAGCAAAAGCAGATGGGAACGATGAGAGCAGTTGTTATTGCGGACCCTTATGACCCCGTTGGAGGTTGGAGGGCATTTGGCGTGCAGCTGGAGAGGGGCTTCTGGTTTAGCTTCCTCCAAAAGCAACCTGGTTTGCGTGCACCACAGCTTCACTGGGGACCAGACCAAGCTGATAACCCAAGCCAACGTGCTGGTACAGAGGTGGCCTCCGTGTTACAAGGTCTCTCCAGAGTGGAACACATCTGGAGGGGCAGTTCAGCTCTTCTGTATCTCTTAGTTTGACTGTCTTTGAAACTTAGGGTCATCAAATTCCTTATTAGGGTAGTTTGGCATTTAGAACATAGGTGGAGTAAAGCTCAACTTAACTGCTTGAAGAGCAGTTCATAACGTGAGGAAAAACTTCTTTCCTTTGAGGGTGGCAGAGCACTGGAACAGGCTGCCCGGAGAGGCTGTGGAGTCTCCTTCTCTGGAGATACTCAAAACCTGGATGTGATCTTGTCCAACCTACTTTGGGAAGGGGATTGGACTAGGTGATCTCTGAAGGTCCCTTCCAACCTCTACCATTCTGTGACTCTGTGAACAATCTTCTACTGTAGAAGATTGCTCCTTTTGCCACAGAGTTTGTGGTCCTCTGTTATAACTCTGTGTTCTCAGTTACTGCATCAACAAAAGATTTGTTGCACATCAGATTTTTCACAGAAGAATGCTTCTTTCCCTTTTCGGAAAGGGAAGAAGTCTCATTTTATTTATTTACTCTGCACTTGTTTTGTGGCGTGATTGTCTCTTTATCTGGCATCCTCGTTTGGCCTGGATATTCCTCGGGGCACAACGATGAATCATTCATTTCTGCACAGGGCAAGACACTTCCTTTTTTTAATGAGTAACGTTGTGGCAGAACTTGCGCTTTTACTTTTTCCTTGGGAATTACTGCTGTGTAGAAAATCAAGCAAATAGGACATAGCTACGTAAAAGACGAATTGCCTCTCGCCGTGTACTGGAGGGGGTGTCACTGTGGGAGTCGCAGTGCAGCGTGCCACGCGGATGCTGTCCATTTAGGATGTAACTGTATGGAGGACCATTGCCCCAGGTCCCCTCGCTTGGGGGCTTTGTCTCTTTGACACCTGGAGGGTCATTTAATTTCCCTTTTTAATTTTTCTGTAGCCTACAAGCGGGCTATGTTGCTTTACAGTGAGTCGCGGATAGATAATTGAGGTTTTAGATGTGTTTTATAATTTGGGTATCTGTTGATTGTGTCACCATCGCTTGGTTTTCTGTTCTTTTGCCAGTCTGATAAATGAGCCGTAGAATTGTATAATTGTGGGTTTACACCATAATTCATGTGTTACTTGTGTCTCTGGACCCAAGGGGCCAGGGAAAGAC
>VZSF01001213.1:37209-86379 GCA_013398295.1 Chionis minor
CTTATTTTAAAAGGAGTCCAAAGCAGTTGCTTAGAATCTTGAAACTACCAGGTTTAGACTTGTCACACCTGACGATGTGCTGAAGGCTATGTCGACACGAGCGGGTGATGTGGAGCAGCAAAAGCAGATGGGAACGATGAGAGCAGTTGTTATTGCGGACCCTTATGACCCCGTTGGAGGTTGGAGGGCATTTGGCGTGCAGCTGGAGAGGGGCTTCTGGTTTAGCTTCCTCCAAAAGCAACCTGGTTTGCGTGCACCACAGCTTCACTGGGGACCAGACCAAGCTGATAACCCAAGCCAACGTGCTGGTACAGAGGTGGCCTCCGTGTTACAAGGTCTCTCCAGAGTGGAACACATCTGGAGGGGCAGTTCAGCTCTTCTGTATCTCTTAGTTTGACTGTCTTTGAAACTTAGGGTCATCAAATTCCTTATTAGGGTAGTTTGGCATTTAGAACATAGGTGGAGTAAAGCTCAACTTAACTGCTTGAAGAGCAGTTCATAACGTGAGGAAAAACTTCTTTCCTTTGAGGGTGGCAGAGCACTGGAACAGGCTGCCCGGAGAGGCTGTGGAGTCTCCTTCTCTGGAGATACTCAAAACCTGGATGTGATCTTGTCCAACCTACTTTGGGAAGGGGATTGGACTAGGTGATCTCTGAAGGTCCCTTCCAACCTCTACCATTCTGTGACTCTGTGAACAATCTTCTACTGTAGAAGATTGCTCCTTTTGCCACAGAGTTTGTGGTCCTCTGTTATAACTCTGTGTTCTCAGTTACTGCATCAACAAAAGATTTGTTGCACATCAGATTTTTCACAGAAGAATGCTTCTTTCCCTTTTCGGAAAGGGAAGAAGTCTCATTTTATTTATTTACTCTGCACTTGTTTTGTGGCGTGATTGTCTCTTTATCTGGCATCCTCGTTTGGCCTGGATATTCCTCGGGGCACAACGATGAATCATTCATTTCTGCACAGGGCAAGACACTTCCTTTTTTTAATGAGTAACGTTGTGGCAGAACTTGCGCTTTTACTTTTTCCTTGGGAATTACTGCTGTGTAGAAAATCAAGCAAATAGGACATAGCTACGTAAAAGACGAATTGCCTCTCGCCGTGTACTGGAGGGGGTGTCACTGTGGGAGTCGCAGTGCAGCGTGCCACGCGGATGCTGTCCATTTAGGATGTAACTGTATGGAGGACCATTGCCCCAGGTCCCCTCGCTTGGGGGCTTTGTCTCTTTGACACCTGGAGGGTCATTTAATTTCCCTTTTTAATTTTTCTGTAGCCTACAAGCGGGCTATGTTGCTTTACAGTGAGTCGCGGATAGATAATTGAGGTTTTAGATGTGTTTTATAATTTGGGTATCTGTTGATTGTGTCACCATCGCTTGGTTTTCTGTTCTTTTGCCAGTCTGATAAATGAGCCGTAGAATTGTATAATTGTGGGTTTACACCATAATTCATGTGTTACTTGTGTCTCTGGACCCAAGGGGCCAGGGAAAGACAGTAACAACAGTCACGAGGGGCTTAAAATAATTTAACGTAAAACAAACCCCAAATAGTTAACAGTTAAAGGATACTGGAATAGGGATTATATTCTTGTTTTTTAAATGCATAAGCTCAAAACATCGCTAGTTGCCTTAAAATTCAGTTGCCTGTTACATGCAAATTACTATTTTAGTGTGCTACGTGCGGGTTTTTTTAAAGCGAAAGGGATTGACTGCCAAAGTGGATTAATGCCTTTCACATCTGCAAGTCTTAGTTGAGATCAAAAGTGAAATAAGCCATACGTGTTCAGAGTGGACATGTGTGCACATCAGAAATACTGCCTCATAGGCTGGCCTGGTTCGAGAATTAAGAGCTCCTTTTTTTGGTAGGAGGGATTCAGTGCTAAAATATTAGTATTTCATAAGCATCGCAGATTTAGCCTCAATTATTATTTTTTTAATTATTATTTTGGGTTAATCCCTAAATCATTCTCATTGGAAAATTTCCAGTCAAACTTTTTTTTTTTTTCCAAATTTTAAAGGTATGTTACAATTTTAAAGTTTTGGTAGCTGCGGGATTTGAAGGACTGGAGTTGTCTGGTGTTTTTCCAGCTAGTCCAGCTGTCTTTGGAGGAACTGGGTAGGTCGGCAGAGTGTGGTGTGGGCTCCTTTGTTAAATCCGTCGCTGAGCGGAACAGGCAGTAGCCGCAGTGAGGGCTTTATTGTGTGACTACTTTCTGCCTTTTCATCTTGACCTTCCCCAAATTCTCTCTTCTTCTAGGCTTTTCCTTTTTTTTTTTTTTTTTTTTTTNNTTTTTTTTTTTTTTTTTTTTTGCGCCAGGTTTCCTGAGGGCCTTCAGGCGTGGCAAGTCTGGGGTTGTTAACTCCGCTGCTTTCTTGGGAGCTGTCAGGCGAATGCGAGCTCCTGTTGCATCTTCCTCAGGTTGTCGATGCTCCTCTGGGATGGCCTTCTGCAAAAATGCGTGATATGGGCTTTGTCCCGAGGGTCTCTGGCTCCTGGGGCGGGGGGGCCTCTGAGCATCCTCTGGGAAAGCAGGAGCAGCCTCCTCATGTTTTGGTAATAACGTGGGAGGGATAGGATTTCTGAGGCTTGGTGAGGCTGCTGGTGAGTGTGGGATGGGGGCTCCCAGGTGTTTATTTGACATGGCTTACTTGGAGGTATGGATGAACAAATACAAAGATTAAAGCAAGCAGCGAGCTGCAGGTGTGGATACTTCAGCAAACACAGGCGAGAAAAATCAATTTTTCACAAATGAAAGAGGAGGGAAAAAAAATCAATAGGGAAAGGACTGTTATTTCCAATTTAAAGCCGGAGGAGTTGGGGATTGGTCTCTGAGTTCATGCTTTCCTCATTCACATGTTGCACAGCTCTGTTATTGGAGAACTGTAGAGTGTGTCATATAGAGATCATTAAATATAAATGACTGAAAGAATGTGAAATGCTCCCTGTCCTTATTTATTTATTTACTTGTCTGCTTACAGATACTTCTCCCTCTGTAGTTAACTCCTGTGGATGCTAGTTCCCTGTACAGGAGTACTGGAGTGCATCGAGCTTTCACTGTGAAGTCCACCAGCCTTTTCCTCATGCATGTTTTGACAATATTTAAAGCACACGACTCAGACTGTAGTTATTGATCTGTGTTTGTTTCTTTGCAACAGACTGCGATTCCATCTGGCTACCCGATGGTGAGAATGCCCCACAAAAACGCGACCAATATTTTAAGTAGAAATAGAGAATTTGGCTTTGCAGGGCTATCTGCGTGAGGTCTGGTAAATACGATGTGAGGGGACCCAGGTGGGGCGCAGAAGACCATCTTGTCTCCCCTCGATGCAGCCTGCCGTAATGGCAGGGCAGCGTGCCAGGGTTTTTTTTTAACGTAAAAACAAAACAGTATTTTTGGCTGATTCCTATAGCTAGATTCCACATTGCCAAACACGTGTCGACTAGCGTTAACTGTGTGAGAGCCATGCTACCTTGCAAATCTATGCATGCGGAAACAGCCTGGTAGGCAGTAGGTGAACACCTGTACTGATGCAAAGGCTCTTTTCCTTATTAAAGCTCCATAAAAGTGGAGGGCTCGCTTGCAAACAGGCACTTGCTAGACCTTGGCTCTGTTGGCATCTCAGAAGAGCAAGCAGAAGCGATCATTAGGAAGATACTGCCAGGTTCATAAGTGATCTGCAAGACTACATGTCTTTATCACTTTCTTCACTCTGTAGTAACTATTTTGTCTAGTATATATTTTAACTGTATATATTATTATATATATGTATAATATATAAACTATATATTATATAATACATATTTATAATTTAAATTTATATAAAATATATTAATTGTGTCTTAATTGACATATTATTTATATTCTATTTATTTATTGGATCAAATTCTCTGCTGTGTGTGACTCCAGCTATGCCAGTACAAAAGTGTGTCGGGGCATGCACCCACGCCCACTAAAGGCTTAGAGGTTCTGCAGAGGTGGATGGGAGAAATAACAGTCTGTCCTGGCTTGGATCAGTTAATTCCTTTGCATGAGCAGCTTATGTCTTGAGTGCAAGCATACCAAGAGCGGTTGTGCTGAAGAATGCTTGAGTGCGTGTATTTATATATGCATGTCTGTATGTACATATATATGTATTTATACATAAATATGGATATGTGTATGGATATGGGTATGAAATAAAACAATCAGGGCCTGTGACCTAGGCTTATTTCATTTAACTTTTAGCACCTGATGCAGGCACTGTGTTCAGGTGAAGGTGTGGTCAGCATAATGCTTCTGATATGGTCAAGGGAGAGGTTAAAAAGTCCTTCTACATCTCAGGAGTGCTGTGTCTACCTCCAGAGATGCCTGTCTGTTGTGGTTTGGGGCAGATTGGCCCAAGCAAGCCGAGCGACAGATGTTCCCTCTCTCCTGCAAAGAGGGGGAGAGAGAAGAGAGACTAGTTTAGTAAGAACTAAACTACTTTAATGAAATACAAAGAAGAAAATAATAAAAAGAAAATAATGAAATATATACAAAACCGTATCAAGCTCCCAGGATGACAATCACGTCACCAGCAGGCACTGGGCAAGTCGCAGACTGGGCTCAGCGATGGATGAGATCTGGATTCTAGATCTGGATTCAGGAACACATGGATTGGGATCAAAGGCAGATGAACAGACAGAGTCCTCCTCGGACACTGGCCATTGAAGAGAGTTGACCCTTTGATCCGTCAGCTTTTATACTGAGGATGAGGCAGATGGAATGGAATACCCTGTTTGGTCATTTTTAGGTCACCTGTCCTGTCTGCTCCTCCCCACAGGTGGGACCCCTCTATGCTTTTCTGCTTCCGACCCTTCAACAGGGCAAATAACAAATTTGTCTGGCCTTGGTTGTTACAGCAGTTAAGTATAGATGAGAGCCTCTCTGCATACCATGCCTTGGAATCAGCTATAAACATGGGTCTTACCGCTCTGAGAAAGAGCAGTTTTCTGCACAACATGCTCTTAATTTCAGCAGTTAGAAGAGGTCTAGTTAGAAGGCGGAGTTACTGAACAAAATTGGTCCTGTTTTATCTCAAACCAGGACACTGTCCCCATGTAAACTGTCTGCACGGAGAGTCTAGGACACCTCGGGTCCCCATTTGGGTACTTTGGTTAGATGCCTGACATTAGGGGAAGGCAGACGTAGACCAACACAGCAAATAGTAATGTAAAAGATAGGATTTTCAAATCGGCCAAATGACTGAGACAACTAAATGTGACTCTGGCTCTCAATGGGATGCGTCTGAATGGTTCAGATGTTCTTGAAAATGCCTCTCGAACTAATATGTAAGGACTTTTGAACTAAACTAGTAAGATACGTACGAGTTGCAAACCAGTTATCATGTGAAACTGTTCCTGTGTTCTAGGAGCGCTGTAATAGGACTGTGTAAGCCAGGCAAGGCAAGTTTGGGTTTCACCACATGTTCTCTTTCAGCTGAAGAGAGAAAAATCCCCAAAAACCTGCTACCCCAACCTTACCCTGTCATAGGTTGCTACCTGCTCAAGTGTGTTGCTTATTTGAGTGTGCTGTCATTCCCTAATGGGGAGGGAATATCAGGTCTGAACCACTGGCTGGGGCAGTTTCAGCAGCAGCAGGCAGCATCTTCTTCAGTGGTTGTGGTTGGTGGAGATGTTCTCCAGCCCTCAGTTGTCGACATGTTGTGTTGCTGCGTGGGCAGTGGCTGGAAATCACAATTCACTCTTGCATTTCTCTCCTTTGGCAGTTTCTTGATGCTGTGCAACTTTTTATGTCCCTGTAACTTCAGATGTGAAGTGAAGCTGGTGCATCTAATGAGGGAGGGTTGTTGCTGGAAGAATCCTTGCCATGTGGTTCGAGGAAAGGTTGCGTTATCGTTCTGAAACTTTTTTTGGCCGGGACTGCAGGAAGATATGAGAGACAAACAGGGATGGGGGAAAAAAAGAATTCTTCATGTACACTCAGGCTAACATTTTTAAGGGATTCTTTTATTATATATGTATGTGCCTGGGTGGGAAAACAGCCAAAGAAGTTGGAAGAAAACGAGACGTTTGCTAGCTGGAGAGCAGAAAAAGTGTGAGTGTGCTGGACTCGGAGCATGGCTCCAGTTCTGGGGGAGGTGAATAGTGGAGCAAATAAAACTAGCCCAAGGCTTTAAAAGCAATCCCCAGCTTTATTTGGCTGCGGTCAGGTTGGATTGGAAAAAGGAGGGAAGTCTCTAGCATGGTGTGAATTTCTCTTGCTGTGGACTTTGACTCCTTCCTCTGAGGTTGCTGGAGTTCCCAACAACTGCAAATGCTTTCAAGAAATTGTTCTTCAAGTAAAGCAGAAACCTGCATGGCGGGAGGGCTCCGATGCTCCTGGAGAGCTGGAGCATGGGTGCAGTAGATTTTATTTCCTCTTTCTGTCTTGCTACTAGTTCGCTAAAATTCAGAATAGCCAGAAATATTAATATAATGGAAACACTTCTACCAGTCCTATCACCATTTTATTATTCTCATAAGTACAGAACATTGCCAGATGTTTATACTGTAAAAGTAAGGAAAGCACAAGCATTACAGCTGAGTAGCTTGAAATTTGCATTTTTCAGAATTTCGCCATCCTCTCATTTCTTTGCACATGTTTTTTATCTGTTTCCATATCTGACTTATCTTCATACTAGTGTCTCATTCACATTTGTCTGATGTTTTCTGTTTATGTCTCACTCGCCTCTTTGTGCTTCTTTCCATTCTTGCCTCTTGCTCATGAGTATGCCTATGCCATTTAAAAACATTTAAAATCAATAGACACAGCTTGTCTCGATGACTTCATTTTACTTCCTGAAAGTGGTCAACTTGCTCTGCTTTCTGATCCACACGGTTTCTGTAAAAACAGAGGGGCAGGGGAAAAAAACCCACTACATTCAACCAAGCAACAACAACAAAGACTCCTCCTCAGAGAAGTATTCTGAAGCTTCTCAAGTACTTCAAATTTTCATACTGAAAGAGCTGTAGAAGTTTACACTACTACTTTTGTATTTCCTCTCTCTCCATCCATCTTTTTCTTCCTCCTTTTGCTCGCTGTTTTTTAACTTCGCGTATTCTATTTTCTTCCTCATGTTCATCCTTCTAGTGCTCTTTTTCCTTCCTGTGGCCATCCTTTCCCTTTCCTGGAAGGAGGTTATACTGCTGCTGTTCTTCCTAACCCTAAAGGTAACCACTGCCACTTGCGATGTCCCTTTCTTCCCTCTGTTAGCGGAAGACTTGGAGGAGAATCCCCTGCTCTTGTGCAGCTGAATTCCTCGTTGCATGGCTGATGTGCTTGGTCTGTCCATTTTCTTCCTTCACGGAGAAAGTTTGGAAGTGCCTAAATCCTATTGAAAAATCAGTGTATTCTTACATACTACTGAAATTGTTGTCCCAGTGGCTGTTTTTGGAGCTCCAGAGAAAGATCTGGTCTAACTGCAGAGACAGGCAAGGTCACCTGGTGAAGGCAAATGGTGGTGGTACAAGGCATGTGTGGGGCTGGACCTGAATGAGGGACTTCAGGGACTATCCAGGTGCATGAAGCAGCTCTGGGAAGGTGGGACTGCCTTGGGTCCATGGCCCGTTGTGCTGTCCCTTGCTTCTAGGTGTCTTCTGGAAAAGCAGATCTCTTGTTCCTGGCTGGGCGAAGCTGAATGTGGATTTGGACACCACTGACCCAGGAGGAGCAGCTTAGTCCTCTGTGCAGCTCCTGACGGGTGTGGGGAATGGTGCCGATGCCCTGTTGTTGCTGCTCTGTTTTAGCCAAGAAGAATGAAACGTAAGTTGCCTCTTTTCAAGTGAATAATGCTTGTCGTTCTTTGGGTCTGGGAACCACGGGTCTGGTACCTTGTGCAGAGGATTTGGGTTTAAGATTGGCCATTTTTTGGTGCATTAGCAGTTTGCTTATTCTGGTCAGCTCTTAGAAGTGTGGGGGAAGGCTTCGATCCTGCTGTGAAGTGCCTCTCTCTTCCTGTCCACAAAGTCCCTCCCCATCGTGGGCTTCTGGGTGCTGGAGCTTGAGGACCAGGTGCCTGCAGAGCTCGGAGCTGCAGTGGGGGACGTGTGTGGACATTGCCATGTACTGCATCTGATCTCAGGTCTGCTTGTAGGTGCCAGATAACGCTCAGCATCCACAAACTGAGTAGCCGTCCCATCTAAACGTCTTAGTTTATGGTGCCTTTTTGTTTGTGATTCTGATATTAGAAGGTAGTTGGGATTATGAATAGCTGGTGGTGAAAAATCATTGGGACAAAGTAAAAAGCAATTTGATCTGTAGTTTGAAGGGTACTTCATTGCAAGAAGTTTTTTTAAAAAAAAAAGAAGCTTTTAAAATGAAAGCTGAGATAAGCACTATCAGTGAAAGGACCTTAAAAAGGTTTCAGCCAGCAGTCATAAAGATAGGACATGTATGGAAGCTATTGTAGATAATGTTTTACCTTGAACTATCCATTTCTTTTTATATTCTTACAGTAAAGGGTTTTGATAATATTAAGTAGCTGAAAACCCGTATTTCTTTTACCATCTCTAGTTAAATACGTTCATGCTTCCACTGGAAATCCATATCTCCAGGGGCTGATAACTCTCAGCTGTAAAAATATGTCATGAGCGGAAACAACATAGGACATCTCAGCAAAAATAAAATCAAAGTCACTTCAGGTGTAAATTACCGGCTGCTTGTAGTAAACAAGTTAACAGGACTGGAGAAGATGCATTGTACTGTACTGCAAAGAAGTCTGCTGTATAATAGAAATGGCATATTGTCCAGAAAAGAAAGCTAATGGTCTGTATATGACTGGGGTTAAGGTGTTGCTCAGTAATAGTCATAGCTTTGAATTACCTTGAAGGGATCAGTTTTCTTAAATAAAGTATCATCTGTGGAGTTGATGCTGAAGTATTTGTAGGTGAACGTAGGAACGTGCGCTTCGTTGGCTTAGCAACCGAGTCCTGGATGCTCCTCTCTTTTGCTGGACCTACAAGCAGATCTTGGAGGTTTCATAGTAGTTTCCTTTGCCTCTAAACAAACGTATAATTCAAATACGCCTTTTGTGCTGCCTGCTGTGAGGCACCGTGCGCGTAAAGATTCGAAGACGGTCACTTATATGGAACCAAAGTACTGAATTCATCCCAGCGTATCCTCCCTCTTGCCTCTGTCTGTCTGGTCTTTGTTAAAGTGCCCATTGGCATCATATCTAACAGTTAAATAGCACTCACGGGTTAATTTAATTTTCTTTTGAAGCATGTCTGTAAGGTAAAGCGAAGGAATGTTGAGAAATAAAAATACCCCTGTGGACTTTTCATCGCCTTTTTATGGAGAATGCTCTTTATGTTTTGCTCACTATTTCGGGAGTGCAATTACATTAAGGATTGATCCCACTGAAGTTTAATGAGAAAAATGTATAGCTCTGTCAACAGTAGACGAGTCCTGAGACTATTCCAGAATTACAGGAAAAAATGATTATAAGGCCACAGAACATGATCCTGCCAGCTCTTGCTGATAAATTCCTGACATCTGTCTGTGTTGATATACCAATCAAAAGTGTAAGAATTGTCTTAGGTTATTTAAAAATGCTGTGCAAAATTCATGCCATTATTGAAGAACGTAAAAATTCTGGAAAGCGTTTCAGTTCTGCAGTAACAGTCAGCAGTTGGCATGTTTGTCCCATTTGTCCCCCAGATGTGGTTTTGATGAGACAGACTTGGCGACCCCTGCACCTTGCTATGCCAGAAGCAGTGGTCTCCATCTCCTCTTCTTCTGTTTGTACTCCCTTCTGTGTGCTAGCTCTGGTACTGATTTGGCCTCTGGGCAAGCAGATTCCATTCACTAATCTGGCTGAAAATTAATTATTTTCAAAAGTCAATCGTAGTTTTGCCCGTTTGGTGACCTTAATTCTCCGGAGTATCCAGATGGACATCAGAGGTGGTAAACCTCTCAGGATCCAAGACTCAGTGAAGTGAATACAGATCTGGAAGTGGGGAGGAAGGGCACCACGCTTTCAGGTGTGTTTTTTCTGTTTTGGTTAGCTGTGCCCTCCACCAAGAAACACGACTGAGGAAGCTGTGTCTGGGGTGCACAAAAGGTTTCCTAGGTGGTACAGCGTGAAAAACAGGACTACAGTGGTGAACTATTTGCGCTGGGGCTGGACTATTCCTTTGAAAGACATTACACTCCTTGATGTGCTTTTATCACTCTTGTGAGGCCCAACTTGGAATACTGTGTCCAGTTCTGGAGCCCCCAACATAAGAAGGACATGGGCCTGTTGGAGTGGGTCCATGGAGGACCGTAAAGGGAGGGCCACGAAGATGGTCAGAGAGCTGGAATACCTCTGCTATGAGGACAGGCTGAGAGAGCTGGGGTTGTTCAGCCTGGAGAAGAGAAGGCTGTGGTGATACTTGAACAAAGGCATGTGGTCACAGGACAAGGGGTGATGGCTTCAATCTGGAAGAGGGTAGTTTTAGAATAGATATTAGGAAGAAATTTTTCACTCTGAGGGTGGTGAGGCACTGGAAAAAGTTGCCCAGGGAAGTTGCGGAGGCCCCATCCCTGGAAGTGTTCAAGGCCAGGTTGGATGAAGCTTTGAGCAACCAGGTCTAGTGGGAGGTGTCCTTGTCCATGGCGGGGGGGGTTCGAACTAGATGATCTTTAAGGTCCCTTCCAACTCTAACCATTCTATGGTTCTATGTTTTTTAACTTGATAAGAAGAAATAGGGTATTAAAAAATAAACAGGGTATTGAATTGTGAATTAAGAAATGCAGGAAGTAAAATAAATAATCAAACCATAGTTATTTTTCTAAAGTACAGCTTTTATCTATTAGATACGTCTCAGTCTATGTCAAGATCTGGAAATTGTTACTGCCATGGTCAAAACTTATTTTTGGTTAAATTGCATGACAGCAGTGATTTTAATGAGGGACCTGATGCTCAGAGACAGGGAGTAAACCTTTGCTGAGCTCTGAAACAGCCCACGCTCCCGACTTAAATGGGTGTCCCAGGCACTTTGCTCAGTCGGGTCACATATTTGTGTACAGAAAAAGGAAACGCTAGGTCTGCAGCATTACTAATATGTTATGTTGAAGGATTAGCTACAAATTTATGATATTAAAAATGTGAGTTAGACCCATGTGGGTTTTTTCCCCTGCCTCAGGCTATATTTATACAGTGTAGTTGTAATCAGTAGTGTCATAAATCTGTAGTTTTTTTCTCTTATTTTCAGTGAAAGCTAGTATGTAAAACTGTGCTTGCCATACTTCTCTTAATACTTTTATGACTTGCCAGTATAATAATTAAGTTAAATCCCCTGTGTTTCCCACTTCAAAATCCATGAGGGTGAAACTGGCTTTGTGCTTTACAAACAACATTATAACAGTGAATCTGGACTGTTAAGCCTTCTTAGGCAACATGTACTTATCCTCTGTCCTTCCATCCCTCCCCTGGAGAATGTGGGTTAAAAGTTAAAACATCCAAGTCTTGTGACTATATTTTGAGAAAGAGGATGCGTGGCTTTCATGCTTGGTTTTTTTTTTTTCTTGGTGGTATGTTTTTCTGTGGGTTGGTTTTTTGTTTGGTTGTTTTTTTCTCCCCCCTCCAGAGCTGTATATTCTTTTTAGCATGTGACTTGACCGTTTAAAAAAATAATGTGGTATTTCTCTTTGAAATTACAGTTACAGTGCAAGGATGGTTATGGGACAGAGAGCTAGATATTTGGTGTGAACCATTGGGGTTTTTTTATTTTTTTTTTTGTATTATTCAATGAGTACTCCTGCCAGTTGCTCGACTGCTGCTTGCTTTCACAAAAATGTTGAGTGCTGAGTATCCCTGGTGTGATGCAACACAGGGAGGAAGGAACAGTCTCTCACTCTTGGGCTTTTGCTGGAGGCACCTGATGGTGTAGTCTGTGGAGAGCCAATGCTGGTGAGCATCCATCGCTGAAGGTGGTGCGGGCTGAGGAGAGATGCCTGGAGGCACTGTGTGCGTAGTGAGCTGGACCAAGGCAGAGCTCCCTCGCTCTCTTCCAGATATTTCCCAAGGATAGATACATCACACAACCCGAAACCAAGCGTGACCTTCATGATTTACGGTTGAAATGCAGGCAGCATTTTCCACAGCCTACTTTGTGTTCTTTCTCTCTGCTTTTATGTGAAATCAGTTACACCACTGCAAAAAAATTATTACAGGTGTTGCTGAAAACCACTGTTTCAGTGTGGCATTATTAACTATTTTGGAACTGAGACACAACCTGTGTTATTCTTCTAGAAGGCAGAAACAGTATCATGTGAGGTTGCACCAGTTTTGAAGTGAAAAGGGAACTGAACGTGTCCTTTGAGTCCTTGGTACTGAGCTCAGGCTAACTTTAGCTTCAAAGTATAATAATAATTGTGGATTCCATATGTAATTCTGCTGATGCAATCTGTGGAGTCCTGGGTGATTAATATCATGTATGCGTCCTGGTGCTTCGTTCACAGATGATAGGAAACTACAGAAATCTGTTCCTCCTTCTGTTTCATCATGTGATTCATGTTCTTAGTTTGTACATAAAAATTCAAAACTTGAAATTTCCTTTTGGAAGATATTTTGTATCTCAGATGGATTATAAGATGCTGACATAAACATACCATGTGTGCGCAGAAGGAAAAAAAAAAACCCCACCCAAAAACCCAACTGGTGGAAGAATTATTACTTTGCTTTTCATGTCTTGAAAGTTTACAAAGTCTTTCTCAGAGGAGTTGATTCGAGCTACTGAAGTCCCCTAGGTGTAGTCTAATAGTATGTGCTAGTGACGGCACGTGGTTTGGCACTCAAGTAATGCAGGGCTTTCTTTTCAGCTGAAAACATTGTCATTTTTCTGTTGTCTGTGTAAGCCGTGGCTATAGCTGTTGTTGCGCTCGTGGGCATCGTGTGGGAAGAATAGGAAACCTGCGACACAGGAACTGTGTTTTAAAATACAGTTTGTATTATGGGAAAACTGGAATATCCCCAAACAGTGAAAATTAACTATGTGAACTGTATTTCTGTGGTATAGTACTTAAATGTGAAGCTGTTGGGTTTTTTACCTCTTCAGAATGCCATGAGCAAATCGGAAGTTTCAAGATATGTTAGCAAATACATACAAATACGCTATGTATATTTTATGTGCACACATATATGCAGACTCATTATTAGGAGTTCTGAAGAAATATTGCATTTATTTTTTAACAGATTAGAAGGAAAATAGGGTTTGGAGTTTTTTTTCTTTACAGCTGTAAGAATGCTAAAACTGGGATGAAGCTCCCCAGTTCAGATTTTTCCCCTGAACTCTGGATCTTCAAAACTTGTGGCCCTGGAATGGGATCTTCCTGTACTCTCAAAAAACTGTATTGCCAAAGTCTTAATGGTTGGAGAGACCTAATGTACGCAGGAGAAGACTCAGAATTGTAGACGAACGTAGGTTGGAGGGGATCTCTGGAGGTCATCGATTTGGTCCAGTCCCTGCTCAGAGCAAGGCCAAATTCAAAGTTGGTTCCAACTTCAGTTTAGTGAGGTTGCTCTGACCCTTGTGTAATCTGGTGTTCAACATCCCCAAGGATGGAGAATCCATTACTGTTCTAGGCACTCTGTTGCAGTGTTTGATGACCTTTATCATAAAAACCTTTTCCCTTTCTGGTTTCCTTAATCGGAATTTCGCTCGCTGCAGTTGTGTTCTTTGCCTGCTGTTCTGTTTCTACACACCTCTGAGAGGAGTTAGGCTCTGTTGTCTTTGCACCCTGTTAGGTAGTTGCAGACAGCAGTAAGTCGTCCCCCAAATCTTCTCTCCAGCTCTCACAGCCTGGCCACAAGTACCACGTGCTCCAGCTTGGTGGCCTGTCCTGGACTACATCTGCTGCGTTCATGTCTGTCTTGTACTGGGGAGCCCAGCACTGGATGCAGTGCTCCAGATGCCTCAACAGTGCTGAGAGGGAAGGATCACCAGAAGAGCTGGTGATGCTCTTCTTAATAATCTTCCTAATGCTGTTGGTTTTCTGTGCTACAAGAGCCCATTTTGGGCTCACAGTCAACTTTTTGTTCACCAGGACCCCAGCTCCTTCTCTGCCAAGCTGCTTTCCAGCTGGTTGTCTCCCAGCATGTACTGGTGCATGGAGTAACTCCTCCCCAGGTGCAGGACCTGCTGTTTGCTTTTGCTGAACTTCACAGTGTTCCTGCCGAACCATTTCTCCAGCTTACTGAGGTGCTTCTGAATGGCAGCGCTGCCCTTGAGTATGCTGCTTCCCCAAATTTTGTTGCCTGCAAACCTGTTGAAGGTGTGCTCTGTCCCATCATACCAGTTTTAATGAAGCTGTTTTACACTATTGGCACCTAGAAATTGGCTACTAGTAGGACTTTGAGTAGCTGGTGAATATATTTTGAGGCCAGTGGTCCAGATGGTTTTCCACCTACTTTGTAGTCCTGTAATTGGAGGTGAAGGACAATTTATCTGCTGTACATAATAAATCATAGAATCATAGAATGGTTAGAGTTGGAAGGGACCTTAAAGATCATCAAGTTCCAGCCATCGCAGGGTGTTCATAGTAGTAATATTTCTCTCCTGTAAATCTTCGAGATTTTTTAGGTATAGTTAGAGGAGTAATTTCATTCTGGCACCCTCTTAGGTAGGTCCTTGGTCTTAAGGGTTTTATTTCAATCATTACTTCTATCAACTATCTGCAAGGTGCTCGTTCAGCTCATATTTTCATAACTCTCCACAGACCTTCCTTCTGTGTATTTCATGTACAAGAAACTTGCATGTGGGACATTTACGGAGGCAGTCCTGGCTTTTGAAGGTTGTGGTATTTTGTTTCCTTTTACTGATGCTTTGTCCTGTCCTCCTCTTGTTCCACCATGTGCTGAGACTTCTCCTTCTTTACCATTATCTCTTCTTTGCTTTACTCTAGAGATCAAATGTAACCCTTTCTTTTCTAGACCTTCTATCTGTTGTCTTGTTTTTTTCTGTTTTTGTCTTTAAATATAAATTAATATGAACAATTCATGTCTTTGTCATGCTGCTACCTTGCAGCTCTCCTTGGTGCACCGTTTGCAGCTTTGGTGGCAGGGCTTCCTGTCGGCGTGTGAAAGAAAACCCAACACGTGAGCTTGTTCACAGAGGAAGGAATTACTAAAAATGGCAAAGCTGGGTCACTGGAGTGTGAGCAAGCAAGCAAAAATCCACAAATACACCTGTTTGAAAGTCAGTAACAGTGTACAGTCGCAAAAATAGCTGTCAGTTGCTGGACTTGTCTGCTACTTCCCTGAAAAGAATCTCCTTAAAAAATATTAGACTTACACAGAGAAACGAACGGAGCAAAATAAGTGTAAAGAGTAGTTTTCCATTTGATGTGTTTTACAGAGTTGTTGGTGTTTTTTTTTTTTTTTTTTTTAGAAGATACTGTGTATAACCCTAGTTTTATACTCTAGGGCTTGTTGCTTTCTTCCGTGGTGGCAGTAAGCTAGGTGGTCTTCACTATCCTTCATACTCCTCTATTTTCATTTCTGAGAAGCAGAAAAAATGCAAATGCAGTAGGGTAAGTTGCAGTAAACGTATATTCATTTCCCTTTTCTACTTTTCTGTGGCATTTGAGTCTTTTTCTTCTGGTTCCCTTCCGGCTATTTCCTTTCCATGCCTGTTAGTGTGCCCTTGTCTTTCACAAGTGAGTGTTGACGTTTATTACTGCTTTTAACAGTGTTGGTTTCTTATGTGACTGTAGCATATAAGGGAAGATAATTATAAGTTACCCAATTGCTCTGTATAGGTGAATGCTTATGGTAATGGATTTATTAGTATCTTTTTCAGACAGTGCATCTCCGTGGCATAGTACCGGAGTGAAGCATTCTGTCTGGTCCATTACCAATTAGAGTATATATATTATGACAAGGATCCTTCTAGCTAAAACAATATTAACATTGTGTGATCAAATTCTAATATTAAAAAAAAAAAAGTAGCTTGCACGGTTTTGTGTATGAAATAGAAAGAAAAATAAATCCTGGTGTTATTTATGGTGATTCTCTGGGTGTGACTAATCAGATGTAACTGAATCCCAAGAGATCAGAGGTATTTAGACGTGTCTGTATGCAGTAATAACACCTTCTGTTATGTGCTTACCTTGAGGGTGTCTACATTTCCATGTGTCCTTTTACTGTACTAAAAAGATTTTTATTTTAGTGGTAAGAATAGTGTTATTTTGAGTACATTTGCAACCGTCCTGTGTTAACATATAGCCCGTTTGGTGGTACAGGTTTACACTTCATCTTTATGTACCTTGAGTTGAGATGCATCGGAGTAAAAAATAAAGTAAAATACATGGACCAAATACTGACTTTTGTATTTCACTAGGGATCACAGCCAATTAGATCATCAGCTCCAGGGACCTTTGTAATGACCTAGATGTGGCAGTATTACCGAGTTCAGCGGCATCCGGAAACTTCATCTGAGTAGGGTTAGCCACAGTCTTGCGTCTTTCAGAAAACAGGTTTAGCCACAGGAACGTGGACTTCTGCATGAAGGAACTGAGTTTTGCCACTCCCATTGTTGTTTTTGGGGGCCACAGATCATAAAGCTTCCGTACAAAATCAGTTTTTAAGAAATTGGAGGGCTGATTGCTATTGTGTATGGGTTGTTCTTTTTCCATTTAAAAGACTACTGTATTATTTCATATCATACTGAGGAATAAAACTATTTTTCTTATGTTCTCTTTCGTTCTTGACAGCTAAAACTTTGTGAAAATAATTCGTACTGCTTTTTATCTTTAAAACATTTTACAGGCATCACCTTTAATAGTTGTTGTGCAAAACAGCCTTAAAAGGCATAGAATTTATTGGAATTAGTCATATTTTGTGGGGGGTTTAATCCTAATTTTCCATTGAAAAATGTTTACTTTATAGATGTCCATAGGAACAATTGAAGTAAATATCAGAGCTCTTGGCAAACTCCCAGACCGCGTACGCTGACTATTTTTGTTCTATTTGTGGTCCTGATGGTAAGTTAAAGCAGATGTTTTGTCTTCAGTGTGAATCAGGATGAATCTCAGTGCTACAGGCAGTTTTGCTTTGCAGGTCCAGCGATTCTGTTCTTGAAGCTTGTCTATAATAGATATAATGAAGATGTAATGATTTTTGAGGTAATCACAGTGGTGTGAATTGCTAGGGAGACACTTAGATGATCTCTTGAGGTTTCCTCCATCCTGGTTTTTACAATTTGTGTGAATTTTTTATTGATGGCTCTTCAGGTGGCAATAGAGAAAATGAAGCTGTGAAAGCAGAGGAGGGCTAGGTGATAAGGACCCTGATCTGGCACACTCCTAGCAGGAATGGAGGAGGAGGACTGATGCTTTCTTAGCTATGCCGTCCCACTCACCCTGATTTCTTTCAGTTTGGCAACAGCTTGGAAGATGCCGTGGTCTGCTCGACCTTGCCTCCAGGGTGGTTATAGCTTAAGCTCAAGCTGATGTTGATCAGCTGCTTGAAGCTTAATTTAGTGTTAGTTAAATTTAGTGTTAATGCCTCCCACTCCTATGGAGGGGGTCTTTTGTCTTGGTGTAGCTTGGAGGACGGGAGGGAGAGGATGACGTGGGCAGGAAGCTGACCCCTGAAGAGGCAGCATGGCGATGGTCTCCTGCTGAGCTCCATAGCAAGCCTTCTGCAGCTCAGGGCCCTGTCTTGCTTTCCAATGCCTTCAAGAGACTTATGATCACTTGTGTAAAGGTTTGAGTTGCTCCATCCTTCTTACCACCTACTGCTCCAACCCTGTAACAGAACTCAACACGGTCACTTCTTGTCTTCATCGCCCTGCTCAAGAGGAGGAGAGGGCAAGTTACGACTGTCTGTTCAGTCTTTTGTCTTGAAAATTTATTCTCTTTTTCTTTTCTGAACCCAGAAATGGCACTCGCCTTGAGAGCGCTGGGTACAAAGCATGAAAAAGCTTCGGAGACAAAGCTGGTACCGTTGTCGCCATTGCTGGCATGCTGGTCTTCAGGAAAGTTCTCAAGAGCAGCTTCTGTGAAACTTCTGCATCCCCAGTACAGCCTAGAGATATTTGTGTATCTTGAAGGCATTTACAGGATAGTAACAAGATGTTTGTGAATGTCATCCCTGAATATTAGTACAAATATGCTTCTGTATTTAGATAATACGCTCCTTCTGAACTTACTCAATGTAGTGCTTCGTTGTGGGCTCTTTTCAAACCCTGATAAGAAAAATGACGGGGGGGAGGGGGGAAAGACATTATTTCTTTCAGTATGTGTTTAAAAGAACA
Source organism: Chionis minor (assembly GCA_013398295.1). Lineage (NCBI taxonomy): Eukaryota > Metazoa > Chordata > Aves > Charadriiformes > Chionidae > Chionis > Chionis minor. Next base: position 55,473 of record VZSF01001213.1, read on the forward strand.
TACTTTTTGTTTGCTGACGTACTGCGGGTTAAGACGTTTCCAGTTAAGCTTGTGGCTTTTTGGTGAATTTGCTTGTTAGGAAGACAGACCTCGCTGCTTTTTTGTTTTGGAATGGTGCTGGCTTGTTCTAATCTTTCTCCGCCTGTCAAAGCCCTTTAAACCACTGGCCCCGGTCCATGAGATTTTTCCATACAAGGGGATGACTTACCGTATTTGATACCCTAAAGATTAGGGGCCTGTCGAGATTTCCTGACTGCTTGACACTTGTATTTTAGCATGCCTGCTGTGAGCAGCGGGATGTGAAGGCGGACGGGCGGATGAATCACTGGACCGATCTTGCATTATTGTCACTCGGTCAGTTGATAAGGGAAAGAGAGATGAGAAAAGCGGGCTTCCTCCCTATGTTAGATTGGAAAATGCAGCTGGAAAAGCAAAATAATTTGACCATAGTGCATCAGCGAGACTAAGAATAGAAGTGATGCAGCTGGTGAAAATGGCCCTTAAATGCAAGAAGCCTCCCCCTGTTTGCCCTCCCCAGCTGTAAGCCTTCGGTTGGGTACCAAAAACGGGGGCCAGGGAGGGGTGGTGATAGTCCTGTGCTGAATATAGCCCTGGTGGGACCAGTTTGGATTTTAACCCTTTGATATGCATTCCCTGTGTGGGTTTGTGCATACGTCCACACACTTGATTTATTTATTTATCTATTTGACTAACTCTTGGAGGATCTAGAAGAGCCTGATCCAATATGTAGACATTGTTTTCACTTCCATGTTTTCCCTGGTATTAACTTCAGGACTGTAACACTGATTTTTTTTTTTTTTTTTTNTTTTTTTTTTTTTGGTTTTGGGGTTTTTTTTAAGCTGTAAATGTACACTTTTGGGAGTTTTATTTTCAGTGTTTTACTTATTATCTAGAAAACTTGGTCTGTGTAACCAAACTTTATCATTTTGGTTTTTATTGACTTACATTACTTTTTCACATGTTTATTAAAATTGGTTTGATTTCCTTCTCTGCCCCCCAAGAGACTAACATTAGTTTGTTTTCTAATCCTTAAGTCACTGTCTTATAAAAATCAGCAAGTTATAACCTGCTTTACATTATAAGACTGAATTACTGTTTATTAAAAGTAGATATTTGTAATGGGCATTTTAACAGAATCTTAATTGTGATAACTCAACAGGATACAACTCTGTAGGGGTTATTATTAGGAAGATGACATTTGCGACTTGTGGGAGTGTTAGTTGTTTGCCATATTCCTTATTTTTATTACAAAGACAATTGCATCTACTTCTGCTTTTAATAAAACCATTCTTGGAACATCTTAATATTGCAACATACAGCAATATTTATTGTTTGCCTCTGGACTGCTGTCAGTACTTTGGTTGTGCGTGGTGATGTTATTAACTGGAGTTTGCTCCTGTAGTGGTGCTTTTATAATTGCTTCATCTTTGGTAACAAAACCTTTTGAATAGGAGAGCATCACATGAGGCAGGTTCTGTTTCAATAACGTCTTGGAGTAGGTAGCACCAGTTGTGTGCTGCTAGCAGTGAATGCAGAATATTGAAAGCCCAAAACATGGAGAGCAGAGAATCACAGAATCACGAGAATATTTGTATCTAGAGAATAATCAGGAGCGCAACTTAGGATGTGGAAGAAATAATTATCTTTTGTATAAAAAAGCAACCTTGAAATCTTTCATAGTTAGTGGTGGATTAAACAGCAGGATGGAGGCAGAATTTGTCTTTTTAATGGGAATAAAGCCAGCCTCAGTGAAATTGCAAGAGGGCTGTTATTGTTGGAATAGTGCCAGCGGATGAGTGGTCTGCAAAAGAAGGAAGCTCAGGGAAGAGGACAAAGCGAGAGCTGTGGCAAGAGTAGCGATGAGGGTAGGTGGGACCAGTCACGGAGGAGCGTTGGGTTCACAAAACTCTTCGACGCCTTGTTTCAGATTACAATTGAAAACTATTTTGAAGCCACTGAGTGTAAGGCAGTGGGACATGAGGCTGCTGGCTCCCTGGGGTGAGAACAGGGTGGTTAACAGCCCCACACCCCTGAAGTTTGTGGCTGGAGGTGTCGGCTGCGGCACTGACACCCAGGTTTCCACAGGGGACAACCACACTCGAGCCAGAGGTGCTGTTGCCATTCAGTGATGACTTACATACTTAGAAGCCTGCCCTGGCAGCAGAGGAGATGGAAAGGGGCACCCAGCGGTCAAGACAGGAGGATTTCTCTGCCTGGGTCAAGTGTCACTGGGAGCAGGGTCTGCTGGTGGCTCTGTCTCAAGGGCGGCTGTGGGGATTGTGAACCTGAGAGAGATGGGAGGACACTTGAGGCTTGAGATCTGGCCAACTGCAACGTTTCTGTGTTGGGTAACGCGGCAAGAAGAACTGGTGTAACCAAAGGGAGTAGTTGGAGGAAGGGCTGGGGGAGGTCTCTGACACTGTCGGTAGATGAGGGGCAACCACTTGTAACCAGTATTGTAACAGCAAAAGCTGTGCTAGCTATCTCTTAAACAAATTAGGGGAGTATTTTTCAATAGTTAATGTATTTTAGGAGCTTCTTTATAATTTCAGACTACCAGGTATGTGTATTCCTCGCATGAAAACGAGGATGGGTGTAACCCCAGGTGCATCTTGAGCTACTGCATTTCTGCTACTGCCAGTTAGTTTAACTGTTTTGTTAAGCAGTTTAAGTCATGTACCGTGTCAAAAAAGTAATCAAAGGGAATTGATAGAAAAACAAAAGCTTGGATTGTCGAGGGGTTACTGAGCTTGATCCTCAGGGAAGTGGTGAGTGTAGTTGTTCATGTCATTCATGTTCTTCTGAGTTGGGATGGTTTGTAGAGGTTACGCATCGTGGTGGTTAGCCAGGACTAATTTTGGTTGTCTGGTGTAGAAGTCTTTGAGCCTGGTTTGTTGAAAACAGCGTCCATGCTGTCACATCTATGTTGTGGGTTTCTTCTTCCCTGTTACGCCTGGAGTATTGCAAAAAAAAAAAAAAAAAAAAAAAAAAAAAAAAAAAAAAAAAAAAAAAAGAAAGAAAAAAAAGGTTCTCCTTAGTGGTCATCTCCTCTGCTATTTGTGTCTTCTATTGTTATTAAATGATTTATTAATGCTGTTTATTAATTCATTTGTTGCACCCTCTTCCCTGAAAGATAATGAAATATGAGGAGTCCACTTGCTGGCTTGTTACGAGAATGGTGGGAGCATAAATTTTGGATTGATTGGTTTCACTGTGGTGACACAGAGTATAGGACTAGCCAGCCTGGCCAAGCTCCGGGGTGAAAATACTTGGGTTTTAAAATTGTGTTTTCCTCCGTGCAACACAGAATTGTTTCTTTGCAGTGCTTTCCTCTCTGCTTCAATAAACCAGGCACTGTCACTTCCTTACCATCCTTAGTTGCTCATTTTTTTTGTTTATGATGGTGTCCATGTAACTGATGAGCAGTGTAACTTGTATTAACTTCTGTGCATCACCTTGGTATGCAGGAAGCTTAGCATGGGTGATGTTGCCAGTTCCTGCTTGATGGCAGTATTTAACCATCTCAAGTTACTTCCCTCCCCCCCCCCCCCTTTTTTTTCCTCTCCAAACTCCTTTAAAAATGGCATGCCTTTCCAAGTCTGCCTGACTCTGTTGAACATGATGACTTTAGAAGTTTTAAAAATTGGAGGCTTTGGTTGGGAGAACAAAGGAACCCAAGACTTGTTTAAAAAACAAAGCCAAAACCAACAAAGCTCTTAAAACTTGCAGTACCCTTCACTCTACAGACAACTAAGCACCACTTTATTTAATAAAATACTTTTTGGTCAGGAGTTGCTGACTGCAATGACAGCAACCCAGGTTGGTGCACTGCCTGTTTCTCCCCTTGAACTGCAGAGCCATGAAGGGCGGCTGGCGCAGGTGTAGGTGTCTGTAGGCAGGCGGGACGAACCCGCCAACTGGCAAGAACTTCTGTCCACTGAAGTTATTCCTCAGGTTACGGTTTCTGGGCTGTGAACGCGAGCAATTGCTGAACCAGGATTAAGGGAATTGTTTGCCCACGTTGGTCTGCAGAATGAAATGGCACTGGCTTACTGCGGGCAGATGGCGAGTCCCGCAGGGATCTCAGTAGGAGACGGGAACGTACAAATTACCTTTGGAAATCGGGCTACTTCGGGGTTTTGCACTTAAAGATGTAGTCAGATTTGCAGATGAATTCCCCCCCTTGGAATACTGAATGGAACTGAATTACTCCCCAACATCCCCCTGCCCCCAAAAAAGTCAAAGTGATGGGGAAACTATCAGATAGGGAAGAAGCAAACATATTTCTATTTAAGCGAGGACAGGAGAATAACCAAAGCAACTGTGTCTCCTGTCAGAAATACAAGGGCTATTAGAACAAGGAGAGAAACAGCGAGGGCTAGGGAGGCCAGTGGAATATGACCAGGTATGTATTGGGCAGATTTCTGAACAGATGCACCTTTTCCTAGGGTTAATCATGGCTTTACAGTGTTTTGGGAAGTTTGAAATGCTGGGATGGAGGCTTTGCAGTGGACATTCTTCAAGCACAGTACTTGGGTCGCTTTTACCTTCTCGCTGGTCCCAAAGGCATCAGGAGCATGAGTGTGCTTCAGTGACTTTCTCTGGATTTCAAATTATTATTAAAAGATTTGTAGCTACCGAATCTGGTAGTGGAGCTGGTTTTGAGCTGGTCGATGCCCAATAGGAACGTTGTATACTTAAATATGGGATTTCTCCCTTTTCTGAGCTTTCTACCTGCAATGTGCTGTGGGATAATTATTAGTAATAATGCTAGTCTGCACTTTCGAGAAAGGGCAGGCTAGGAGAAAAGACATTAAAAATGACTAATGGAAACACTCGTGGTCAATTGATCAATTTTAGAGAGTGTACCTTCCTATTAAAACAGACACTCATCAGCCACATTTGTAGGACACCAGCCAAATAGACTCCTTAAACTGATTAATAGCATCACTGCTGTCACGTAGTGTCCCCGGTTTAGAGCCCGAACAGGTACCACACCTTCAGATACATAGATACCATGCTGTTTTCTTGAAAAAGCATTTTATTGGTACATTTCTAATGGAAAGCAAAAGAAGGGGCCCAAATTGTAATGAATGCAGTAATGAAATTTATTGTGGGTTGAGCAAAGGCTGAGCTGAACGTAACTACGTGCTGTGTAGAGCAGGGTACCTTCAGCTGTTGGCTGTCTTTTTTTCTTGGAAGCATAACTTGGAGCCTGGAAGTGAGGATGGTTGGGTTTCCTGGGTATATATCACAACTTGGAACAGCGTTTGCTTGGTCTTCTTCGCTGGTTTCTCCCAGCTTTGGGGTGAATTGTGAGAGCCTGTCCTGTCTTAGCTGCTGTGGCTGTGCTAGCTAGAGAGGTCAACGCTGCCTCATGCTTATTCCTACCTCCATTTTGGAGTAGCGAAATAGATTTGTTTGAGCAATTTTGATTGATGGATGTTTTTGCCGACTTATTTTGCGCTTCTTGACGCAGTGAGGTGGGACATGCACATGTGGGCACTTCTGAGGAGGTGACCATCTCCAGGCTGGGACTGGGTGAAAGGAGGTGTTGTCTCTCACTGCCTGTGCCAGCTGCGGGGGCATCAACACCGATTTTTACAACCACCTTCTGGTGATGCATAAACTTACAGCTTGGGTAGCTTTCTCTGCTGCTTGTGGGAGCAGTTTTGTTCCCTCTTTTAAGCCACGTGTAATGGGTGCACCTTTTTCTGGTTTTGCTTATTCTTTAAGTGGTATTGCTGTGAAAGTTGGCCCGGAGCGCTTGGCACTGTGGTAAGGGGAAAGCCGCACAGTATTTTGTCCGCGGTGGGATGATGGTTAGTGCTGTGCTCTGACTTCTTTACCACGTCTTGCACAGCGTAAAAGGAAGAGACATTCCCAGGTTTATATAAGCTGCTAGATATAAAAAGTGTTAAATTTTTTTCCTTCTGCTCTGATTTTTCCACTGTCCTGGTGTTCCCTCTGAAGACAACTACGAGGAGACTATGCAATTTTGAACCACATAAGGGTCGCGTTTGCCACGCGAGGCAGGATTTGTCTGTTTTCACACATTTCGTGTTTCAGACTTTCTCGCGGGTTAAATCTCGCATACCTATGCTCCGTTGGGAAATCGCGGGATGCTCGCTACAGCTGGGTCGACAGAGAGGAGGTTTTGGCACAAATCTGCAGGAAATTTGTGCTCGTTCGTTTGGACTCGTAGCGAGGGGCCTTAGGTGTTCAGCCACCCTCACTTAGATTAGGTAGTTCGGGGGGTTGCCATCACCACGAGAAACATCAGAGGCACGGTCCACACAGAAACCCATGCCCTACCAAGTGTCCTAAGGAAACTGGTGACCTTGTCCTTAAGCTCCGGCTATTTAATTTATTGCTGTGTACAAGTGTAAGGACTGTTTGCTTTTCTGATGGTCTCTGGGATTCAGCAACCTCTTAACAGGAAATGGAGAAAATCCTTGTTTTATTTTTGAATGGATTAGAATATAAATGAAGATTATCTTGCAACTTTGAGAAGGGAGCATAAGTACTACAGCCTCTACCACAAGTACAGCTGTCTCTATTCTGGACTGAGAGTAAACCTAGTTTGAGTAAAGGTATTAAACTAGAAAAGTAGGTGATAGCATTTGGTAACACTAATCCTTATTAGCAGGGCAACATAACAATATGAAACCTGTACAGTTAAGTACTTTCTGTGCAACCTCTATAGACTATCTAGTCTCTTGATGAAAGATCTGCTGGAGAGGTTGGTGTTTATCCCTTTCCCCACAATGATGATACGGAAGAATCGCTGGCAAATCTCTTCCCTCTTATCCTACTTGAAGCATGAGCAGTTTTCCTGTGGGATACCTTGCTTTTGGATTTCACGCTTGGGCTTCATTTTTAGTACACTTAATCATGTTTGATTTAGCTGAAGTGTAAACAAAATACAGAAACACAACATACATGATTCCAACCTGAAATTAGGAATAACTAATTTTTAAATATTACTGTCTTGTAATTTCTTTCAGATGCTTATAAGTGCTTATGAGTAGAAATCTCGGACAGTCATTATCTGGAGAGTAATACATACTATTTTGCTGAAGAAAGTCTGAAAATAACGGGAAAAAGAAAGTCTGACGATAAGGGGAAAAGATCACTTTTTTAAAATGGGTTCAAAAACATAGTTACATTTTGCAGCTTGGCTGAAAATCTTGTGTAGTTTTGAGGATATTTTAGAAAGTATGCTTCTGGCAGGTTCTTTAAGACAATTATTTGCAAAAAAATATTTAATCGATTCACCAAAAATTTGTGGCTGTATGTCTGCATGTTTTCATATTCATATACGTGTATATATAGGTGCATGTGTGCATAAATATATATATGTATTAAGGTGTAATTCTTGTAACAAGAAAAGGACCACTAACTCCTTTTGACTTTCTGCACAAGCCGGTAGATAAAATTTTAACTCTGATGTGGAGTTTGAACTGCGTGCGAGGATGAGGTGGTGAACTAAGAGACCTTGCGCTGAGCGCGTGCTCTGTAACACGAACATTTCCTTATGTCAGAGAAGCTGTCCGAAGTGATGTCTGACTGTGTTTATCAAAATTTTATTTTATTTAGATCTAACAAAAACTGATGTCATTCTATTTAAACTAGACTTGTGAAGGGAGTATCAAGGTTCCAGAGCTATCCATTCAAACAACAGAAAGTGTCAAAGATAACTACTTTTAGAATAAAAATTCAATGGGGATGTAGTATTTTGCTGCGTTTTCCTCTGCTCCCTGCAATTTATTGCACTCTTCTGGTTTGACCACTGATCATTACCTAAATCCAGGCATTTCAGGACTCCATTACTTCTCCAGATTTTAACTAAGTCTGTTTGTTTGCCTTTACAATATAACAGCATGCACAGACACTTTCTAATTTCATTTGCGTCCATTGATACAGTTGCAGGGTTTTTTAAACATCGTGGAAGACATTGTCTTTCTCAGAGCAATAATTCTCTGAAATCATGAAATGTACCATATTTATATATAATTATTTTTGTCAAACCAGACCCTGAAGTTCTAGGGAGAACAAAGAGTTCTTGAAATTAATCTTTAAGTCCCAGAAGGTCTGGGACTTATCCTTGAAGCTGTTCAATTCAAAATAATTCATTAATGTCAAATAAAAGATCCTGTAAAGAATAATGTTTATTCCTTTAAGTCCCTACGGAAAGACTGTGTAAGCACTCCTTTAAAGTTTAATCATTGAATAAACCTTTTAAAGGGAGGAGGGGGGAGGAGCGCGGCACAGAGGTTGTGTGTTCAGTTAATGAGTCCTTCATCCACATCTGGCCAGCTGCGTGGTTTTTTCTATGGAAACCTATTATGGGAGTGTCATGATTTGGGGTGGAAAAAGCCCAAACAACAGAAAACCGACACAGCTATACAGTCAGGTGAGCGAAGGATGCGTTTTCTTGCGCTGCTAGAGCCCAAGGGCATTGAGATCATTCTGGTTTGGCATGGAGGTGTTGGAGGCTTCGCCCCGTGAGGCTCAGCTGAAGTCAGGGTAGATGTTTGGGTGGAGCTGCATCATCTCCTCTGTCCCAGACTGCAGCCTCCTTGGCTTAGGGTACCCCAGGCACCGAGCTGGTGGCAGACCTGCTGCGTCTTACCTTGAATCATGATGTAGTTCAGCAAGTGCAGGCATCTCTTCTTTTTCTCTGTGCTAGATGTCATTCTTCGTGGGAGTCTGGATAAATATTTCAGTCTGTAGGAGTTCAGGAGAGCTAGGTATCGCCTAGCAACCAGCATCCCACTCTCTGCCTCCTGCTTCTCTTTACTTTTATTAAAATACCAGTGAAAAACCAGAAGTTGAAGCATTAAGTTAATTTTCAGAAGTATTTGGAGCAGCTTAAGATATTTTCGTTACGACACTACGTCAGAGCAACAAAGATGTTGGTGAGGGGCTGGCACCTGAAAGCAAGTAACTCCACTTGCCTTGTTTGGACAGAAATCACAGTCAAAGACTAGCAAAAACTTTAGCTGAGGACAGAACAAACCTATGTTTGCAGTTGTATAGTGAGTAACAGAATGCGTAGCAAGTGCTCCTTTGATGTGAGATCTGTAAAATCTATACAGTTACACTTAACCTAAACTGAATGTAGTTTAAGCTGTATTACCTGGTTTGTGTTGCAGCTTATGACGGCTGCTGGTGGGACAGTGGTTTTTGTTGGAATTTAAAGCTTTTTAAAACATTTTTGCAGGCAACTTCATGGCAAAGTGTTTTGGCTAGTTTCAGTTACAATGGTACAGAACTCAGTTTACAAAGAAAACTGAGAAACATGGGCACTCAAAGTGCAATTTAGGTAGGTTTTTGGGTATACTTACTCAGTACAATGCTGCACTGAATTTCAGCCTCTCGTCTCCCTTATCAGTTCCAAAAGTTGAGGACTGTTGCAAATGTGTAGCTTGTATTTAATGTGCATTTTATCTGTCAGTTCTGCAGAATGTCTGCTTTATAGAGTTCATGAATTTCCCTGCAAGAATCAGAGACGTAGGAATAAAAGGCAAGTATGTGGCCACTATTAATGTAAAGGTAGCCACACTCAACACTGGGTTGAGGATAACTTGTGTTCCTTCATCTCTGAATGCTGCTGAAACCGTGCTTTTGGTGATCCTGCCTTACCTGATGTTCAGGTTTGGGAGAAGTCGAGCTCCTTCAGGGAAGTTTGGTGTGACTCAGGGCCTTTGAAAGTGATTGCAGAAGTGTAACTGCAGATTTAAGGTCTTTCAAGAAGAAAAGTGCATACTTCTAAAATAAAATAAATGATGCAAGAAGGTGATTCAGAAATGCAGTTAGCTCCAAATGTGGGGTTTGCTTTGTAGAGGAAGAAGTTACTAAATCCTGATTCAGCAAACTTTGCGAATGGGTTGGTCTTTCCAAATGTATGTTTCCAAATTAGAAAAGGGGGAAAATAGCATGAGAAATATTATGTAACTCTATTAATGGGAATTTATTTAAGTTAGCAGTATGTAAGAGAGATGTGGAAGTGATACCAATATGAACCTTTTAAAAATGAATTAATGTGGGTTTATATGTTAAAAAATGTTCTGTTTGTGTGTAGAGGTGCACTTGTCTTTACATAGTGGCCTCTGCTTGTCTAGAAATCTGCTCAGCATGATCATCTTGAAGTCCTTCCATGTTCCTTATTCTGGTCCATGATTCCTGCTTCCCTCTGCCGGTGGGTGGGGATGCCGACCAGGGCATTCTGATTAAGAGGTGTTTCTAAAACAGACTAGGTGTTCTAAATTCTGTTGGGTTTTCTCTTGCCATAGGAGAAAGACTCTAACGTTTGGTGGCATTCATAAGCTTTATAAACTCCTGGAATCTGAAAATATAATCCCAAGATGATGGTTAGCTTTTGGCTGGAAGTGGATGTAACTGTGTTTGCTACTTAATTTTCTTTCTTTTGGTTGAAACTGGTGGTTTGTTAGGGGCTTTGCTCTATGATTGCTTAAAGAGCCCTTTTGACATAAAGGTTTTGAATCAGGAATATTGTGCAGTTGTCTCATTGGGTAGATTTTCTTCTGGTGTAAATCCCACTTGATAAAAGTGGTGGAAGATGCTTCTGTTTGGACTCTCATGTCTGTTTTCATACTTCTGTTAGCAGAAACTGAGATTTGACAGTAAGCTGCTGAAAACGGAAGTCCGGAGAGGGTTTCACAGTGGTGACATGTGACAGAATGGATGCACTAGATCGATAAGGATGGATGGTCCTATTTTTCATAAGCATTTCAAAGTCATTTCATCTGAAGCTGTAGCTTTTCAGCTCTTCTGAAAATGAGGCAACAGATTTATGGAGTTACAAGTTAAATGCTATTTTCAGATAAACAATTTGCTCCTCATCTTCTCCCCAAAAGCAGCCTAAAATAGTCATGAGGAAGAGGTGTGTGGCCCGTATGGGTGATGTTTCTGGCACTTATTTGTTGGCCACCAAAATCGATGCTGTTGGTCACCCTTGCTGGCAGTCGGTGCTAGGGGATGACCCCTGTCCTACCCCTAAACCATGTGTATCCTGGTGGAGCAGCCTTGTGAGATGGCGGCACTGCTGGTGCTTGTGGTGTGCCCCACTTGTGCTTGGCGAAGAGGGGGTCAAGCAGAAGGCCTTCCTTGGGGGAGAGCCTAAAATAGTGACGAGGAAGAGGCGTGTGGCCCATATGGGTGATATTTGTGGCAATTGTGTGTTGGCCACCAAAATCAATGCTGTTGGTCGCCCTTGCTGGCAGTCGGTGCTAGGGGATAACCCTTGTCCTACCCCTAAACCGTATCATCTAGGTTGGAAGAGACCTTTAAGATCATTAAGTCCAGCAATAAACCCAACACTGCCAAGCCCACCACTAACCCACGTCCCTCAGCACCACGTCTGCCCAGCTGGGAAATACCTCCAGGGAGGGTGGTTCCACCACTTCCCTGGGAAGCCTGCTCCAATGTTTGATAACCCTTTTGGTGAAGAAATTTTTCCTAATATCCAATCTGAACTTCCCCTGGTGCTACTCGAGGCAGTTTCCTCTTGCCCTATCACCTGTTCCTTGGAAGAAGGGACCGACCCCTGCTGGCTACACATCCTGGTGGAGCAGCCTTGTGAGATGGCGGCACTGCTGGTGCTTGTGGTGTGCCCCACTTGTGCTTGGCGAAGAGGGGGTCAAGCAGAAGGCCTTCCATGGAGGAGAGCACCCCAGTGATGCAGGGACATGGGTGATTCAGTGCTTGATAAATTGCGCAGACCCGAAGAGAATTAATGAGACCCAGTTATTTATCGTTGCCCACAAAGTAGCTTTTCCATGAAGAAGGCCACTGTATGTGATTTAATAATGCAAAACCGGCGGCAGCTATGGCCGCTTGGTTAGTGGTGCGTTGGCAGTCTTGAAACACACACCCATGTTTGCTCTATCACCATAGCCACCGTAACCTAATAGGACCTCAGCGTTTGTGTGTAACTTGAAGCTAAATCGCGTTGTAGGAGTATGTGTGTGCCCGTGTGCGTGTAGGGACGAGTAATGATGAGAAAACCTGGAGAACTGGAAACAGTTAAAAGGTCAACCTCTGCTTTCCTCTGACAGAGACCCCATGAAGCTTTTTGAATACATCATGTTTAATTTTTAAAGAACTTGATGACCAAGCTGTTTCCTGCTCAGGTTAGATAACCACATCATGTAAGTCCAGGATATGGAAAACCTGGACCATTTGTCCGATTTTTGGACATTAGCACAGAGAAGGAGCTGCTAGAAACTCAAAGGCAACTTCAAGTGTGCAATTTAAAAAAAAAAAAAAAAGAAAAAAAAAAGGGAAGAAAATCTATCTACTTCATGCAATCCAAATAATGCCAAGGGAGATTAAACAACAAAAAGGAAAGGGAGTCTACAAGATGCATGGGAGAAAGGGTAAATGGTCTTACAAGAGGTAGCATGCTCTAAGGCTACAGTATGTAATTGCATTTAGTTAGGTCAGTGTTTGTGGTGATTTTTCATACGAATATTTGGAATTAAATATTTTCTTAGAAATAAAATTAAGGTTAATTAAAGAAAAAGTAAGTTCGTGATGTTTAGTCAATGTAATACTAGCACGGTGTATGAATATTTATTAATTTTACATGCTTAAGGGAGCTTCTTGTCTTGTTTTCAGTGTAAAAGTTGCATAGTGTTTGGAAACCTGTTAGCCACGTTGCTGTATATGCAGCAGTAAAGAAATACTGGGTTGTGGTTTAAAAGCGGGCAGGTGATGCTCCGCTGCTATTTGAAGGATGACCTTATTTTGAATGATACAAAAATAACAGCAGATTGTTTATAACAACTCTGACAGCAGATTTAGATTCTTGACTTCACACCATTTTCATTATTAAAAGAGACATATGTAAGTAGCATTTGCTTCCAGATATATGCATGTATTCTGGCAAGAGGTTGAAGACATACTGTCTAGTATTGAAATTTTGGACATCTGAAGCTTTTTTTTACCCCCAAAGTTTTAAAAAAGTTAGATTAGTGGATTTGTATGTTTTCTTAAACATGAAGGACCCTCCCAAAAGTATAATACAGTATTTAAATCTCTCTATATGTTTTTCTTTTATAGAAAAGAATCATGTAGGCACAGGAAAACTTTAAAGAAACATGTACTCAAATTTTGTAATGATCTTGCACAGTTATTTCCGGTGGCTGGAATATTGACCAAGTTCACTAATAAACGTATTTTGGCTTTTAATGCGGTATTGTCCAGATCTCACATACTACTTCTGGGAAGCACGTTTTGAAATAACAGTAAAGAATATCCACACTTGATAAGTGCTGGAAAGTTTACTTGTGCAAACGCAGGATACTGATACGTAATGGGCCCTGAAGACTAATTAAAGCAGCTGGGATTTAGTACGCTCAAGTAGCAGCTCAGAAATTAATGACACTGAGAGCATTGACTAAAATCATTAGTTAAGACGAAACGTAAGGCTTTCCCCAATATACTTTTTGTCATATTCATCCAATTTTATTTAAAATGCTTATAAACTTACTGTTCTTCTGACCTCTGTTTTACTGGGGAACAGACATCCGTGGTTAGGTTTTTTATTTACATATACAATAATATTTGAGAAATTTATGAACTCTTAAGAAAATACATACTAAATTATTTAACCTTTTCTTTTTCAGAATTGAAGTGGATCTAGCGACGAATGGGTGACTGAATATTCATATGAAGAGGAAAGCCATAAAAGTTGGTTGACATTTTTACAGCCGTATGCATTATACATATTACTGCTATTATCAAAAATTTATATTGTGTTACAAAACATAATAGATGAAATAACTGGTTGGATTTTCATATGCCGTGTTGTCTTCCGTGCAGGGGGGTGCTACAGGTTAAAAACAGCTGGCGCTTAACGCAAGTTTCTGATCAAACCTGAACGTTCGAAGGAAATCCTAGTAATATGTTAAGAAAATAGATAATTCCTCGGAAGACAGGCGTTTGAATGGACTGATGCATAGAGGTGTTTGTTATTCTTACGGGCAAGGATGAAGGGAGAATGAGAGAGGGATTGTCTTCCATTACAGCTACTGGCTACGAAGCTTAACAGATTGACGCCACATTGACAAACGCTGTTCAACAAGTAAGATAGGAAGATAGGATGGGGTATCTTCAGAAGTGTCTTGGTGCTTTGTTTTCTTATCGTGGAGAGGGGGCACGCATTTTCTGCACTAGTTAAAAAGGAAGAAGCTGTTAGCGGACCTCTGGGCTTTACTGACTTTATTCTTATGCTTCATATGATGACAAAATTCGGTAGGCCTTGACATCTGTCAGTCTGACTTGTTGGTAACGGTGAGCTAGAGGCTTTGGCTGGGATACTACGTTAACCAGTTGCTGGCACGGATGTTTAAAGGAAGCTGAGTGCACCTGCGGGTTTGCACCAGAGCAAATGAATTGTAATGACAGATGCAGTGTGTGGTCCAGCGGGATGCAGTGCCTGGTGCAGCAGGATGCCATGCAGCAGCTCAGAACAAGGCATTCTGGAAACTCTACTGGTCAAGGAGGGGGTATGTTATGGTGGAAAAACCTTCTTCCTAGAGAGTTTTCTTCGGCCCCCAAATCTTAGGGTAGGGTAGGAATAATCAAAAAAGCCAGCGAAATCCACTAGGTTTTCCAAAAGCACAGTGTCAGTTGCACACCAGAAACTTAACTCTATAGTTTTGGTCATGTGAGCAAAGTACTTTACTAGGGTCAAGATTCTTACTTACCTTGGTGATAATTTAGTTTTATCAATATTGTAATGGTTCAGAAGTTTTACAGTTCGTGAGCAGCTGATTTAGATACCGGTGACTTTAATTCCTTCTTGGATTAGCCTTGTTTAGTGTTTACAACAGGTAGTGGACACGCTGATTCTAGCCACCTCCGGATCCATGGGCAGCGTAAGACTTGAGGGAAGCATCTGTATCCTTGAATCCAGTCTGCTGAAATCAGCCAGAGAAACAGTATTTAGTTCAGAAGCGTCCATAGGACATGTGCTTTATATACCACAGGCCCCAGAAAATACCTGCAGCCTCCAGGAGCCAAATTGAAACCCTAATAGTGGTATTAGTAGCTCTGCAGGAATGTACACAATTGCTGTATGGGATCAGGAACCCGTATACCCAGATAAGAAGCAGCGGTTGTCGCCGGCTGAAACCAGCACACAAAGTCTTAAGGAATTTCTCTTTGGTTTCATTGCTGACATGTCGGTGACTGTTGTCCATACCGACATCTGCGAGCTCAGGATGGACTTGCATCATTGGGGAGAAAACACTTCCCTGCTCAGACCTCCTGACTGTGAATAGCAGAGTGAAGAGCCGATACCATCCAAACCTTGCTTCCATCTTGCAGAACTGCAGTGGTAAAATCCTATAGGTTTACCTATAGAAGGTGAAAAGACCAACCTAATCATCTGCAAGCTGTCTCTGGATATCGTTATGTTACAGTGGGCTCCTCATGCTATGCAGAAGACAGCACAGAGAAACTGGGCCAGACTAGAGGACCAGCTTAGGTATTTGGCTTGGGGCATGACACCAGGGCAGAAAACGTTAAGGATTTGTCAGATCCTTGAGATGGGCTGTTGTAACCAGAGTCTGCGCAGAGGAGAGGGGGCTTCCAGATCAGGCAATCGCAGAGGACTCTTGGACTCATGTGGCCTTTCCCCAAGTTTCTTGGGAAAGACTGCAGTTGCATTAGAGACGCAGCACTGCTTGATCTGTATCTCTCTTCCTCTCTCTGCTTTTGCTTTTCTGTTTCAACACAGAGTGATGGCAGAAGGAATGAAGAGCAGAACAGGGTGACCTCTTTCTTGTCAAGCCATAGTTCCACTCTCTCATGCCCTTCTGATGGCATACCGCAGTAATCATAGGGAAGCTGCACAAAATATGTGCAGATAAGGAAGGGGATACTGAATTATTTCATTACACGATTTCTGTTTGGCAGTCTTTGCAAGCATAGGGCTTTGAATCCAGCTGTTAATCTTTTATATTAGGAAAGTACCATGATTAAATCATATCGCCGAATGAGAAAAAAATGTGGTTGTGTGGAGGAATTCAAAGTCCGAGGCTAAAAATTCCTTTCCTGGGAAGACTGATTCCAGAAAGCTTAGGCAATAGAGGTGGAGAGGGCTCCTATGTGGTCACTGTTAAGATCAGTTGATAAAGTCCTGGCTCCAAGAGGAAAGAGATTGGATTTCACCCAGCACCGACCCTGCCTCAGCCTTTCACTTTATTACTGCTTTGCTAACCAAGTTTTGAATGCCTTCCGTTGCTAACAGGAGTATGTTGGTATATTATTGAGGCATAAATAACTTGAATTGCATCATCTGTAAGTTGTATCGGTAGATTTCAGGTCTTTGTTAGACTGCCTCAGATATCTGCCTCATATCATACTATATGTAAATGTGGTTTTATAAGAATAACTGACATCCAAGGATATATGCCGCTAATGGAGGAAATGTGAACGTAAATTCTTCTGTCTCATAAAATGAGGTCAGATGAATCTTTCCCAGGAAAGAAATTAGAAATACATAAAATAAACCTGTTGGCGCACATGTATAGTGAATATACACAGCTTACGCTGCTTCTCCGTTTTCCATAATAAGGGCGACTAAATCCAGAGGTTCAGTTCTCTGTTGAATCTGACATTTAAAGTTTACGTTTTTCAGTCTACAGTGATTGAATGCAGATGTATGGAGATGAGAGACCAGTATAAGAGTGGGTAAGGAAATGGGTAGCTTACAGCGAGGAACTATAGATCAAAAAGTCCTGAGCAAAATAAAGATCAAAAATTTAAAACACAAAGAAGTGGGCAGGACTGGAAGAGAGGGTCAGAGAGCAAAATTAAAGGGGAGAGGAGGTTGCTCGGATTGAAAGGGCAGGTCTGCATCCTATGTAACAAGTGGTCTTAGGTACAGTCTCCCACTCGCACCGTGGTTTCACGGGCAGCCTGCAGAAATACTACTGGGCAGTTCATTTGATCGGGCTTAATGATGTTCTAAGTTATTTAGTGCTCAAAAAGTGATAAACAACACAGAGCTGTATTGAATTCAGTGGTGTTAGGAGATGACTGCTTATTTTCTAAAGAGGTTTATGTGATAAGTCCAAGAAGTACTGCTGTCTCATGAATGTGTTTCTTCTCTTTTAGAAAACAAAACAAAACCAAACAAAATAACCCAAACAACAGCAAAGTTTGGCTTGGCTATTTAGAGGGAGGGACTCAATACAAGGGGGTGTTTCCTGAGCTCCCCCAGAGCTCATCCCATCCCAGGAGCCTCCCAACCTCTGACGTGCCATTGCCTCACCTCCCCAGCTCCTGTGCGGAGCAGGGCGTAGGAGGATGCAGGTCCTTGAGCTGCCGGCTACGTGCGTGGTGCTGCGCAGTGGCACCCAGCTGGCACAGTGAGGGCAGGGCTGCCGTTCAGGGCGACCTCGGCGGGCTGGAGAAGTGGGCTGGCAGGGACCTCATCGAGTTCAGCAGTGGGGAAAGTCCTGCACCCGGGGAGGAATGACCCCATGCTCCATTGCAGGCTGGGCAAGCCCCTGAGCCATCTCATCTAACTTTGGAGCTGCCCTGGGTTTGGATGGAGTTCGGACTCACTGGACTTTCAGTTTTTACTTTTTCCATGGTTTTAAAGTCTAGTTATGATAAAAATGATTGGAACGGGCTGCTCGGAGAGATGGTGGAGACTTCGAATCTGGAGATACTCAAAACCCACCTGAGCGCCATCCTGTGCAACCTGCTGTAGGTGGACCTGCTCTGGCAGCGGGGTTGGACTAGATGATCTCCAGAGGTCCCTTCCAACCCCTGTGATTCTGTGATTTTTTTTAAAATGTGTTTGAGGGTGTTTCGAGCAACTTTTTAACTTTTTATTTGCATAGTTAGAATATTAGTAGCAGTGTGGTGATACGTTTGGTTTTTGTCATCAGCTGTTCCCTCTGTATCCATTACAAACAAATGCAGTTTTCCTAGGAAGAAAATGACTGCTCTTAAACGGTCTTTCACATCTAACATCATTCAGTGGATTCTTAGAGTGTAATTATGACTAGAAACATCAACAGGATAAAATATGTTAATCTCAAGGGAGTTATTTGCACTGGCCATCAATCTATCCTTTCTGTCGTGCGCTTTTCAGTTTAGATTACTCTTAGGCAAAGAGGCTGTAGTTTGATGTTTTGTCTCAATTCATTATGATTATAAATATCTTGGATAAAACAATGTAACAAACGACCACTTAAAAATGACTGATGGCCCCATTCAGCAAGGCAGGGAGACCGTGAAGTTCTTTTGGTTTCATCTGGTGTCTAGTATTTATCAAGATGGGTCCCTTAACAGTCGATTGGCGGTTGATATTTAATGAATGTTTCACAGTGTAAATAGATAGCAGGCAGTTTGCTGTCTGAAGCCCCGTCATATTCATAGGACAGATCTGCTTTTACTTAACTGTCACTTAAAAATGTAAAACTTACGCTGAAACTCTAGAGAGGGAGGAGAACTTTCTCCCAAACTTTATATTCAGGAAAGGGAGGAGCAGCAGAGATTTTCTTTCTTTTTCTGGTTCTGCCACGTACTGTGCTGTCTCTTGCTCCCATCCTTTCCCGTCGGGTGCCGGTGTGCCTGATGCGCTGCTGGAGGCACCGCACACGGGGAGCGGTGTAGCACCCCCCCGGGTTCGCTCCGCTGGCTGAGCCCAGCTTGGAGTGGGGTGAGGTGGATTTGGAACTAATCCCCAGGGCTGCAAAATTGCCAAAGGCGTTTCCAACACTGCTTGTTCTCAAGGAGAAAAAGGCATTTAAGGTGCCTGCAATGAACCCCTTCAGCTTGAAGTGTTTGCATCGCATACGAGCTCATTCCTAATTCCCTTTGCCTTTGTAAAATTAATGAATGATTTCTGGGAAGACCTCAGCGTTCCTATTAGGCTTTCCTTACAAATAGCAGTACAAAATTTGTTCTACACCACTACTTTCTTTATTCTGCTGGGCAGTTGCTTTCATAACCTAGATGGTTTCTTGTTTATGGGTCCCGGGTCTTGGCTCTGTTCCATTCATTTCCCAACTATTTTGGTGTATTTACATAGTGCCGTTCAGCAGCTGGCTTGGGGCAGGTATCCAAAGCACACACACATACACACACACACACACAAATCAGTTCATCAGAGTTGGGGCCAAATCATATCTAGTGCTTGGCTTGTGATCTGACCTTGTTTAAATCAAGCTGGAGTATGATTTTGGGGGCTTTGTCCTTCTGGCTTGTTCCTCCAGTGTGGATCAGTGGGCAGGCATCTATGGAGGTTAGTAATTGTTTCTTTGAGGTTTCATATATCAAAAATACAATATATTTTAGAAGTGTTATTTTAGTAGCTGAAGGTAGCTATGGTCTTCCTGCAGCCTTCAACTTCAGAAAGGCAATGGAAGTTGGCACAGAGGTGGGTTAGACTTTCTCTCTCAAAGTCTGGTCTACTGCAAAAGCCTGAAGCTTTGCTTTAAAATCAATAAATAAAGAGGCCTTTATATATAATAAATAAGGTTATATTTTCAAATAGTCAGCACAGAGCTGCCCCAGAGGCTTTGCTAAGAATCAGGAGAAACATCTCTGGCCCAGCAACTGCTCAGCAGTGGTGTGCAGGGTTTGCATCCCAGTGGCTGCACAGATTTCTGCCCGGCTTGTGGCTGCTGTTGAATGTTTCAGGTGCATTGACGTCGTGGTAGTTCTTGAATTAAAATTATATTTATTAAGCAGTTTTTTGAGGCAGGAAGAGTGGAGCATCTCATAAAAAAAGCGTAGCAGCAACCTTCGTGTGCAATGATGTGTGGGGGAGGAAGGAGGCCCACTCGTGGGAGAGTAATTAGCTGAGAATTGACAAAATGTGACCAAAATATGGAATATTTCTAATACTGGAGTTCTTTTCACAGGGCATGTTGTTAAAATTACTAAATGTCATTTACAGCAAAGCTAGACCTCGCTGGTGTTGCCTAGATCGCTTGTGATGATGAGTCTGTGGTTAGTAAATTGTGAATCTGTGTGAAAGCTGTATTTAAGGATCTTCTTCAGCACCTATTGACGTAACTCAGTGCAGCAGAGTTAAACTGCTTTCTAAAGTTAATAGAGATATCCTTACAATTTTAGTTGGTGAATGTGTTGGCATCTCTTACTTGCATTACTTACTGCTGTTGATTGTAAGGCTTGGTGTGTCTGGTTACTTAACTTTGATTAGTTTATGTCATACAGAGCTTAAACACTTCCCGTGATGAGTGTCCTCCTGTAACTGTCACTTTGGTTTTTAAAGTTTGGTTTGGTGTGTTTTTTAATTCATTTTGGGAGTGAAAAACAAACAAAAAAAACCCCTTGCCCTTGAAAAGTTTAGCCAGAGCTGAGAACAGAAGTAGCAAAAATCAGCCTGTGAGCATAAAATGACAAATTGCTTTATAATGCAGCCACAGACACCCTTGGTTCCCATTTCTGGTGTTTGAAATGCATGGTGTGTTGGTGTTCCTGTGCTGGGAGGGAGGGGAGGTGCACTACAAGCAGGGATCCTGCTTCTTGGGAGGCATGGAAATGGGTGCTGCTCCCTCTTGTAGCTGCCAAAATGCATGTTGTAGACTAAGTGAAATAAAAGGATGGACGCAGCCCCCAGCCTAGGTGAGGAATTTTGATGTGAGCATTTCCTCACGCTGTGCTTGGTACCTGACGACTGCCAAGCCTAAATGTAGGACCTGCCGTATCTGCCTTGTGGAGTGCATCCACTTCAGGGAGCAGACTGTGGCCGTGGTGCGAACGATGCCGCATCCCTACACAGTCCATTAGCTGGGGTAAGCTCCCTGGTGTGCTACTGCCTTTGGGAGTTTGGGTGTCCTCCTGTACCGTTGTGGTGCTCCTCTCGCTCATTATTGTTGTTGTTGGAGATCATTGGAGGCCTATCAGTATGGTGTTTACATGGCATGAAAGTATCAGTTGTACGTTGTGGGCTCTGGCGTGAGGCTGTGCACTAGGTTCTGAGGAGGAAGGCTTGGAGGGCTCGGTAGGACTAGTCAAAGTGGCAGAGGTTTGTCCACACTGTTACTAGAAAAGCCTGGAACGACCAGTCCCTCAAGTCCGCAGGCCAGTTTTGGTTTTGGAGGAAGCTGGCTGGAGTAGTCCAGACCAGAGCTGGGAAGTGAGCAAAGTCTATTACTGGTTTAACTTAAGATCAGGAAATGCTTCCATTAATGTCCCAGCTCAGCATGCTTTGGTTCACCTTATAGTGTGATCTTGGGCTGCACAAGTGGCTTTTGGAAGAAACCAAACCTGGAGGTGTGCTTCAAAAGCTTACCTAATTCTGATTTCTCGTGGGCTGTTGAAAGACATAGGCTGTGGACATCTTCAGCGCAACTGAGAAGGTACCCTCCTGTTGCACAGCATTGCTTGCTGAGGGACACGCAGACCCGTGGTTCTGCTAGGTAAATGCTATGGGACCTCCCAGATGAGATAGTGCCTCGTCTCCCTTTGTTTAGTGGTGTTTTCAAACCAGCTTCTTCAGTTCCTCTTTCAGCCTCGATAGCTCTGGTGAGGACTAATTGTGACAGGACAGAGTCCATAGGGAGCTGGATCTCAAAGGCCTGGATCCATTGCTTTCAACTTGAGTCCTTTTGCTGAAGGCCTCTGTCTTCCACGAGTCAACAGACAAGAGTAGGCCTCTCCAGAGGGCGGTTCTTCCCATGGGATTTCTCTGTCCTCCCCGTAAGAACAGACATCCCCTCTGCCTGCAAGCTACGGTGGTGCAGACATGGTGAACGCACCAGGCTCCACTTTGCTGGACTCGTTCTCCAGCCCTTGGGTTTTCAAAGCATCCCTTGAGCATCCCCGTTCTTGCAGCCTGACTTCTGTGCTGCGGCACATTCTCATGGGAATGAAAGAGCAGTCACCAGGCTCATTTCACCTTTTATTCCTAGAGCACTTAGAGAACAATTATACTAATTCTAATAATGACTAAATTTATACTACTCTAGAGAGGGAAGCACAAGGCATTTAATTTCAAAGCTGTTTGACAAGACCATTTTGATGTGTGTATTTTCAGAAGTATGACACAAGTTTCCAAAGCGCCTAATGGGGAGAAAAATGTTTAAATTCATACTCTTGGGTTTTTGGTTTCCAAGAAGCTGAGTACTGTTCAGTTCTATTAGGCACGATCCATCAAATAAAACAAATTTAAGCCAGAGATTTACAGGGCTTACTACTTTTGCTTGTTTCTTAATGGCCTGTTTCTGATCATTAGTTATCAGGATGTAAGTGTTTGCATGGGAAAAAAAGGATACTTCTGTTGTGGGAGGTATTAATTCTCAGTACCATGAAGCAGCACAGCTAACTGCATTTTAGAGTTAATTGTTACTTCTCAGTGAGAAGGGAAAACCCCATGGTTCTCGGCCTGCACAGCGGTGCTGGTTAAGATGTGTTGAACCAAAAATGGAAATACTACTTACGCTGTCCTGTTTTCCTTTTCCTTCATATCTGACAATAAACATCCAGCGCTAGAAATAAATGCATTTGGATTTTAGTATTTTTGACATGCCATGGAGGGGATCATGTCAAGCAATGGCAATTTGTCACTTCTCATATGAAGGCGTAGGAGAACGTGTTAGAACTCAGTCACTAGCACGTAAGGAGAAGGCAGTTTTTTTTTAATACTGATATCCACTGCTAACAGACTTGAATAATGATTCCACTGGATACGGTATTTCATATACCCAAGGACATGTGTCTAAAAGAGAAAATAAGCTCCTGGTATTAATCTAAATCTTGACCCGCTCTTACGCTTCCCACATGGCGCTTCGTGTGTAGTCCTGGTGATTCATTCAGCCTTTCTTTTGCAGAGGTTCAGTGATGAGTCGGGAAAGGGCAAGTTTTCACCTTTGAGGCTGTTACCTTTTTTTGAACCTTGCTATTTACTTAGGGTTTTTTGTTGTTGCTTCAGTTCAGTTTGATAGCAGTGTGCTAACAGCTGTGACTGCTACGGTCAGCTGTGATGGATATGTGGGCATAGCTCAAGTGAAAGCAAAAGCCTTGGTTTTTAAATGTTGTAGTTGAGTATGTTCTGGGTTTTTGCCTAAATTCCCAAATAATACAGAAATGTTTCAGTATTCATATTAGGAAAAAAACCCAACAAACAAACCCCCCAAAGATATCATAGAAATAGTGAGATCTAAAGCATTATTTTTATCTTGGCTTTATTTTGACGCTTTTAGATGAGATGGTGCAAGCCCCAAAACCCAAACATTTGGAGTTAAGTCTTGAGTTTTCATGTAAAACTGTACAAGCTTGGGCTTTGGTGGTTATGAAGAGACATGACAGTGAGAATCCCTCTTGCAAATTAAGAAGTAAGGAGTTTCTGTTGGTCTTAGGAAGATGAAAATTAACTTAGATGTGTAGGTCGTCTTATTAAGTGCAGTGGAACTGAGATGATGTTTGCTGAACTACTCTTTGGAGATTTACATAATGGATGAGATACAGGAGCTCCAGGCGGCATGACAGTGGAGTTTATTTTATCGCAGAATGTAAAACAAGTGAATTGCCTTAATAATCTCTGCAGAAAGCAAGGATAATCTTCTTTTATATGCAGAAAAAGAGCCAGAGAGTTCATAATATGAACTATTCATAGTACATGGCTATTCATGCACAAGGAGCCAAACCTTTCTTTTGAATAATCTGAATCCCTTTAACTATCGTACTGTCTTATTCAGGACTTTTAAAGCTCTTCAGGAACAGCAAGCAACGTGCATCCCTGTGAAAATACGGCTTTTACGCAGTAAAAATATACTATCTGCTGATAATTCATGGCTTGATAAAAGAGGCTCATAAGAGGCTGGGTAATTATCCTAACTGCTACGTATTTAAATATATGGAAAGCATTTATAAACCAAGCTCACCTACTATTTATTTCTATAGTGGTAATAATAGTAATTTCAAAAGTTTTAGAACCTTCATAATTTCAAAGTGGGTGTATGTTGGAAAGAAGTTTTAATATTAAGAGGTTTCAGGCTTTAATTTACTCAAACCAGTTCACCCACTTTGGTTGGTGTGGGTGGTTTTTTCTACCTCAGCTGATGATATCTTTTCAGCATAGAAAATGGACAAAGGAACACAGGGAAAAGTAGGATAGTTAAATGTAGACAGTAATAACAACACCCAACTCCTATTGTGTGCTTCTCAACCGTGTATTTGGCTTCAAGCAAGAATTTGCCTATTACTTTACTCTGAATATAAATGTGCCATTACTCTTTGATCTGTAGCAACAGTTTGTTATGATCAAGGCTACTTACCACTTTTGCCTCAAGGAAGAGATTTACTGTTGGGCATAGCAGGTTTCCAAAAGAGTGAATGATGTCCTTAGTTTCTGGTTTCTATGAGCTATATGGAGCTTAAGAATCCTTTTGTATTAACCTGATGTCAATTGCTACTACTTTTAGAAAAGTCTGGGCAGGTAATTCATCATACAGAAACGTAGGCACTTGTTTGCCTAATAGGAAACCAGGCTACTGGAAAAAAGGGATAATTTAATGAGTTGAGCATTCCATGAGCAGGGTTAGTTTCTGATTTTGTTCATGAAAAAACTTATAATATTTCTAGTGATTTCAGTGGTAATGGACAATACCTAGTCAATCTACTGAATATGCTGTGCTTAATTCCAAGATGCAGGCTTGGGCTAGTTCTGTCATATTTACTCTGGATACTGGATAGAGGTTATTTATCGGTTGATGTACAAAGTTAGATTTTTCTTTAAACCAGTTTCTTTTTCTGGCTGGGTTTTTCGATGGCAGGGCCCAAAGAGTGGTGGTGAATGGAGTGAAATCCAGTTGGTGGCAGGTCACAAGTGGTGTTCCCCAGGGATTGGTATTGGGGCAGGCTCTGTTTAATATCTTTATCAATGACCTGGACGAGGGGATTGAGTGCACCCTCAGTAAGATTGCAGACAACACCAAGTTGGGCGGGAGTGTTGACCTGCTTGATGGGGCAGGATGGCCCTACAGAGGGATCTGGACAGGCTGGATCAATGGGCCAAGGCCAAGTATTGGGTCCTGCACTTGGGTCACAACAACCCCATGCAGCTCTACAGGCTTGGGGAGGAGTGGCTGGAACGCTGCTTGGCAGAAAAGGACCTGGGGATATTGGTCAACAGCTGGCTGAATATGAACCAGCAGTGAGCCCAGGTGGCCAAGAAGGCCAACACCGTCCTGGCTTGTACCAGGAATAGTGTGGCAAGAAGGACTAGGGAAGTGACTGACCCCTGTACTCGGCACTGGTGAGGCCCCATCTCGAATACTCTGTTCAGTTTTAGGCCCCTCACTACAAGAAAGACATTGAGGTGCTGGAGCGTGTCCAGAGAAGGGCAACAAAGCTGGTGAGGGCTCTAGAGAACAAGTCCTGTGAGGAGCAGCTGAGAGAGTTGGGATTGTTTAGCCTGGAGAAGAGAAGGTTGAGGGGAGACCTTATCACTCTCTACAACTACCTGAAAGGAGGTTGTAGCGAGGTGGGGGTCGGTCTCTTCTCCCAAATAACAGGCAATAGGACAAGAGGAAATGGCCTCAAGTTGTGCCAGGGGAGGTTTAGGTTGGATATTAGGAAAAATGTCTTCAGGAAAAGGGCTGTTAAACATTGGAAGAAGCTGTCCAGGGAAGTGGTGGAATTGCCATCCCTGGAGGTGTTTAAAAGACGGGTAGAAGTGGTGCTGAGGTATATGGTTTAGTAGTAACTTGGCAGTGTTAGGTTTATGGTTGGACTCCATGATCTTAAAGGTCTCTTCCAACCATAATGATTCTATGATTCTAGTAAACCATTTTTGTTTAGACATAAGTCTGTATCAGTAACAGTTACTGCAGTATGCAAAGGAGGGCACCAAAGTAATAACCCATTTGCTTATATTTACTGGGTTCTAACCACATTGTGGTCTGGTGGGACCAGAGTCTGAGGAATATTTTATAAGGACAAAAAGAATTGTTTTCACCCGAAAGTGTTTTAAAACATTGAAATTCTTCCACCGTGGTGGCTCTCAACTCTCCCGTGTGGGGATCTTTAGAGTAAATAAATAAAAGATCACACCAGGCAAATGTGATTTAAAGTGTCTGTAACTGTTCCCCGAACAGTGCTAAAATCCTAAATAAGATATGAGCAAGGCAGGCGAGGGGAAAAGTTCACTTCAACCTCCAGACTTTCTGACACACTACACAGCACCAGACCTTAAAGACACAGAAGAGGATCCTGAAGAGTTGTGGTGTCTGAAGGAGCCCTCTGGTTAGGACAGCTTCCTCATACCCTGCTTCTCCACAGTTTACTTGACTTCGGGATGCACGTACATTCCTCTCAGAGAGAAGTCTCTCACTTCTAATCCAAACATGAGTGACCTAAAAATCTTTGCCTACATGCGTATCTAGTAAGTCAGAAGTGTTTTTCCATATGTGGCTGAGATAATGTTGCGTTTGCAAATGAACCTAAATGCCAGCTATCGTGGCTGTGGTTGTTTTTTAAATTGACGTTTGTTTAGTTAAAATTCCTGAAGCTTTCAGTTGGAAAATTTTACAAGTTGTAAAAATTTTAAAGGGCAAAAAGAGTAAGCATCTACGGTGGCTTGTGTTGTCGTAGCATGGAGGTATCTGCCTCCTTTGCTTCTTTCTGAGACAGTAGCTCAAGAATGCTTATTACATTTGAAATCATGAACCCATATTTCTTGCTAGTGAGGAGCGAAGCCGGTCTTTGCCATCCCGCATTGGCTTGGACTGCTTTGAACCTTGGGGAAACGTTCCAGGAAGCCAGCCAGGATTTTGCCCTGTGCAATCGCTTGTTACTAACCTCTTTGTAGGCCGTTCAACATGATGAGCATGTGAACTGCTTAACGAGTGTCTTGCAAAATTTCAACTAAAATTATCCAGTCCATGCATAAACCTTTACATCTGATCCTAGAGTAGTTGTATGGCAGCTGATCATGGTAAAAATGTGAAGGATTACTTAGTAATGTATTTTAAAAGGCTTGCTTTGCCTGAGTAGCATTCTACACGGCTTGATAATTAGATACAGTCATAACAGTATTAACAGTGATCTCTTGAATTTGTCTAGTAGTTCCTCACAGTTGATCAGCAGTATGACATCTTTTTTTTCTTCCCAGTTTTTGTGTTTTCAGGTTACTACTTAATTTTGTGTTTTAGAATAATAAACATAATCCATTGATCTTGCAGGTGTTCTTTAAGGTTGAAAATAGATTCAGAGTTCTGCTGGTTTTCAGGTAAATGGCCACTCACAGAGAGTTGTCGTTACTCTAAAAAAATCCCAAACAACAAAGAACGAAAAACCTCAACCAACCAAACAACAGAAACAATCCCAAAACACCCACCTGAATGTTTAGGGGACTATTTTAAACTTAAGAATAAATGATAAATTTATTGTTCCTAGTACCAAATAGGTGATAAAATTACCATGCTTTTTTCCCTATAATTCTTGAAATGCAGAACTTATTAATATCTTCAGACAATAATAAAGCATACCTCCACACACCTAAGGCATACGCATCCATACAGAAGTTGGATGGAGGCTCAGTGTTGATTGCGCTGAGCCAGGGGATGGACATCGGAGGAAACAGCACCAACAATGACATAGCTGTGGTGCTGTTGAAGGAGGTGACTCTCCCCCTCTGCTCCGCTCTGGTGAAACCCCACCTGAAATACTGCGTCCAGCTCTGGAGCACTCAACATTAGAAGGACATGGTCCTGTTGGAGCGGGTGATGATCAGAGGGCTGGAATACCTCTCCTGTGAGGACAGGCTGAGAGAGTTGGGTTTGTTCAGCCTGGAGAAGAGAAGGCTCTGGGGACACCTTATAGCAGCCTTCCAGTATTTGAAAGGGGGCTACAAGAAAGCTGGAGAGGAGCTTTTTACAAGGGCATGTAGTGATAGCATGAGGGGTAATGGCTTCAAACTGGAAGAGGGTAGGTTTAGATTAGATCTCAGGAAGAAATTCTTTACTCTGAGGGTGGTGAGACACTGGAACAGGTTGCCCAGGGAAGTTGTGGAAGTCCCATCCCCGGAAGTGTTCAAGGCCAGGCTGGAGGAGGCTTTGAGCAACGTGGTCTAATGGGAGGTGTCCCTGCCCATGGCAGGGGGTTTGGAACTAGATGATCTTTAAGGTCCATTCCAGCCTAAACCATTCTATGATTCATCACAAAACGTGAGCTAGATACCTGACAGATTCTTCAAGCTGAAGTCCTGTGAGGAGTGATTTTTAAGAAAAGCTATATTTTCCTGAAATAATTCTTAGAATTCTTTTTTATTTTACATGTGCACTGGTGACTAGACATGAGCTTTCAACATGAAAAGCATTCTTGTGAATCTTCCACACTGATTGAGGAAATTACTCCCCAGATTTGTGTCCAGCATCATTCAGTGTCTGATAAACACTGCTCTTGAAACCACTGTGGCTTTGATTTTAGTGGTTAGAATATTTTAGTAATGTTTATTGAATTTCAGCATCCAGAATGATGATGGAGGCAGTTTGTCACATTAGTAATGTTAGTGGTCCGAATCTCTTCAGAAAGATGCAGTACACATAACACTCCATGCTTGTGCAGAAATCATTGCTTAAAAATATGAGCAGCTTAACCCATCCAGTTCTTGTGGTGCAAAGTAAATCTAATAAAAGCATTTTATTCTATGTGAGACATAGCTAGTGTGGACAGGAAATCGTTTTCATCATTTTACACAGTATAACTAAGCCACGTGTTGGGAATAAATATGCGATTTATACAGGCACGATTTCTTATTATGTCTTAATGAGAAACATTAAATATATTACTATGACTCAGGGCTTGACACATGCTGTAAAGGCTATGTATGATGCCAAACAACCAATTATCTCAGTGCATTATTTCTTGAAAGCCTTGACATGGGTAAGGTCACTATACATTTTTAATGGGAGTGTGATGCTAGGTTATAAAAAGATAATACAAATAACAATACTTTGTTAGATCTTCCTGCTGCGTGATGTATAATCAGGTGCACTGACTTAAAGAACACTAATGAGGATTTAAAGACCCAGCAGGGGCACATTTAGCAGTCACACACAATTCTGTTAACTGCTTTTGCATAGGGCACCTCTGATGCAAGGTGGAGTTCAACAGTAGGTAGAAATACATAGTTTTATTGTATAGCTTGCTGTAATTGTAATACTTCTATGTATTTCAGTGAGAGTAGCAATAACTCGCAATGTTCTGGTGCTTTGCTGGGCATTATAGTCTGGCTGTGGTTTTTACCATTCATGAAATCAGCCAGGGATGGTGGTACGCATGGACAGACTGTACTGCTGCATTTTTAGCGATGAGGTGATGACTGAGGGAAACAAAGGAAAAGGGCTCTGAAGGTACCATTTGAACTCCACGCTAAGCTGTAGGTGCTGTGTGCTGACCATCTCATTTACCTCTGGCGTAAATCACAGGGAGTGAAATGCTGCAGAAGAATAGACAGTGGCCCACCTAGCTTAAGGTCCCTTTTGGGCAGTGATCCGTACCAGGTACTTGGCAGAAGAATGTCAATTCATTCTTGAGTGCGAGTCTCGAGACTTGAATCCTGTTGTTTAACTTTCATGTTTTTTGGCATGTATTATACTCAAAGACATAGGAATATAAACATGGCCGTTTTCTGTCAGAGCAAAGGACCATCTACCTTCCTCTAACAACAGTCAGTAACAGATGGATACTTGGGGAAAGGATGTAGCAAGCTTATGTGTGAGTGATGGTGTTGCCCTGGCACATCTTCCAAGTTTGCAAAATATCTAGGGCACAAACACTTTCATAGTCAGTTGTATCTGCATTTGCATTCTTAGCTCTTGATAAAAGAATCTGTAGAAGAGTCCAGTTGTTTTTTAACCAACTTCCACCACATCAGACAAGTGGACTTGTCAGGAGACCAGCTTCTTCAAATGGGGAAGTCGTGGCTTCCAGCGCAAACCCCATGGATTCCAGTGCAAAAAGGCAGGAAATAGCAGGAGGTGAGAGCAGAGAAAGGCTACAAAGGATGAACACAGAAATACCATGCTAGTATGCTGGGATGGTGTCAAGAAAGCAAAAGCTCAGCTGGGTTTCAGACTTGCAGGAAGTACCAAAGACAACAAGAGCTTCTATCACTATATCACTAGTAAAAGGCTGGACAAGGAAAATGTGGTTTGGTGACTGAATGGGGTAGGTGAATTATTGACAGCAAACACCGGTAAGGCTGAGGTACTCCATTGCCTTTTCTGCCTCAGCCTTCACCTGCATGGCCTTCTCACAGACCTCTGTGCTTATGGACAAGGTTCAAGGAGCAGAACCACCAGTCACGAACGAGGACCAAGTGCTGGGGATCCCTGAGAGGACTGAGCCCACACAAGCCCATGGGACTTACGTGGCTGCATCCACAGGTGCTGAGGGAGCTGTCTGATGTCCTTGTGGCACCCTTCCCTACCATGCTTGAAAGGTGCTGGAGACCATGCGAGATCCCTGATGGCTAGAAGGCGGCAAATGGTACACTCAGAGAAGTCCAGAAGGGTTATCTGGGGCACTACTACCAGTCAGCCTCCCTTTGGTCCATGGAAAAAATCGTAGAGTGAGTCTTCTGGGAGCAGACTTCTGGGCACCATGAAGAAGAAGAAGGTGACTGGGAACAGTCTCACCTCTGTGCCTGGCAAGATCATGGAGCAGATCCTCCTGGAATCTCTGCTAAGGCACATGGAAAACAAGGAGGTGATTGGAGACAGCCAACATGGCTTCACCAAGGTCAAATCCTGCCTGACAAACCTGATGGCCTTCTACGATACTGCCACGAACTTGGTGGACAAAGGCAGAGCAACGGACGTCATCTACCTGGACTTAAGCAAAGCATTTGACACTGTCC
>VZSF01001213.1:86749-180946 GCA_013398295.1 Chionis minor
GAAGGGCCACTAAGATGATTAGAGGGATGGAGCACCTCTCCTATGAGGACAGGCTGAGAGAGCTGGGGCTGTTCAGCCTGGAGAAGAGAAGGCTCCGGGGAGACCTGAGAGCAGCCTTTCAGTATCTGAAGGGAGCCTACAGGAGAGCTGGAGAGGGACTCTTTGTCAGGAAGTCTAGTGATAGGACAAGGGGTAATGGTTTTAAATTGGAAGAGGGGAGATTTAGATTAGATATTAGGAAGAAGTTCTTTACTGTGAGGGTGGTGAGGCACTGGAACAGGTTGCCCAGGGAAGTTGTGGAGGCCCCACCCCTGGAAGTGTTTAAGGCCAGGCTGGATGGGGCTTTGAGCAACCTGCTGTAGTCAGAGGTGTCCCTGCCCATGGCAGGGGGGTTGGAACTTGATGATCTTTAAGGTCCCTTCCAAGTCTAACCATTCTATGATTCACCCAGGATAAAGCATGTCTGACCCACCTGATTTCTATCTGCACTGTAAAGTGACTGAAATAGTCGTTGAGGGGGGGAGAAGAAAACACCATTCACCTCAGCTTCCGCAAGGCTTTCAACAGTGTCTCCAACAATGTTCCTGTGTCTGAGTTAGGGTAGCCTGGATGGTCAAAGACTGGTAGGATATGTGGGCTGAGGTAGTCTTGGTCAGTTTATAGCCATGTGTGGTGGGAGAATGAGAGACAATGTATTGAAAACAAGAGAGGTTCAGGCTGAGTGTGAGGAAGACCTTTTTTCTTCCTCCCCATGGGGGCTGTCTCCCATTTGAGTGGGTTGCCCAGACATTTTGTGGCATTTCCATCCTTCAAGGTTGTTAAGACCTGAT
Organism: Chionis minor; assembly: GCA_013398295.1. Taxonomy (NCBI): domain Eukaryota; kingdom Metazoa; phylum Chordata; class Aves; order Charadriiformes; family Chionidae; genus Chionis; species Chionis minor. Next base: position 87,580 of record VZSF01001213.1, read on the forward strand.
TGGACATAAGCCTGAACAACCTGGTCTGACCTCTGAGCTGCACCTGCTTTGAGCAGTAGGTTGGACTGGAGGCCTTCTGAGGCACTTTCCTACTTGAATTATCCTGGGATCCTAAGAAAAAAAAAAATTGGTTACAGTATTCGTTGTTCTCCGAATTTTTCCAGGATTACATGTTGTCTCATGCTGTCGAATGATATGTTATAAATTAATTATTCATTTACCTTGTCTTTCCCTTAGACACACACTCGTGTATTTTGTTTATAACCTTAAATTTAATTTATAAGCCCAGTTTGATTTGTTGTATATAGAAAATTTGATACCTCTGAAATTTAAAGATGCTACAATGAAAGTTAAAAGCATCTGTTAATGTAGTGCTATATGTGCTTCTCATAGATCTCTTTTTCTGATTTTTTTGGTCATTTTTACAGCTGTACCATAGTTACTTAAAATACTCTTTAATCGTGAAGTTATGCAGTTTTTTAATTATTGACAGTAATTTTGTTCCTGTGCAGTACACTTTTTTAAAATGTGTTTGAGGAATCGCAACTTCTCTGAGAATCTGTGGGAAATGCGTGTTGGCAACATTTGAAACTTGTTAATTAGAAATTCTTAACACTTAATTAGAATTGCCTTTAAAGTGGACCCTAGTTCCACAATAATTTATTACTTGTTGAATCTAATTTGTCACTTTTGTACATAAGCATTTTGGTCCTCCTGTCTTTGGGTAAGGAAACACCCCATGTGAGCAATTTGGTATCAACTGCTGTCTAGAAGTGAGCAGTCTGAGCGCGCTGTTTGTTTTAGACTTTTTTTTTAATTTTTTTTTTTCCACACATTTGGTGGATACTTACAAATTCTCATTCATGAATTGAGGTGCTTTATAATTCATTCACTAAGTGACCAAAAGTCAGGGTTTGGCCCCCTTCCCCTCCCCTTTTTTTTTGTTTTTTGAAGCATACCGAGTGCTGTTCACCAGCTTTAATATTAATATTTCCCCGTGAGTTTGCACTGAAGCCTGTGTGGAGCGGGAAACCTCAAACTGCTGTTAAATAGGCCAGAGAGCGGGTTGCGACAGGATGTTAAACATTTGCAGTTTGCGAGTTTCATCAGCGCGTACGGCCTTTCTTTTGAAATGTCAGAGTCAGCAGTTTGTTTGCTCCACGGCGAGAAGCGTACAAAGCAATTACCATGCAAGGTGCTGTGCAAAAGGTGCAGGGAAAGGTGATGGAGTAACGCTTAGCTTCTGGCAAATAGTCTGACTTTTTTCATCTGAGCGTGCAATCATTCAGGTTTATTTAATTATTCCTTTTGTTATCTTGGCGTGTGTATGAATCAAATGATGTTAAACGTGCGGTTTTGCAAACACAGGCGCTCTGGCTGTGCTTCGTGGAGCTGCTGGGGCCAAGGTTGCGGTTCCAGCTCTTTCTAGCAGCTGGAATTGGGCCACTGGAAGAACATTTTTGGTTTCATTGCTTGTTGCTTATCATATCTCCAACTTTGTACGTGAACTGAGATGGTTTCTGAGGTCCCGTCAAAACCAGCTGCTCTCCTTGCAGGTGCGTCCTACCATATCTGGCATTGAAGGGTGCAGCTGCACACAAGCATGTTCCTCCTCTTCCTCCTCCTCCTCCTCCTCTTCTCAAGGCTGCAGTGAATTTGCTCTGCCCCTGTAGCTGACAGTGCGATGAGCTGGGCTTGAAATGAGCAACTGACGTCTGTGAACGAGGGGTTCTCTTAATGGGTGCCATATACTGACCTGTCTTTAACAGTGGCGGTGGGGAAGTTTTTAAAAACGGCTGGTGAACAAAGTAGACCTGAAATAGAAATAAGGCTTAACTGAATTTCTTATATTTGGGCAGTTACGTGTTTAACCCGAAAAGGGAAAGCTGGTTTATTCTGGTTTCCTTTTAGTTCTGCCTGTATATTGGCAGCTCTCAGATAAGTGAGAAACACTTCTGCTGGCGAAGAGCAATATCAGCCACTTAACACTTCTGTGGCCCAGCTGCGAGAAGGCAGCTAGGCTTATTTAACGACGGCGTTACCTCATATTGCTCTTATTCGGAGGATATAGTTTGTAATGTCTGTGATTTACAAGAAGTCAGCTTTTGGCACTGATAATCAATTTGTCACTATTTTATCCTAGGGGAGCGAATATGGCACCTGGAGGGTGCAGAAGTTTTCTCCCGGACCTAAAGGGTCGGGGATGATGCGCCGGCTGGTTGTGCCCCATCAAGGCATTATAGTATTGTTGGTAGCCTGTTTGCTTTCTTTGAAACCCAGGGTGGAGCGGGCCAGCCTAATTCCTGGAAGAAGCACTGGTGTCCAGGCCTGTGAAACCTCCCACGCGATTGCCTCACCGCTCCCCCCGGGCCTTTGCGATGGCGGAGCTGAAGATGGTGTCGCTTTGAGGAGGCGATGGTGCCGTTGGGCTGCTGGGAGTGATGGAGCCCAGCAGACCCTGTTAGTAGACGGCTTCTTGTCTTCTTGGCAAAGAGCAGCTATGTTTAGCCATTTGGCCTGCCGCACGACATCTCGGACAAAAACTTGGGATTAAACGGTGGCTACTGCTACATGCTAAACGCTCCCTTTATTCTCCAGCGTGCAGGGCCCATGTCATCTCTGTCTTCACAGAAGCAGACTTTGCACGTTGGCAGGTGGGGGGAAAGTGTGCCAACCAGCTCCCCATGCTTTCAGCAGCTCGTTTTCCTACCAGAGCAGGTAAGGGCAGAATTCAGAGTAAAATTTCGGTCACTGTGTATTTGCTGGTAGGCTCCTGGGCAGTGCCACTCAATGCTCGTTTGCTCAGCAAATACAAAACAGTCACAATTTAGACAATTAACGGATAGAGAATTTTGTCAGATGGCGGAATTATTCCCCTGACACTCTATTGATGTTGCATACTCCTTCTAGCACAAGAAGTTAATTAAAAACATGTTGTGACCTGAGACTTACTTCTTGATTAGCTAAACTTTGATTTTAGTTTTCGGTAAAGGCAAAAGACAGGCGACCTTTTGAATGAAAAATTGACCTGAAACTGTTCTCACCAGCCATTCATGTAATTTTTTTTCTCAACTTTTATAATAGAGGCAACAACCTACCTAATAGTGAAGGTAACCTTTAAGTAGTGTATATTTTAGTAAATTTGATCAATATAATATTTATAGGACTATGAAAATTCTTCTACATTTCCCTTTGCAATTTGAGGGGGGGGGATGGTGTGTGTGTTTATTTTTAATTTCAAGCCTCTTATTCTACAAATTCTTCTCTAAACTTGACAACAGTTGACAATAAGATAGAAGAAAACGCCTTTGGAAACTAAGTAGTAGATTTTTAAAACTACTTTACTTGGAACCGCGGTCAAGGAAGAGTGGCAATCTAGGTTAGTTACTAGTTGTTTTGTTTTTCTGGTGGAAAAAGTAATGAATTTCCACATAATAGCAGTCTTCACTAGTTGTCTGTGCTTTAAAAACCCCAAGGAAACTATCTAGTTTATTTTACTGTTATGCATCATGAAGTGTTATGAAAACATTTGTTTGTTTGTTTCTTTAATTAATTCTAGTGTAAAGATAAACGCAGTACATGCTTTCTCCAGACTTATCCTTTGTTAAGTATACAGGTCTCCTAAATGATGTCTCTTTTTCGGCTTTCTCTTTTTCTGTGGTTTTTGGGGGAGGTTGGGGTTTTTTTGTTAAGCAAGACTTTTAAGTGTAAGATAAAGAAAATCCACAAATACTTAATGAATGCATTTGTATTCACAAAAATCTTATCAAATGTTGTGTTAGAAGGAAAACAACAAAGCCATTAACATTGATAAAAGTTAAATATATGGGTCTGGTGTAATTACTGTTACTTCTAACATTGTGCCTGAATTACGTACTATGGGAACCATCACTAATTCTTTGTAGAGACAGCTAAAAGCGGCAGGAGAGCAGAGCTGATGTAAAAGGATTTTAAGCAGTCTGAGCTGACAGGGTTGCCTGCTGAGTCTGAGAAACAGCAGATTGGCCTCTAGTTGCCAATGCACTTGACGCTCCTCTGTCACCTGGAAGCTGATCACATCTCGTCGGTTCTATTTATATTTGGTAAAATTGGTTTAAACCCCAGCAAACCGAAAAGGACTTTAAAAGCAAGACATGAGATCTTGGTTCTCTTCACTGAATATTGTTTGGACTTGAACTTCTTTCCTGGAGAAGAGATTTGTAAAAATATGTAGCAAATTAAAACATAGCTACATCCTTAGGGATTTGGCTGCTTAACAACTTTTGGAAACCTGCTGTCTGCAAAATTAGTTGCGGGTTTTTTGTTTGGTTTGTTTTTTGGGTTTTTTTTTCCCTTCCTAAGGGATCTATGCACCGGAATAGAAATTTTAAGAAGCTTGTGTTGCAGGTGTACATCTCTGTCCTGGTAGCAGCGGGATACAGCTGAACATGGTCTGGTACATCAGATGAGGATCTCAGCAGGACAACACGAGCTGAAGGCCAACCATTGCACGTGCTTCTCTGGCATTGACCACATCGAGTCACGGCTGCTGTTGAGGTCTGGGCTGTACCTGGCATGCCTGGTTGAAATAAGAGGCCACACTCAGCGGCCGTCCTGGGAAGCTTAGAGCTATGATGCCCGCGGAATCCCTGGATGCCATGCAGATGCATGTCCGTGATATATGTACCCATACCTAGTCGGCCTCCTGCGGTGCGAGGTGATGTATGGAATTTCATGCACTGCATTTGGGTCCACCCTGAGCTCTGTTCAGAGCTAATAAGCAAAACAGAGAGAGGTCTGTAGGTCAGTAAAAAGTAACCTTCTTGTTAGCTTTAGTTAATTATTTTTCATGCTCTTGTGCTGAGCTGCTCTCCTAGCATATTTCCAGAAGTCCATTGCTCTAGCACTTTAAGCTTTTGCTGTTTGGATAAGACATAAACTGTAGTTTGTATGACCATATTATTCACCCAGGCTTCTGCAAACTTTGTGTTCTCTTCTCACTGAAGGAATTTAATTTTGAATTGGAACAAACTCAAATCAACCCCACCCAGTTTCACATGAAAACAGTATGAAGTTTAAGGCTTCACTCTACTTTTTTTTTTTTCTTAAGAAATTGTTTTGATTTTCCTTGAAGCATCAATAAATGCAAATGATCCTTTTCTTTTCGGGTGAATTTGGCTGGAAATTGAAGTTTGAGGTAAAATGCAGAACTACCAGAATCCCTGCTTTCATTATGAACATTTCACACAGCTATAGACATAATTACATATGATGAAGATCTTATGGCAAGACATGGGCTGTTAACCCTGATTCCCTGGCAGAACTCCCAGTTGAGTGATAATCTTGTCTCCACATAAATTTACTTTTATTTTCTATTGGATAGTTGTTTCCTTCACTTCTTGGAATGAACTGCTCTTATACATACTGTGGCAATGTTGCTGGTATGCTTCACCCTACAGATAATTGAGTTTAAGTGACTAACAAACCTCACTGTATGGTATATAAAGGACTTCTTTGGAAATGAAGGTCTTCAGGAGTTTGAGGCAGTAGACAATTGAGTGATTCTTCCCTGTGCGAATGGAAAAAAGACATTCTCCTTGGCTTCCTCTCCCTGGGGAGACAGTCGTATTTCAGAGAGGTGGTAATTTTTCATTCTTCTATTATCCCTAGAAACGAAGAATAAAAACAATTTCAAACTTTGGAAATCTTATCTAGTCATATCCTTAAAAGGATCTGTTATATCTTCAAAAGCTTTGCCTTGAGTGGATCACTTCAGACTTTGCCCTGAGGTGTTATGCTGTTTGTTGCTCCGTCTGATGGGTAACTTCAGTGTAGTAATGTAAGTAATGAGAATAATACCAATTTTGGTACTCGTGTTCAGAAAAATCAACAAGATAATCTTGTTGCTAGGGCATATAAGTGACGTAGGCTACTTCGTGGCTAGTTCAGTGATGTTTCTAAGGTATCTGTATAAAAAAGGAAAACTTGAAAATTGGCATTTTCGAGCTATCAAGAACACTGTTTTCACAAAAATAACTCACAATTTTGGAACCATAAAATGAAAATATAATGATGAACTAAGAAATTACTGCATGTGCAGAAAACTTGTGTAAAAATAACTAGAAGATGAGGCAGGGAAAGTTGTAAGTCATAGCTTTGAGAAGGAAAGACCACGTAAGGGCTGTTCTCAGCTTTTAGCTATTCAAACGTACTCCCCTTAACCTTGAAACTTTTTACTGTAGCTTGAATGTTGAATTTGAGACTGCGCTTCCCCCAACTCATACTTCTTACCTGAAAAATGAAAGCGTGTAATGTTAGAAGTTTGTACAGAAAAATAAAGGAAGAGTTGGAATGATGGAATGAAGTCGGGCCTGGGAAGAAGGGAGGGTTGGGGGTGAGGTGCATTAGTTATTTGTCTTTGTTTCTCACGATTCAGCTCTATTTTAATTCACAGTAGGTTAAATCAACTTTGTTTTGCCTGTGACGGTACCTTTTAACTGATCTCCATGTCTTTATCTTGACCTATGACCTATTTTCTCCCCCTTGTCCCATTGAGGAGAAGGAATGCAAGAGCGGCTGGGTGGGCATCTGGCAGCCAGCTAAGGTCAACCCACCAGAGTTATGAAGCGTTGAGTTGTCAGCTGAACATTTTCGGTATCTCATGGAAAAGTTCAGAACCATCAGTGGCTTTGTCTTGCCAGTGTGCAGCTCTTCAGCGTGACTACGTAGGCCTGTTACCTTCATTAGTGGCGGCGGTAACTGCCTTGCTTCTGTACATCTCATGCGTTCATGAGATGAAACAAGAGGAGGAAAAACTGTCTTGGAAAGGAACATCAGTGTCAATCCATACAGGAAATATGAGATCTGGGTTCTGGGTGCTTTGAAGCCTGAGCTCACCGCTTTCTTCCTGGGGTTTTGTGGGGTTGTGCCCATCACAGTCTGTCCAGGTCTGGCGGAACATTTTTCATTTCTGGTGTTTTAATACTGAGCCGTTAGATGTGAAAACCTTGGAGAGTGGGAGAGACAACAACTGTGGTATGGGATGGGGACGAGCAGTTTCTGTCACCTTGTGCTTAGCAGAAATTATGGAAGGGGGTTCAGGAGTGCCTTTGGTGGTGTCTCGGGACAGGACGCTGGTTGTGGCACCAGCTCCCATGTCGTTGTTAAAAGTTTGCAGTGTGATTCTCAAACGTATGGATTGGCCAAATTAAAAACTTGGCTACAAAACCACAGCCCTTTGCGTAGATGGAGCCAAATTTCATAATAGGGTAATTCATAATTAAATAAGTACTACAGGATGCTGGAGGGGTTTTGAACCAGGATGAGATAGGAGTTTTTGTTTTGTTTTCTCTTCCTCTAAAGTAGCTGAAGATAATTCGATTAAAACTTGCAGCAGAAAGTCATCTGCATGAAGAAAGTGCCGGTTGTAGTTGCAGCGGTGCTGTACTGAAGGTGTAGGCCTTTTTGGAAGGGGGGAGTGTCTTGTCATGAGACTGATTGCCATACCTTCTCAGAAGAACTTGTGAGCCCAAAAGCTTATCTGTCTGCTGTAACAACTGCTCTAATCGCAGTTGCCCATACGGACCTGGGTATGATTTGTGTTTTTAATTAATCTTTCAAGGGAATAAATGTCCAAAAGTGATTAGTGAAAGGCTCCAATGCATGGCGCTGAGAAAGAGAGGTTGATGGCTTTTAGGATGAGTTAGTTTATTGATCCAAGAGAACAGATGTTTTGGTAAGGTGTTTGGCTTGATTATATGCCCAGTTTAGGACATGTATTTGCTATGTGTTTTACTTAGGTGGGTGACGAGTCCACCAGATGGGTTGGTGGGAGAATCAAGATGAAAGGGCTTTCATGAATGCAGGTCACCGTCACCTGGGCAATGTGGGGAGCTGGAAGGTAGCTGCCACTGCCACGGTCAGTGAAAAGAGTTGAGTGAGCCAGGAGGGGACGGCGGCCTGAAAAATGCATTGACTCCATACGTCACATCGGGAGTCTCGGCTGGTGGGTCTCCTGAGTGTCATCCATTACGGTGGGACGCTGGAGCAGCCTGGCCTCGCTCAGGTGTGGATGCTCCACCTGCCTGGCCGACCGGAGGGGCTCCCGGGGGAACTCAATTCACAATCCCAGCCCCCGTGGAGATGACTCCAGCCACTTTGCCTTAGCTGACTGCCCACCATATGGAAACCTCGGCAATTACATCCTATATGCTGAATGGCTTTAGAACATACTGTAGCACAAACGCTGCTTATGGCAGGAAAGAGGAGTTTGGAAAGAATCGTCTCTCTGGGAGACTATTGGGTTAAATACGTCATCCATATGTATAGCGCACAGACTGCTTGTGCTTCCCCTCCCCCCCAGGATGTGTCACACAGTGTCCTTCCAGTTATGAATGCAGAAGGGATCAAATAGTTTGGAAAGAATCTACTTCTGTGATTATTGCTGCTCTGAATTATAAATGACCCAAAAGCCGGAGCTAGTCACTGCGTTCCCTCCTCAGACCAGAGCGCTGCTTTTAAGAAATATGATTTTAGAGAACAAAAGGGGAAGCGAGCGCTGTGAAAATTTAGTTAAATGTAAATGTGTTAAATGGTACATGAACTAGTCAGGTTTTCATGATTTATCAGTTTTAAACTTCAAAGGCTCTGGTTAGCTTGCATTTTGAAAACTAATGAGTTTATCACAGCCGGTGGGGAAAAATGGTTCAAGTATATCAGCTGTAAATTGGTACAAAGCACTAAAAGGGACATTAGCCTCTAATCAGATTCTAACAGTTCATTAAACCTGCCTTTCCACGGTGGCGCTTTGTCTCCCCCCCCCCCCCCTCCTGCCTGCGCCTCCTGCACGAGCCAGCCCTGTCCCTTCGTTCAGGCGGGTAAGACCTCCTCAGGGACACGAAGCAATATCAGCTCATCCTTCTTTGTCTAGGAGCTAAACAGCCTAAGGGATGCTCCACGGTGGTATGTTCCTGATCCCGCTGTAAAACTCAACTGTGCCGCCTATAAATCAAGAAGGGAGAGGGACCTCTCTGCTTGCAGAAGAGGCGCAGGGGGGAGCCGGGAATGCCAGCCTGGCTCCTGCTCTCGCTCCACCCCAAGCCACATCCAAACCGCTGGAGCAGGGTGACACCCGGCATCATCCGCTGCTGATAAATAAACACTGCGCCGCCCTTGCTGGGAAGAAGGATGTAAAAGCCTGGAACAACTTCAGCCCACTGTTTTGTGGCATTGGAGTCCCTCCTGCTCTTTCCCCACCGCATGCCTTGAACACTGAATAAAGATCAAGGCACACAGAATAAATTGATCACAAGACATAGGAAGAGCGTTTTTTTTTCTTCTTCCTGTTGTGTCAAGCTTAAAATACAATAGATACACCAGTGGTAGCGTAGCATGGACCCAGGGCATCTCAACAGTTTGACTCTTCTTCATTCACACGTGTTTGAATGTGGAGGCGTTCTGCTGGAAATTACTTGTTTGGTCTGAAATTTTATAACTTAAGCTTTTAGAGCTCTTCATAAACTATCTAAATCGACTTTTTAAGGAGGGAAAAAAAAAAAAAAAAGAGATTGCATTTGCTGTTGTGTTTGCTTATGGACTTTACTGTCAAGTTCCTGCCTGCCCTGTGGTATCACACCGCAGCTCTGTGTGCTGTAACACATGGGGTTCAAAGGGAGGACGGAGGGGATTTTAAGCAGGTCATTTGCTCTGCCGGTGGCACCGTGTTGGAGCATGGGCATGTCGGTTTCCCTGCTTTTCAGCATCTTATTTAAATTACTGTAAAGGAGTGTACAAAAATAAAGAGTCGCTGCAATGTTTATATCCCTGAAATTTAAGATCCTGCGATGAGGTGCGTTAATTGGAGACAAGAAAATGTTTAAAGTAATTTGAGTTTTTAAAACGCACTTTGCAAGCTCCACTAGGACGGACCGTTTTCTTAAAATTCCCCTAAAGCAGTCATGATAAGAAACAGGGCTGTGAACATATTCCTTATGAATAACGGCACCGCACGGTACTGAGCAGATCCGCTGCCCGTGAAACGCGGGGAAAGCGTGTTTTCCATTACAGCGCGGTTATTGAGGACTACGAGGTAATGGGTAGAGCGGAGGTGAGTTTCCAGTCTCCAGTGCTGCCTTCCAGATGGGGCTGCAGATAAGTAAATGACTGTGAACGAGTCAACTTCTAAGCGATATGCGCTGTAGTTTTGATGTTTGAAAAATAGCTGTGATGTCTTCGTGTTTCTGTACCGCTGACCAAGTTGTCTGGATTTGTAAGGTCAGATTCTAGCTTGAAGCGATAAAATTTCTTTTATTCTCTCCGTGTAGTCCAAACTAAACAGCAGCTGAAGGGACTAGCTTTCAAACACCAGCCTTGAGCCTTGGCTGGAATAGAAGATTGACTCAGATTGAGGTAGTGTTTGAACTGAAAGCGCAAGAGGTTGTTTTGCATCTCTACATCAACTGCTCCGGCAACCGCGGGATGAGACATTAAGAGCAGGGATATTGATTCAGGGAAGCACAGTTCTGCAAATCTCGCTTCAGATCGGCACTCTCAGCATATATTGCCCATTACTACAAGGACAGTATATGTTTTTAACATGCTCTTTTATTTCTTTTGCGTCGGAGTTGAGTGCGTGGAGCTTTTCATTGACAAATCACTCAGAAGCACAGAATGACTGGGTTGGAAGGGACCTCTGGAGGTCACCTTGTCCCATCTCCCTGCTCGAGCAGGGTCACTGAGAACACATTGGACCATGCCCAGACAGGTTTTGAGTACCTCCTAAGGCTGGAGACTTCACAACCCCTCTGGGCAACCTGTTAATCTAAAATCTTAGATGGGTAACCACTTTCTACTGAAGACAAATGCTGATAATGAATTATATGAAATCTGAGGAGTTGTTGGTGTGTGTTAATTTATAGTGTGCATGTGTACAGACCTTCACTGTAACTTCTCTGAATTCAAGTGTATGCTTTTTCTTGGTAATATGGAAGTACGAATGTTTTGATTGAAATCAAATATACCTAAGTATGCTGCCAAAAGCCTGAAGCTCGTTGACATCAATGCTCTCCTGTCTAGTTCCAAAGCAAGGAATTTATATATGTGCACCTGCATGATTAATTTCAAATTAAAAAACAGTAATTGGAGGTGATTTTTCCTTGTTGCTTACAAAGACTTCGTTCTCTTTTAAGGATAACTGAAAGTATAATTTACTATTTTAGCAGAAGGAGTAATGTGGTAGCTACTCCTTGAAATTAATAGTATGTCTTTGTTAACTTTATTTCCACTAAAAGAAACTTACTTGTTTCTACAATATTGTAGAACTAAATCAGTGAATTAAACCAAGTGGTTTTTGTCATTTTCTTGATTAACCTTTTCCTCTTTTGCCTTAGAACATCAGCGCCTTTGAGAACAGAATGTTAATGCTTGATGGGATGCCGGCAGTCAGAGTCAAAACAGAGCTGCTGGAATCCGAGCAAGGGGTAAGCAGAGGTTTCTGTGTGACCTCATTTTGATGACCCTTCCCAAGCTTCTCTGTGGTTAGCTGTCTCTCTCATTGTAGTGTCATTTTCTCTTCTACGTTTTTCTTCATTTCTATTGTTTTGGAGCTCATTTTCTCAGGACACGTACTGGTCAGCGTCTAGTCTCATCTGCTTGGGACCACAAAACAAAACTCGGTGGAAGACTTATTGAAATTATATGGGATAGTTGGGATGCTGTTGATGTAATTTTATGATTATAAAAAAAGGTGCAGTTTAAAAAAACAGGAAAGAATAATAGATTATGGTGCAGAAGCCAAGTTCATATGCCTGAGAAGCCCACACATATCTTTGCTATTCTGCCTTTCTGGGATATTTGCCTTACTGTGATTGTTTCATCCTTTATGTGCTTGTGCTACTCCATTTTCTCTTTGGGCAAACCTGCTCTTTTTCTTGTGGAATACACTTATTTTACACATTATGGTAAGAGGGCTAGAAGCTTTGGGTGGTTAAAGCTTGTATCACGTCAACTGCTGCATACAGGACAGAGATCATGAATAGGATTTTGAATTTTTTGCAAAACAAGTGTTTGGCATTGGAGTGGTAGTTTTTAGGAAAACGGAAGATTGTGGGTTTTGGACATATTAAGGTAATAATTACATCAGGTATTGTAGATTACTGTGAGGGCACCCGTATTTAATGGATTCTGTGTTACTGTGGATCTTTATTTCCTTGTGTGCATCTTACATTATCCCAAAGAATCCGAGCCACCTTACTGCTCTAACAACAGATGCCTTCAAAAAACAAAGAGAGAAACAGGAGCAGCAATGCATTTCCATGTAGGGATGGGCTTTTGCCTCCTTCTGTTAGTTCACTTTTTTCCTTCCTGCTATTTTCTGAATTACTTAATTGAGAATTTAAATGATATGGAAGAGAGGGAATTAACTTTCAGGATGACTTAATTTGAAAGACTTGCAAAGAGATATCAGTTATTCAGAATGATTTTGAGGTTCTAAGTTTGAGACAAAAAAAACTTGCCATTTAATGGAGTTCTTGCTCATCTCTCTGCCTTCTTGAGAGCAAGTACTCTTAGAAAATACTCCAATACAGCGTAATTTGAGGAAACAATAAAAGTTGGACTATTGTATGAGCCACGATGATGAAAAGACAGCTCCATTAGAGGTAGTTTTTAATACTTTCTGGATGCTTTGCATTATGTCTTTGTATGTAACATAAAACTTTCTCTGTATTGTTCAGAAGACACATGTTTTATTGTTATTTGCCTTTGTCTAGTTTAAAATAAATTCTATGCATGATGCATATTGCTGGGTCCTTTATGAAGAATACTTCCTTTAGCAAAGTGTGATTTGATTCTGGAAGACCTATTTGGTGTCTTAGGAACTGGAAGGAAATGAACAATTTATATAGTTTTTTAATTTCCTTAGAGTTTTTTTAATAAAATTTTATGGACTTCTGTGTAAACAGAAAATGATGTCATCTTTTTCTTTTCCAGTGACTGAGCTGTTGGACAAAGAGCTCGGTTTGATTTGGGATTTTATGCGCTTTGGTACTAATTAAGTAGTGTCTGGTCAAGAGTCTCTGGCACCTTTATGACTCTTCATTAGGGAACAATCAATAAATACAAAATGAATTCTCCAGTTCACTAACAGAGGAGCTAGCCATTAGGATGGCAATTTTCCAGCAAACGGCTTAAACTCTAAAGAGAAAGGTGGTTGAAACAGATGTTTAGCATGTGCTTCAGAGACTGTTTTGAATATGTAGATGTTGGTAGACATAACAGGGACAAGTGTTTGAAGGATGTGATTACCAAAAACAGCACCTGGAGCTGTTTGGGAAGATGAATATCATAACTGGGAAGTATGGAATGGGGACTGAAGTGTGATCCAAGTAGTATGAATTTGAAATTGTGATGTCTGTTAGTGTTGTTATAGTGCTCAAAGTCCCTAGAGTTGCACCTCCATACGGGTACACGTATATGGGGAGATGTGATTTCTACTTTGAAAATTTGCAAACTAAGATGGCCTTTCGAGTCTTCTGAAGGTGGTGGCCAAAGCTTCATCACTTAGGATGCTGAACACCAGACAAGATTAGGCAAACTTTTCCAAAACCTGTAGGAAGGCAGCTGGGGGTTTTTTGCCATTCCTGCTTAGTATCTGCTATTGTCTCTAGGTTTGCCGAAAGAGCAAAAGTGAGACGTGGTTCAGGGATTGTGAAAAGAAGGTTTCATCTGTGGTTAGGGCTGTCCTGAACACTGTGTCAGTTGTGGAGGAGTGAAACCAACAGAGTCTGGAGCGCCAATGGCCCTTGACCAAGGTGGTGAGTGCTGAGTGATCAGACCAGAGAGCACTGAGTTGCCATGCCTTGCTAATGAGGCTTTGGAGGAGTTGGGATATCATCTGATCTTTTGCCTCAGAAGGGCTACGGGACCGCTTGGAATTAGCTCCTGTTTAAGTCTGAGCCCATATTTCAAAGAAATATCTAATTGATTTTAAAACCAATTGTGGTGAAGAACCCCCCCAGCTATGCTAGTAGTTTCCTGTTCTTGTTGTGAAAGCATGCGCCTATTTTTTAATGTGAATTTATCTAGCGTCATCTTCCAGCCCTTTCCAGTGGCAACAGAAAGATTCCCTCGTGGTGCTGTGTGACGATGTCACTTAGCCCTTTTGGGGCCGGGCCGTACAATGGCGGTGAAGCGAGGCGGGTTGCTCCTCAGGTTGCTGTTGACGCGTGGGAGGCTGCCACATGTGATAACTAGGCCGCCCAGTGTTGGTGGGTCCTCGGTGTTGGTGGTGATGGGTGTTTACAGGGCAATTCCTGCAAAACTTTATTGATTTAATTGTGGGTTCCAAGGATATGTGCCTGCTTCTAGTAGAAATATGGAGTGTTCGTTTTCCTGCAGGGCATGTGAATGTGTCAGCCAGAAAAGGTGTTATCCTAGTAGTTGTGCCTTGATTAGCTGTCTTTTGTGGCTCATGACCTCCAAGGTGGGATTCACAGAAAGGACTTTGCCGGGGAAATGTGGATGTTGTTTGGCCATGCAGTGCTGTGTGGGACACCCAACCTGTCCTCCCCGCTATCCTGGCTTCGGCAGTGTTGGCCTGATGAGAAAGTGGCCAGTAGAGGAGAGTGGATAATGACCGGTAGTCTGGAGAGAGTCCGGTACTTGGGTCCGCACCCTTGGGCGGTTGTTGTGTGGAGGCAAGCTCGTGTGCTGGGGGGGACGGCAGGGCTGGTGCTGGGTCAAATCCCATTCGGGTGCCTTCGTATCTGTGGTTGCCTTTGTGTTCCTGTGGTGTCCTGTGCGTTACTGCTGTAGGTGACGCAAAGGTGCGGAGGTTTTCTTGGGAGTCGCTTGGTGCCAGCACTGAATTACTGGCAAGGAGCGGGCGCCAGAAGGAACCCCTGTGGTTCTGAGTTTGGCTCCGAGACCGCGAGGAGACAAGCGAAATGCCTACATCCCTGCTTCAGGTGGGAGTTGTCATAATGGTGTTCCGTGTATGATGCTGGCTTGGTAGATTACTTCAGCAGATGACACGATCACAGCATTTGGGTCCATTTTTATGCCAAGGTTTCAATTTATTTCATAACTTGATGAGTTTAATGATTAAACAATATGTGTCTATCCTAGGACTTTATTAAAAGCCTTTTTTTGAAATTCATGTGTCTCCTTATAGTTTGTGAATGAGTAACCTACCAACCTATTGACTCAAGCGCAGAAAATACGACCGTTTAGCAACCTTGGTAAAGTGAACAATGATCACTGCACTAATTTGACAACATAGAAATGACAAGCACAGAAAGAGGTAACATTCCCCTTCCTTTTACAGCTGCTCCACCAAAATGAAAGCACGATAGGAGGGGAAAAAAAAGATTTTATACAAACAACACCTGCTTTTAGCCTTAAGTTAGTTTTCACTTACCTTTTGTGGCATACGGCTACAGTGAAACAGGTACTATCTGTCTGCGTGCATTTCATCAGAAATTCATCTTCCCTGTGCTGCTCCGAGTAACCTGGTCTTCACCAGGTGTTGTCTCTTGACTACATGTGGTGGTGGTGGTAGTAGAAGTCACCCATGATGTAGATGAGAACCAGGACAGAGCAAATCATTGAGGCAATACTAGCATCTTCTGCTGTATTTGGATCCCAAGACAGACAATCAATCCATTATATTCCTGTGTTGCTTTTGGTTTTTCTATTTGGAGTCCTCGGTCTTTTTGCAGCAGAGGTTAAATGTAACCTAAGGTTCTTCTCTACCATTGGTGCATGACCTCCAGGATCTTTAACTTCCCTGTTAGCAGATGTTTGGTTTTGTTTCATGATTCATTTATGTCTTGCACTGTGTTTGGGTGCTCTGTATCCAAACCTGGGCTGATACCCCTGAAAAGTTTTTAAGAAGTATCCTTAATTAGCATCTCAGTCCTTACGCTGCAAAAGCATTGTATGTCTAGAGCAAGCGAAGGTGTTTTTAAAACGCAGTGCAGCAGAAGGAACAAGCCAACTAAGAAAAGTGTAAGTCCAGCCGAAATTTTAGGGTAGTCCTGGGAGAACGAAGCTGTGCGAGTTACTCCCACTGCAAACCAGCCCAGTCTCTAGCCGAGGCCGGAAGCAAATTGGAGCTGATGCCTGTGTTTCAGCTACACCCCACGCACCAGCTCCTTCCAGCCTGTGACTAGTGGAGAGGTGGTCAGGACTCAGGAGCTACAGCCTGTGACGACGTAGTGAAGACAAACCTTTACCATCCCGGGTTTAAAAGGCACAGAGTTCCAGCCAGGTGATTGTGGGAGAATGGGACTTGGGCAACCCGTAAGGGAGACATACCTAAATGAGATGTAGGCTACCAGGCAAATGTGGAACAAAGGAATATTTCCAAGGAAAATGGATTTTCTCTTTGCTTTGGAAAAAGTTAAAACAGTTCTGCTTTGTTTTATCATCGCCAATTTGGACTAGTTTAATGATTTTTAGGCGGCCATCAGCATTAGCAAGAAGAGATGCTTATTTTTCCAGTGAACTACTGTCCTTAATTTTGCACAGGAGATTTAATGCAGACTATTGTTTGAGGCTTCAAGAAGACACAGTGCTGCTTTAATGACTTTATCACAAATGAAAAAAAGACATTACATAAAAGATATCGCACTGCCCTTTAACAAGGCTTCGTTATTATCTCCCCTACTGTGGAACAGGAGCTAGCATTGCTAATAAATTGGTAGAATTACTTTAGAAATGTGAATTTGCTTATCATTTAATATCCTCCAGTGACCTACAGCTTTAGATCTTTTGGTCTGCAGTAGAATCTTTTTATGTCAGTAACCAGCTTCAGAGAAGGATGTGAAGAAGGTGGTCCCTCCGCATGTAGGTGAAGGTGGGGTACTTCAGCAGGAAAAAAAGTCTTCATTCTTCGGATGTGCGAAAAACTATTTTGAAAAGTAATACTTCTCTCATACAAAGGTACAGAGGCTGGATTAATTTAGATGGTAATACAGACTGAGCAGTGCTGATGGCTACTATCAAGAAGTTAGGATGGATAGTGTTGACTGCTTCAATGTGAAGTCTTAAAGTCTTGCTGGTCATTCAGGATGTAACCCAGTTTCTAAAAAACCTGGTAAACGTGTCTAACTTAGACATATGGAGTTACACTTTCTCAAGTATTTGTGGAGTCAGGCCATAAGCTTTTTTTCAAAGGAGCTATGAATGTGGGACTTATGTCCCACAATTAATCTTCAAATGCAGAGAATAAAGAACCTCTAATTTTCATCAGCCTTTTTGTTTCGAGATCTGCAATCTCACCTGTTCCTGTGTCTGCATTTTGTCCCCCTAAATCATTAGTTGAAGATTATGTATCTTAGTCTGAATTCACCTCATAATTCTGCTTGATCTGTCTCCATTCTCATGCCTCATCATGGCTGAATTGTGAAAAGAATGACTAAAATGACAAAACCCTGTAACAAGCCAATATTGTTCTGTGTGTCTTTCGTCTCCAGCCAAATTATCTTGTTGTCTGGTGTCTGAAGAGTCCCATCCATGCTTATGTTATCATATAAGTAAGCATGTTCTACCTCAGTCTGGGTAATAGTGACAGAAATCTGTTTTGTTTTCAAAGATTTCCAAAAACACCTATTGAAATTCAGTTGAGAATAGTCTCGATAGTAAAGCTTGCTTCTTGACTATATGGGGAAGCGTTTTCTGTTGATTCATCCAGTTTATGTACATTCTTCATATTATTAGAAGAAAGAGCACTTCTAGTATTTCCTGTTGAAATTTATGAATCTCTGCTTCATTCAAATAATATTTTTTTTTTTCCTGAATTACTTAATGTTTAGCATGACTGATTTGGGGAAACAAATGGCATATGGAGAGTGCACATGTATCAATCTCTTCTGCAAAGAAACTAACCCGCCCTACTTCCTGTTGGTTTTCTTCGTCTTGCAATAGATGATACTCGAGGAGTGTTATTGAGGTGTTAGAAACACAGCTGATGCGATTCATTAGTTGCTTTACAGTGCCATAAATATATGACATTCTTTAGAAAGAGGTCAAGATCTGATCCCAAAGACCAGTAAGAACATAACCTACAGGGCGTGATGCAAAGCCACATGAGATGTACCTAAGGAGATACAGCTATATTCCCCAAGCACTGCTGAAGGATATGATTGCAGCCCTAAAGGCTGCACTGCAGCTACATTAGCTGGTTTAATTAAGCACCACAAGCTGGTAAATGCTGTGGGTGATGTTTCATGTTAAGTGGGAGCTCGCATGAAGAGTAAAAGGTAGCCAACTCCCACTACTTTGCTCTCAACCTGGCATTCCTGCTGTATCCATTGCCAGTGACTGAACGACATGGGGGTGAGCTGGGCCAACCGATCACTGATCCAAGAAAACCCAACCCAACAGGAGAAAGGGAATGCATCTGTAGATCCTGCAGTCAGGCAGTAAGGAAATCATGAATATCTTCTATCCTATGGAGAGGGGAAGGCTGGGAAGAAGAACGTGGGTGCTGCTGTTGACAATGGCCTGTAGTTACAGCTGGTTGACTGTGTCTGAAACTACATCCTGAGAAACCTTTACTGCTTCTGCAACCCAAACTACCTACTTTGGGCATGTCTCCACACTGCTGCCTTACCAAATATTGAGTATTTACAGTGTTGCATGTGTACTTTGCTCCATTTGAAATCAGCCCTCCTACAGAGTAGAAAGCTAAGGGGGTTTTGTGCCATGGTTGTAGGTGTGGTTTGTTTATTTGGGATTTTTTTCCCCCCCAGGGATCAGATAGAAAAGTGCAATAGAAAGGTAATAGATTTAAGACTAATAGGAAATGATAGCTTAAAAAGCTCGGTCAGCACACTCACTGTCATTCTTGCCAGGAAGTCTTTTTGCCAAGTTAACTGAGTTTACAGAGAGAAAATGCAGGTGGGGTTGTAAGATGTATGATGCTGTCTGAAATTCTCACTAAGAGAAAGGATCGAGATCGTCCGAGACTTAATTTACTGACCGCTGTCTGCCATTCCTTTCCTTTCCTCGGTGGTTAAGTTGGCTGTTAGAGAGCATCACAGGGAACGTGGTCCTTTTTCTGTCTGGTATCATTTGTTGTATGTATGGCAGGAAGAGGGAGACTTTCAGTTGTGGGTGCATTGCACTAGGCGCTATACAAATAAAGGGCGGTCCCTGGATATCTTGGTTTAATTAATCAGAAGTTGTGTGTAGACACTGTTTTAATAGGCATCTTCAGATAATAATGGCTGTGCATATTAGGAATGTAGTAGCAAGTCTAAAAGGAGTGAAGCAGAGAAAGATCTCTGCACCAAACAGCTCATGTTTAGCTAACAGTGCCATGCCAGAAAGAGGTTTCCCATATGTATAATGATAGAAGGGCAGCAGGAAGATGATTTCACTTACTAAAAAAATTAGATTTTATGAGGATGTAGGTGTTTTCTCTGCAAGACTGGAAGGAGTTTCAAAGAGAATGTGTGATATTACCCCAAAATTAGCATAACTTAATATTGTTACAGTTCCGTAGAAAAATCACGGTTACACAACATACTACATGTTAAATATGTAAACTGATAACAGTTTTGTGTTCTTATATGGACTGAAAAAATAATGTTGGCTTTGGGAGAAGGAAAGTCAACCCTTTGATGTGAGCATAGTGAAGTGTGTCGTGAGATTATGATTTGGTTGCCTTCTGTCCCCAGTCAATTATTCCATGAGCTCACCTTGAAGCCAGTCCACTTTTTTGATGATGTATGACCTCTCAGCTTGCTCTGCTACCAGAGCTTATGATGGGAATCTCATGGAAGATTTATTCAGCTGAGAAACTCTAGGTGTGAAGAAAAACAAGCATGGTACACAAGAGCTGCATATCTGTCGGTTGCTGCGAATTTCTAAATCCACATTTTGGGTTGAAAATTGTTTGTTTTATAGAGATGTGAAAGGTCAACATTTTCCTTTACTGCATTAAAAAATAATCGTAAATGTAAGAAAAGAAGTGTAAGAAAAATTGTCAACCATCCAAATAGCTACGCTTAGGTCATTCTCCCTGATAACCCCAGTTCCAATGACTCCTGTGTGTGCTCCGTGTTCTGTTTCTCTTGGGAATCTGGTATCCACAGCTTAACTGTAATTTTGATCTAGTTTGTAATCCTAATTACAGGTTTCCTGCCTGAAAGGCATTAATGCTATGGTCACGGGAGCACAGAGAGTGCCGTATGTTGGCAGGTATACGGCACCGTAGCCTAAAATCCTGTTGCCCTTCTGCATTGAAACTCAACACAGGCCTCTGCTGTTCCGTCTCACAGCGCAGTGCGATTCTAAGATACAGCAGAGTGAGTTTCCAACTTCATGCAAAACAATTATTGGCATCCAAAAAGCAGTTACACTTCTGATCTGGTGACTTACCTGGTACGGCCTCTGAAGTTTAATTCAGGTTGCAACAGCAGTGAAATTCAATAGGTTCCAAGCGAACGTAGTCCCTGTGTTCCTATGGAGAAACGGTGAAGGTGAGCTAGGTAATCCGCCTTTTATTAACAAGAAAACTACCTTCAATTACCTCACATTTACCTCCGCATGTGGTAATGTATATAGATGGGTAGTGCAGTCCTGCTGATGCACGGTAACTTCTTCATGGTTCAGAGTTCCTCATTTAAAATGTTTTCCGTTGAAACGTCTCAGTGAAATAATTGTGAACCACAAAATCTTTAAGAATCTTTAAATCATTTCACTAGGAGAAATGTTAATCATCATGTTTCATCTTGTTTTACTCACCGGTGAATTTAATTGATTTTTTATTTTTTTAACTGCTCATTAGAGTAGTCGCTTTGTTATCATGGTGTGTGTTTTGATCAACAGGGCATATGGGTATAAAAGAAATTGAAGTGTCTGGGCTCTCGTTCTTTCCCTTTGTTTTGGCTCAGGATGAAGTGAAATCTTACTGTATTCCTGGTTCTCATTCAGATAATTGCTCTGCTTTATTTCTTTAAGGACACTGAGATACTTGAAGTGAGAAGTATTGTGTAAGTGTGCGTTATTATTATATTTTTATTATACACTGGCTAGCTTAAGAAAAATAAGCGTAAGCCAATATAACTCAATAATTCACAGTATCACAGAACACTTCAGCAGCATGAGACAAATGCCACTATGTTATGATAGTACCAAAACTATTTTAATCTTTGTTGTTTGTTATGAGAAGGGATTGCTTCTAGTTTTCACTTGTTTGTTGATGTTCTCTTAAGTCTTCTATTTGAGGTTGCCTTATAAATAGTCTTTTTAATGTATATTTTACTCTTGTTCTGCACCCTGCTGGGAAGTACTGAAAGAGCTGTATATTTTTTAGCATTATTGGCTTTTTTTCCTTATTTCTCCCTGTGGAGATGAACCCTTACATAAATTACTTTAAGGATCCTGTTTTCTTGATTTTTTTTTTTTTTTTATTATTATTCTCTTTCCTCACCTCCCTCGCCCCCTTTGTTTCACGTTGGGAAGCTGAGTATTTAATAAACTGTTATTTGGGAGCACCTGCTTTCATACTCATCCTTTTACAAATGTTGTTGTTGCTCGGTTGCGTCACTGAAATGCACCAGAAAATCATAGGAACCACAGGTAAAAAAGCCAACAGCGATGAGAGCGACGAGTTGTGCTTGCCCTTGCCCGAGCACAGAGCTCAAGCAGACGAGAACGGCGAGGTCCATGGCAGCTCCATATGGGACACGCCTGTGATGGAGCCCCAGCGCTTTGGGGTGGGCAGGGAGCACGGGGCTGGAGGACGAGGAGAGGCACTGGGGATGCAATGGAGGGAGGATGGCAGGTCTTCCCAAGCCAGGCTTGCTCACAGAAAGGCTCCCCAGCCTTGCCTCCTCCCGAATGCCTCCACTCCCCTTGTTCCTTAGGGGGGATACTGGTGCCACCCACGTCCCACCTCCACAGGCCACTGCGGCGATGTTTGTAGCCCGTTTCCTACTTCCATAATTTACAGTAGAGATCAGTATTTATGCCAAGGCACTGACTTTGGCTTTGATCTTCATCTGTGATGCTCTGTGTGGACTTTAGATCGTTGCTGTAGGTGAGTTAGTACAAATTCCCTAGCAGTCACGTCAGTTTGTCCTTGGAAGACAGCAGCATCACCCTGTCCTGTCTGGATTAGATATGCTTGGTTATGTCTGTAATTCTGCAGATGCCTTTCCACATCATTTACCACTTTCTTTGATAGTTTTTTTGCCAGATAGATGTTGTGGATACAGTCTGGTTGTATTCTGGCTTCGTAGTGCTCTGGTACTGGTGCTTGGTGGCTCTGAATGTTTCCATGTCCCCTTTGCTGGATTTCTCTGGTGGTTTTGCTCTTCTAATACTGGATGTCAGTTTGTGAACAGGGAGGTGTAAACTGATAGAAGATTAATAATGAACTCCTGTTTTGCACTGGGGAACAGGGAATTCTAGGTGAGAAGGGATAACTGTTGACTGAGGAAGGAAAGGTTGGAGTGGGTATCATTAGCGATATCAAATGCCTCACTCTGGGTGAATCCATGCTGACTGTTCCCAGGCACCTTTTCCTGCTTCACGGTGACCAGAATTCTATTCCCAGAAGACTTTACGGAAAGGGTTATCAAGCATTGGAACAGGCTGCCCAGGGAGGTGGTGGAATTACCGTCCCTGGAGGTATTTAAAAAACAGGTAGATGTGGAGGGACATGGTTTAGGGGTGGTTTTGGTATAGGCTTATGGTTGGACTCAATGATCTTGAAGGTCTCTTCCAACTCAAGTGATTCTATGATTCTATGACTCGCTTCATGACTTTTCCATGGACTGTGACTGTCTATAGTGCCTCAGATAGCACTTCTCTATCAGATAGTGCTAAAAATCAGATAGTCTCAGATTTTGGACTTCTCTGAAGAGGAGAATTTACTTTCTCCCAGTTGTCATGGATCTCCCACAGTTTCAAGAACCTTTCATGCATGGTAGAGAAAGGGTGCCACAAGGACATCAGCCAGCTCTCTCAGCACCTGTAGATGCATCCAGGTGGATCCCGTGAGCTTGTGCGGGTTGAGTCCTCTCAGGTAATCCCTGGGACATGGTACTCATTCATGACTGGTAGTTCTGCTCCTTGAACCCTGTCTCTAAGCATGAAGGCTGTGCTGGTGAAGGCTGATGCAAAAAAGGCAATGGAGTACCTTGGCCTTATCGGTGTTTGCTGTCAGTAACTCACCTGCCCCGTTCAGCCATGGACCCCCATTTTCCTTGTCCAGCCTTTTACTTCTAATGCACTGGTAGAAGCTTTTGTTGTTGCCTTTGATATTCCCTGCAAATCTGAACTCCAGCTGGGCTTTGGCTTCCCTGACACCATCCTGCGTGCCTGTGTGATATTTCTGTGTTCATACTTGGTATGCTGTCCCTGCTTGCTCCTGCTGCTATACTGCCGTTTTGCACTGGAGCTCTGTCATGTGTTCCACATCGGCCAAACTGGTCTCCTGACAATTCTTGCTTTTCTGAGTAGTGGGGTGCACTAGTCTTGCACTTTGTTGTCCTTCAAGGTCTTCCAGTTTTCCAGTGCTCTTTGGCCCTTTTAGAGCTACCTCCCATGGGATCCCACTTAGTGCCGTGAAAACTTATGCTCTCCTACAATCAAGGGTCTAGATGGATCTGACGAGGTCTCTGTTACTATCTTTCTTTCCACAATCTACTCAGGGTTTCAACCTCCATTGCTTACAGATCATTACACCAAAGCTACCACTGGTTACCACAGCTCCAACCCGTTCTTCCTTCCAGACAAACTGCGGTCATTTTGGTTTTGTCCATAAGGGACTTTATGAGAACACCAGAGTGACCACAGTGGATCAGATGAAAGATCCTTCTTAGCTAAACAATAGCAACTTGTAGCACATGCCTACAGAAAACAAACAGAAATAGAATAGAAGCTGAAACTATTCCGGTTGGCTTCTGAATAGTATTCATTTCTACAGGATAAACTGAAAAAATCCAGAGTGGAAAGGCAAGTGTTACTTACTTCTGCTCTTGGAAAACAGTTCATCATTTGTCTTATTGAAACGTGAGGTTTTTACCTTTGTTGCTCTACATGTTAGTTTTCATGCATGGATTTAGGCTGAAAGGCTTGTCTAGAACATGAAATAAACTTAATTTTTTTCCTGAATAAACATTCAGACTATGGATGGGATAAAGTGGCAATTTAAGACAGCTGTTAGCGTAAATTGTTGTTAAAAACGCGTGTTGTTAGTATTGAATACACAAGCATTAATTTATTCCTGGTTTAAAATTCCGTAAATGCTTCTAGCCTACCCAAGAGTACTCCTTGAGTTTCATCCCACTTTAACTGCCTAGATGGGGACCTTACTGTTGTCAGAAAAGGATCAAGTATTTATCAAAGGCTGAACAATAAAATAGCTGGCTTATCTAGATATTTAGTGGCTTTACATGGATTATGGTGAAACACTTGCAGCTTCCCGCAAATTGATATTTGCAAGTTCCTGTCTGCAGACCCCAAGTTAAAAAGAAACAAACAGTACTCAAAATAAAGTAAACCCAAGTCACATATGTGGAGTATGAAATACCTAGTCCAGAGTGGAAAGTGTGCTGTGGGCTTGTTCTTGAAATGTACTGAATATTCAGCGTCCAGCAGAGAATGTAAATACCTGCTTAGTTTTTAAGAACAGAAGGATTTCTGTTACTTACTCATGGCACCACCTTTGGGCCAGGGTAGCATGCAGGAATCCTCAATCTATAAAAACTGCTACTATAATCCTTAGAACCATTGAGGGGTATAAAAGTTCTTAAAATAACTGGAAGAAATCAACTAGACTAAATTTCCTGGCGTTTTGAGGCAAAGTGCTGTATTACACGTCAGACACTATGCTTGTTCTTAATTTTAACTCTACTGTTAAACCTGATCCGTTTCTAATCCATCCTACAACAAGAGACTTTTTTGTGAAGAAGTGAATTTCAAATAATCTTCATGGACTAAATTTATTTATATTGAGTGGAGGGATGTTGTGAAATGTGTATGAGGCGGGGTGTATTGCTGGTTGTGTACCCTGATTTTCTTTTAGTGTGTTCCTTGATTTCATTCAAATTATTTTTAGAACCATCTAATCTCTAAAAAGATAGATGTTTTTTCTTGTTGTCCAGTAGTTATTGTTGAGTACAGATCACATCAGCAAACGTACTTTGAGTGCGTGCTGTGCTAAAATAACTTTGTGTTGAAAATGTTGCATGTCGTATCAGTAGGTGGATTTGCCTTACTCATTTTGGAAGGGAAAATTCCTTTTCTCCTGAACAGTGATTTTTTTTTCGTGTAAAAGATGCACGAGACAAGTCAGTAACTGAGCCCTGACTACCTCCCCTTTATGTTTAGGAGTTGCTCTTTACATCGAGCGTGTGTTCCTGAACTGCAGCTCAGTCCTGCAGACGGCGTTCAACAGGGAGCGAGATGCCGGTGCGAGTCCTATGGATGCCACATGCAATTTTAATTAAAAGCCTGTGTGAAGGAGGGAGTGTATGGATGGTAATGGCAGGAAAAGGTAAAGAGGGACTGGTGATGCTCGCAGTCCTCAGGAGCTGGAAGGAGGCTCAGGGATAGAAACTCAGGGTGGGAATATGTTGCCATGCCAACCAAGTAATTTCTCTGACAGGAGGAAACTGGTAATGAATAACTGCGGAGTGGGGATTTTAAGAGAAAAACGCGCCCTGTGAAAAACGAAAAGGTTACGTTTTTGATGATCGACTTTTGCCATCCCCAGGTGAAAATCCTGCGCAGGGAATGCTCCGTCGGAGCTTTCCTGCCGCCCCGTAGCAGACCCTGCCGTGCCCATCTGCTGCCCGCGGTGCGGTGGTGGGTGCCAGTGCCCAGCCCGCAGCCGCAGCCCGACCCCGAGCCCTGCGGGGATCCTTCCTCCAGCAGCTGCGAAAGCCAGAGGAGGGTTTCACAGATCTGTCTTCCCTCGTAACTGCTTTGAGACTTCTCTTTAGATCACGATCACATTCACTTTTTGTCTTCCTTGTCTCTTCTAACACAATGTGAAAACACTGAGGAGAAGAACTTTTAACGCGGGTGTTTCTTACAAATATTTATTTCTAAACCCTCATTAGCTGGATGTCCTGGAAGTTGAATGTGTACTATTTGCATTTGGTCTGTAGCTCCGTAAAACCTCCTGACTTTAAAAAAGGAGGAAAAAATACCAAGTCAGCGAAGCTTTATTTGAAATGCTGAATTTTTATCTCGC
The DNA here is from genome assembly GCA_013398295.1 of Chionis minor. Taxonomy (NCBI): domain Eukaryota; kingdom Metazoa; phylum Chordata; class Aves; order Charadriiformes; family Chionidae; genus Chionis; species Chionis minor. The sequence continues at coordinate 113,774 of VZSF01001213.1, forward strand.
TCGTGCATTGAGGAGGACTTAGCGGTGCAAGGTAGTTGCACTGCTCCCACCCTTGGGGTCTGTGCACTTAAGGTATGACCCACCTCTGGCATCAGAAGCATCCAAACGGTGTTAGTAGGGAGGATCCCTGGATAAATCAACCCTCACTGAGTTCTGTGGTGCGGCAGCTAGGCTGCTGCTGGGCCCCGGCATGGCCAGGTCTCTCTGCCGTGGTCTGCCATGCCCCTGCCCTTGTGCAGATGGCTTGGAATCATAGAATCGTTTGGGTTGGAAGAGACCTTTAAAGGTCATTTGGTCCAACCCCCTCTGCAATGAGCAGCAACATCTTCAACTAGGTCAGGTTGCTCAGAGCCCCCTCCAACCTGACCTTGAAAGTTTACAGGAATGGGGCATCTACCACCTCTCTGGGCAACCCGTGTCAGTGTTTCACCACCCTTTCTTCCTTCTATCTAGTCTAAATCTTCCCTCTTTTAGTTTAAAACCATTACCCCTTGTCCTATCACAACAGACCCTGCTGTTCGACCTCATCTTTCTTATAAGCCCCTGTTTAGTACTGAAAGGCCACAATAAGGTCTTCATGGAGCCTTCTCTTCTCCAGGCTGAACAACCCCAACTCTCTCAGCCTGTCCTTGTAGGAGAGGTGTTCCATCCCTCTGATTATTTCTGTGGTCCTCCTCTGGGTTCACTCCAACAGGTCCATGTCTTTCCTGTGCTGAGGGCTCCAGAGCTGGGGGCAGCACGCCAGTGGGGTCTTACCAGAGCGGAGCAGAGGGAGCAGAATCTCCTCCCTCGACCTGCTGGCCACTCTGCTTTTCATGCAGCCCAGAGTGTGGTTGGCCTTCTGGGCTGCAAGTGCACAGTGTCGGCTCATGTCCAGCTTTTCATCCACCAGTATCCCCTAGTTGTTCTTGGCAGGGCTGCTCTCAATCCCTTCATCCCCCAGCCTGTATTGATACCAGGGCTTGCCCCGACCCAGGTGCAGGACCCTGCACTTGGCTTTATTGATCCTCATGAGGTTCACATGGACCCACTTCTCGAGCTTGTCCAGGTCCCTCTGGATGGCATCCCTTCCCCTCAGGCATGTCAGCTTCACCACTCAGCTTGGTGTCATCCTCTGCTTGTGCTCTCAGCTTCCTTGCTCCTTCTGTTGCTTCTCTTGCAGACACACATACCTCAGGGCAGCAGCTAAGAAGATTCTTCCACCTCTCTGTGCTGATGTTTTAAATGATGACCTCTGCTTTTTCTGGCAGGGTAAGGCGTTGCTTTAGCAAACTGGCCAAATGCAAGAATGTGGTGGCTTCTCTAGACTTGCGCTACCAGAAGGGTGAGATGAGTGCTCACCAGTATTAACACAATTTAATACTCCTTGTAGTAATAATCTTACCATTAGTTGTAGTGGAGGCTAAGTCAGCCATTGGAAGAGGTTGTCCCATTCTGTTGCTCTTTCCACCCCCTCTCTTCCCTGACTCAACTGCCATCCCTGAGCTGATGCTGGTACCTGTGGGATGACTTGGTGACCCGGTTCAGCTTGCCAGTCTGGCATAAAAGTAGCCTGGGGAAAGAAAAATGGCAATAATTTTGCATTTCTTGAGGAGTCAAGCAAACGCCAAAGCAGACTCAAAGCAGAAGGCGTGCAGGGAAGGGGAAGAGTGGCAATAAATGCTTGGATATGTGCTAGCTTAACTCAGGAGTTGTGCTTTTAGTCATGCCACATAGATGAAACACGTGGTTTAGGCTTTGCTGTGCAGTTTGCAGGTGCTAAACGACTGAACAAGGCTTCTTGACTCCAGCGAAGGATGGTTAAGTGGCATTACGTGAAATACCAGAGCTGCACGACAGCACAGCCTGCCCTGGTTAGGATGATACAGAGATTTCCCTGCAACTCTGTTTTTCTGACGGAATCTGCTGCTGGGTTTGGTTTGGTTTGGTTTGGTTTGGTTTTTAAAGCCGTTTTTGTGTGCGTGAGGGTTCACGCGTGCAAAAGGACGGCAGTTTTCAAATGCTGTGGAGAGCTACGGCTGAGGCTCATCCTGTATAGTGCCTGTGTGTGGTAATGGAGTACATCGACCTTTTGAGCCACACAAGGACTTGCAGGATCAAGGCCTTTCTTTACGAGGGCGATGTATCTGCATGCTAGAAATCTTGGGAGCATGTCATGCAAAAAAATAAGAGGGGGAAAAAAAAATAGAAAAAAGTGCAGTGGCACAGATCTGTTAATATTTATTGCATCGTTATCTCACATGAAACAGTAAGACTGTCCTGGCATGAGTGAGCAAAAACAATGGTGTGAGGGTGTCATTTTTTATTTTGACGCCCTGATGATTACCCCTAGACATTTCTGGGAGCCAAGGCATCCTCAGCAGCAAGGTCTGTTGTTTCACATAGTTTCAAAGATAGTAATTTCAGGGAGGGAAGCTTGATATACGTGATGTTTCCTTCTTCAGTATAGTCTATAGATGCGATGTGTTCATCCGTGAGTTAGAGAGACTGTAAGTGGGAATGGTTTCTCCTCCTGGCTTCTGTTTACTCCTATAAAACCTGACAGGAAAGCCCCTGAGCAGATGATTTGCAAGTTTACACTGGAGAAACATAAAGACCAATCCCTTTCCTTACAGACCTGGAGGAAAAACAAGCTCCACACAATATATTCCTTCTCTTCTGAGTGTAACAAGCCAGCAGTTTGTTGGCTTGCAGGACCAACAGGGGACTGCACAGCTCAAGCTCCAGATACATCTTATGAGATAATTCTGTTTGGTCTACAGTCACAGGATTATTTTTTGGCATTGTTAATGATTAACAATACAGTGTTTCTGTGTTCTTAATATGTATGCTGAGAAAGGAACTTGAAGAAGCTACCCATTTTTGTATGAGGAGCTTCAAAACCTGGAAGTGATGCATCAAACATGGGATTGCAACGTTTTAACTTGGATGGAGCCTAGTGCTAGTGGAGTGGCTTAAAAATGAAGGTCATTGGCTAATAGCAGGAGGCAGTTGATCAGATCAGCTTTTAAAAAACAGTGATCAATGTGGATAATACTGTTATTGATTGGACATGGTTACTGTTTCGTACAACATAAAGGTTTTGAAGCATTTTGCAGCATCCACGGTTTTCAGTGTGAGCTTCAGTGTGCATAAGGCTGTTCCCATTATGCATTTCTTGTTCTCAGTATTTCATCTGTAGCTTGTTGGCGTGTTTCTACAGACATTTCTTAAAATCCACCCATCAATTTACTCTAGGTGAAAAGTGCCCAAACTGAAGCTTTCAAAAAAACTCCCTCTTCATATGAGATACAGATAAATGAATTCATTATGGTCCAGCTTCAGTTAAAGGCTCGGTCTAATCTAATTTTGGATTCAGAGTGTGTCTCCTCCCAAGTAAATCATTTAGTTCACTGCTACCCACCACTTCAAGCCTGACCTTGAGGAAGTAAAAGAACTTCTCATCATTCTCATAAGCTCAGAGGGGAAAGAAAAAATAAGCTTGGGCTCTGCTGGGCCAAAGAAAGCACTCTTGTCACGAATGCCCTGAACATCTTAATCTGGTCAGTTTTTAGCTGGAAAACCTTATCTGAGTTCAGTTGTCAGGGAAGAATGTATGGAGGAGAGTTTATCTGGGCTAACCAGCCTGTAAGTCAGTAAAGGATTCATAGATGGAAAACAACTGTTTCCGCTGTGGCCTGATAAGAACAAGAACCCATGCCTTTTGCAGAATACAGTTATTTGTTTTCTTGCTCTTTTTTCGGGGGTGACCTTAGCACTGCACTAGGTGATGTTCAAATGAGCTTTGTGTCTCTAATAGGAAAAATTAGCATTACGTCTAATATGTACGGTGTCATGTTTACGATGTTGTACTGACCCTCATGTCAGGTTTCCTCCATCTGAAAATAAAAATGTGCTCAAAATCTAACCATCAACCCTGCGTATTTCACTGTGGTTCTTAAATCTCAGGCATCTGGGAAAAAACACAAACCTGTATTGAAGAAAGAAACTGTTCCTTCATCTCACACCTCGTTTATCAAACTCTTTTGTGGTTTTGTTATTGGGAATACGACAAACTAGATGCTTCACAGACTGTTTGTTAGGTTTGTATCCAAACGGCATCCAATGGAGTACGCTGCATGACATTTTGAGTGGTAATATCCATAAAGGAGCTAAGTTGACACTTAACAAATAGACAACCCAAAACTTTGTTATGTGGGCATGTGGTGAAACATACTGTGTATTAAAGTTTAAATCTGGTTGCGTGGAGTGAGGTGGTAGCACTAGTAGACTATTTTTTTCAGAACCACCGTAACCACCATGGTGAGTCAAGCCAAAAGCCCATCTGGCCACACGCTACAGCAGTGTCTCTGACGGGCAAAAAACCAAGGAAGATGAAAAAGGTCCATGTTGTGTGATCCTTCCTTGGCCATAACTTTGATCAGTCAGCAGTTTTTAGGTGATTTTAAGCCTATTACTCTACTTGGACCATTGTGTTTAATAGCCAGCAACGAACTCTTCCCAGTGAAACTGTTTAATCAATTATGGCCTCAAGTTGTGCCAGGGAGGTTTAGATTGGATATTAGGAAAAACTTCTTTACCGAAAGGAAAAAAATGCTTTATCAAGCATTGGAACAGGCTGCCCAGGGAGGTGGTGGAATCGCGGTCCCTGGGTGTTTAAAAGATGGGTAGACATGGTGTTGAGGGACGTGGTTTAGGGTGGTTTTGGCATAGGTTTATGGTTGGACTCTGATCTTGAAGGTCTCTTCCAACCCAAGTGATTCTATGATTCTAATTTTTTAACTCATTTATGCTTCTGGTCTCTAGAACACCTGTGGCAATGTGGTGATAATTGTAGGTGTTACATGAAAGACTACTTATTTTCAGTTACTTTATAGCTGTAGTCTGCCAGTTGCACTTGTTAGGTTGTGAGGAATAGTTTTCACGTCAATCAGGATTTTGATATTTATCATAAGACTTCAGTCGTCATATGGAGGAAGCAGTTAGTGACCTGCTACACCAACTGAATAGTCACAAGTCTACAGGGCTGGATAGGATCCAGCCAAGAGTGCTGAGGGAGCTGGTGGAGGAGCTTGCCAAGCCACTTTCCATTGTTTATCAGCAGTCCTGGTCAATGGGAGAGCTCCCAGACAACTGGAGTCTTGCCAGCGTGACACCCATCTACAAGAAGGGCTGGAAGGAGGATCCAGGCAACTACAGACTTGTCAGCCTGACCTCGGTGCCAGGAAAAGTTATGGAACAATTCATCCTGCGTGCACTCACATGGCAAGTGAAAGATGACCATGGGATCAGGCCCAGCCAACATGGATTCATGAAAGGCAGGTCCTGCGTGACCAACCTGATCTCCTTTTATGACCCGGTGAGCCGCCTGGTGGATAAGGGAAAGGCTGTGGATGTTGTCTATTTGGACTTCAGTAAGGCCTTTGACACAGTGTCCCACAGCATTCTGCTAGAGAAGCTGGCAGCCCATGACATTGACAGGTAGACTCTTCACTGGATTAAAAACTGGCTGGATGGCCGAGCCCAGAGAGTTGTGGTGAACGGTGCTAAATCCAGTTGGCGTCAGGTCTCAAGCGGCGTTCCTCAGGGCTCAGTTTTGGCGCCAGTCTTGTTTAATATTTTTATTGATGATCTGGATGAGGGGATTGAGTGCACCCTCAGTAAGTTTGCAGATGACACCAAATTAGGCGGGAGTGTTGATCTGCCTGAGGGTAGGATGGGTCTGCAGAGGGATCTGGACAGGCTGGATCGATACGCTGAGGCCAATGGGATGAGGTTTAACAAATCCAAGTGCCAGGTCCTGCACTTTGGTCACAACAACCCCAGGCAGCGCTACAGGCTTGGGGAGGAGTGGCTGGAAAGCTGCCTGGCAGAAAAGGATCTGGGGGTCCTGGTGGACAGTCGGCTGAACATGAGCCAGCATGTGCCCAGGTGGCCAAGAAGGCCAGTAGCATCGTGCGTCAAGAATTATCAAGAATAATGTGGCCAGCAGGAGGAGGGAAGTGATTGTGCCCCTGTACTTGGCACTGGTGAGGTCCCACCTTGAGTACTGTGCTCAGTCTTGGGCACTGCAGTATAGAAGGGACATTGAGGTGCTGGAACGTGTCCAGAGAAGGGCAACAAACCTGGTGAGGGGTCTAGAAAACATACGAGGATTGGCTGAGGGAATTGGGATTGTTTGGTCTGGAGGAAAGGAGACTGAGAGGAGACCTTATTGCTCTCTACAGCTACCTGAAAGGAGGTTGTAGTGAGGTGGGGGTCGGTTTCTTTTCCCAAGTAACAAGCAATAGGACAAGGGGTAATGGCCTCAAGTTGTGCCAGGGGAGGCTTAGGTTGGATATTAGGAAAAATGTCTTCAGGAAAAGGGTTGTCAAGCATTGGAACAAGCTGTCCAGGGAAGCGGTGGAATCGCCATCCCTGGAGGTATTTAAAAGATGTATAGACGTGGTGCTGAGGGACATGGTTTAGTGGTGGTTTTGGCAGTGTTGGGTTTATGGTTGGACTCGATGATCTTGAAGGTCTCTTCCAACCCAAGTGATTCTGTGATTTTTCCGAAACCAAAATGTATTATCTGCTTTATATATCCTTGAATGTTTACTTCGCAGATCGTCCTTGTAGGTTTTTTTACTTTTTTTCTGTGCTTTCTTTTTAAGTAACAGACTCAGGATTCTTCTTCAGTAAGTTAGGTATTTAAATGTTAAATAGCAGTGTCTGAGCTCATCATCCTTCATCTCTAGGACAGGCAAGAGAAATTATCCTCCGGCCCCCTGTTTTTTCTCCACTGGGTGGAACGGGTGCATGGATGACCAGCACAGTTTAAGGTGTCAAATATGCATAGAGCCTAGAGGAGGTGAGTCCCATGGCAAGAACCAGCCCTAAAAGTGTTGCATGTTGGATTTGTTCAGTTGGGCGGTGGCGTTTTCTGGTTTGCTCCTTCCCTGCGTATTGCTCGTATGTGATAACGTACGTGTCCAAGCACAGTTGAGCTGATGTTCTCAGACAAGTGTTCACAGTAGCTTCAAGGTCTCTTGAGACATTTGTGTTGCCATTCATTGTATATGTAAGATACAGAGGTACAATGAGTTTTCATGCTTTATGTTGTGGTTGGCTTAAAACAAAAATGTTGCCTAAGCCCCACCAGTCCCTGCCCAAGACAGGAAGGTGATTTAATCAAAGTCCTCAATGTAAATGAAGTTCATTCTTGAAAGACAGGAGTTCTTTACCACTTTGCCCATGTCTATCTTCCATGTCACATTTAAAGGAATGTGTTACACATCTTACTCCATAACCTGACATCTTCTTTAAGGAAATCTCTTGTTTCCCCAAGAGAACTACTGTAATAGAACTCGCTACCACCAGAACAGCTACATTTACGTGTGCAGCCAGTTTACAGGTCATCATTGTGTGTGCACAGTAAGGGTTAGTTTTCCCACATGCATTACATGTTACTGCCTTGTCACTCAGTATTGCAAGTTCATCCTGCAAGTCTTCGTAGGCGGAGGTCTGATATAATGAATATAAGAAAAGTCTCTGAAATGTGACTTAAAAAATGGAAGTGCCGTATGTTAAGTGTTCTTTAAAGGCCCAAGAATACCGCATATTAAATAACATGACCTTTCATGGCAATCTCTTGATTTAATTAGCGTCAGTCTTCTCACTTACGCCACTGCTGTATGTCAAGTGGCAAGTTCTGTCTCAGCACCGTGCTGCTCTGCGAAGTCCTCTTGCATAGGAAATGGCACTTTCTTCGTGTGTGTCGTGCTTTGGCTGTTACTGATTTCCACTTTTTCATCAATCTGGCATTTGATTAGATGGAAAATATATTTTACAGAATTTTGGTTTCTGTGTCTACTTCGAAATGTAAAAAAAATCTCAGAGATCACGGGATCATGTGTTTTATATATGGAGAGTGCTAGTGTGTTTATTGGTTATTTCTTTAAATAGGTGCATTGTTCTTGGCAAATGCATCGTTTGCGAAGCCAGTAATGCTACCGGAGATCATTTGCTGTACAGCTAAATGCTGCTAGATTGTTTGTCATTACCTTGTTGTTCTTAATTGGAACTGTATTGAACTTAGGATCTGCAGAGATCTTCATTTTTCTCTTTTAATTAAAAAATAATACTACTTTTTTCCTGACCCGCTTATTGTGCCTGCTGTTCCGTCAAGAATGGTTTATATGTAATGCAGCTTAAACTGGGCCTTGTGATTGATTTTCCAGTGTTACTCAGCTGTTTGCCTTTGACTTCTTCAGCTTCTGAAGCGTAGAGGGGAGGACGCTCACACAGTGCCTGTCTCTGTTGTCCTCCTGTTCTTCCACCCGCAGATCATCATTGGCATTATTGCCCCGTCTGCTTCGGGTCTCTTTAGTTTGGTGGGCCTGTTTTTCACATCCATGGAGCCTCTCCCCTGTGGCACTTTCATGTGTGTCGGGGTATTTCTAGAGAGGAAGGCTGGCAGGACAAGGAGGAGAGATCTCCTGTGCCCTGCCGGGAACAGGAGTGGAGCTCATGAAGTGCGAGTCCTCTACGCTGCAGGGTGCCAGCATGACGCGGGGCTGTGGTCTGGCTGGTGGGTCTGTACAGCAGTGGGGAATTCAGTAAACCTGGAACTCAGACTGTGTCTCCTACGACATGAATGAAAAAGCTTTAATGTTACTTGAAGTGGCTGAGTGGCATCTTCCAAACAGTATCAAGCAGTCATCGGTGACAGTGGAATAGCAAGTGCGACCTGTTGTCTCATTCACTCATGGCCTTTTATCATGAGCGCTGAACGAGTGGAAAGCTTTGTACGAGTGATAGTGTGCGACCATGTAAACTAAACACACGGGAAACTGCTTTAGGGACAGTGGCACAACAAGTTCGTGCGTGGTCCTGCGGATCCCAGTGGGATTGCTGACAGAAGGTGTCACCTCTGAGTGTGAGTTGATGGTACAGGACTACAACTGCCTGGGCAGGTGTCACTGTCCTTAACCTTCTGTGTAACCCTCAGACTTGCGCTTCATTTTGGCATCACCATCCCATGGCCTGAGCCAGTACTCCTGCCAGCACACAGCATCCTCCCACCTTGTCGTCTTGGCTGCAGGTGGTTGACCCCGACCTCTTTTCCCATCACCAACAGAAGCGTTTCTAGTGCATAGGATTGAGGAACTGATACACAATAAAAATTAATCCTTTTTTTTTGGGGGGAAGAGGTTATTTTCGACCTGCTAGTTCCTTCGTGCTGCTGTGCGAGTCCCCATGGCAGCGTGAGGGGGGAGGTAGGTTGAGGACAGGAGGGAGGTGGGATTGCTGCTTCTCCTAACATCAGGGTTTGATGTCAGTTTGCACTGACCTTGGGGTGATGGTGTAGTGGAAATGCTGCTCTAGAAAGACCAAGGTGACAGGTCAATTCCTTAGCTGTGGTGCTGCCTGCTCGGTACTGATGGTAGCTGGGCTGCTTGTTATCGTGGAGATTTTCATCCTGCAGCCCTATTGTCAAGTATTTTTGATTTTACAGTTTGCATAAAACCACATCCTTATGCTTATCAGATGAGTTATTTTTTGTTGTTGTTGTGGGGAATAAGATCAAGAAGAAACAAAATAAAGATTGAAAGAAAGTTGGAAGGAAGAATGGGGAAAGATCAGCTTTAAATGTTTTTAAATGGTGACTGAACTTAACATTACTTCAGAGCAATAATCACAAATTTTCTGGGGTCCCTAGGAGGATTTCTGTGGTTTTTTGTTTGAGGCAGCAGTGCAAAAATAGACCCTAAATCACTGTTCACACCCTGGACAGTCTGGACAGTCAGGCAAATAAAAATCTTTTTTCTTTTTTTTTTTTTTTCCTATTTTACGGTTATAAGGTATTAGAAAATATAGAAAATACCTTTATAGAAAATATCTTTTTATGATTTTCTTTATCTGTGCAACTCCACTAAAAGCCTTTTCACTAGCAGGTGCAATTCGTACTAGGTAAGCACCAGCAGCCTTAACTTTATGTTTCCTGGCATTCTCTTAATGTCTATTTTTTGTGGGTTTCAGATTATGTCATGCGGTTCCTGCTTAAGGCGCTTCCTGTACTTCTTTGGACAGCAATCTTAATGATCATCTTCAACAGTCTGTCATCGAATACTTGTTGAAAAAAGTTGGTGTTGCAATTCAGGCCAGTAGGGAAAACTCTTCTGATTGATTTTCTGTTTAAAAGTTATTGACAATATGAAATATTGTCAGAGTAAGGAACAATTTCAATTATGTCCTGTTTAATTTTAGAGAAGCAGTCAAAATGTCACAGTTAATTATGAAAAATCTGATTTTCAAGCTTGGATACCTCACCTTTCTTGAGACCAATGGTTCATGTCTTAGCAGAGGTTAATTTCTTTTTTCATTTATAGGAAAAAAGTAAACTGAATACCATGCACTTGGCTGTGTGGGTGTGTTTTGGATGAGATCTTAAAAACTGAGGTCCTGTTTATTCTGTGTGGGTGTTAAAGATCTCACTGTTATGCTATATGCTGTTTGCAAGTGGCTTCATACCTTCTACCCTTTGAGATCACTACATTTCAGCAGTGTTACGTGTGCACAGTTACAAAATGTTTTGGGGTTCTCCAAAACGAAAGAGTGAGAGGGTCTGTTGTACACATTTGTTTTGCCTATCATTATAGCGTTCTACTTCATTTGTTATTGTTGCTTATTGCATTCATGATTGTTACTGCATTAATCAGTCTCAAAAAGTAATAATTTATTTAATATTTTGAGCTGACACGACTTAAGTTTCATCCAAACTTCTACAACGATAAGAAAAAAATCTAGTTGTGAACTACTCAGTAGCCCTCAGAAAGTGCGGCGGTGGTTGTGGGGCTCGGTTCCTTGCTGGGGGTCCTGACCTACCCCAGTTACTGGTGGAAACTGAAAGCGTTCAGGACCTCATGGAATAAAATCCATGCAACATCAGGCAAGCGTTCAGTTTGTCTGGAAGTCTGGGAATTTACCCTTGTCTGTAGCATTTGTGACTTCTTGTTCTTTGGAATCCCTCAAAGCTAGACGTAATACCATTTATAATAATCTGATTGGGGTGAGTTAGTCCATAGCTTGTACTAATACCCAAAGAAAAGCATAATAATAGGTTAATATGGAAGTAATGTGTGGAGCTAAAGACAGCTTGGCCTGGAGATATTTCCATGGCAACAGAAGGGTCCCTACAGATGTCTTCCTTCTAAACTTGATGCTGTTTATTAAAGGCTGTCTGTAGTACAATCTGTAATTATCATTAGGTAAAGAAAGGTTGTGAACATGGGTGGACTGCTTGGCTGATGCTCTCTGACTGATTTGTTTAGCGCAGCTTTGAAATACAGTTACAAAAGAATATTAAAAACCTGAGATCATTTAGCTATTTCTCTCTGCAGGTAAGCCGAGACTTAATTTGAGACTGTTGGCTAATAAGAGTGAAGTATCTGAAAAACAGTAAGGGGGGGATAGGGAGAAATGTTTTCAAACTCTTTCAGCACGATGGCTATTAAAGATAAAAGAACGTCAAAAGCATGCTGGACAAATTAAAAAATGCAGAGCTACAGATAATAAGGGAGGTAATGCTCAATAAAATAAATTTTTGTAAATAGCAAAAGGCTTCTGTAAGCAGAGGGAGACAAAGGAAATTATAAGACTTATCTAAAGGAGAAGATGAGAAAATAATGGATGACAGAAGAAGTTGGAACACGGATCGACCTTTCTTGCTTCGGTCTTTACGAAGAAGGTTAATTGGGATCAGCTGCTTAGCACGGTTGAAGCTAACAGCAAGATGGTAGCAACACAGAGCAGAAAAAGGGAAGAACAGGTTAAAATGCTTTTATGAATTAGGTGTGTTCGTGTTTGTAAGCTTAAGGTGGAGTTTATTCTGGTCTACCCAAGCAACTAATTGAAGCAGTTTTGAATCCATGAGCAATTACCATGTAAAAACTGTAACGGACAGGTGAGATCCTGTAAGAGAGCAGATAGAGAGTATGTTGTCAAAGCAGAGAAAGAAGGAGGATCTTGGAATTGCAGACCGGTCAGCAAAATTTGGTACCATAAAAGATGCTTAAATGCATAAGTCTTCAAAAGTTTTAAGACAGTTTTGTGATAGAGCACATAGATTTTAAGTCTCCTAGTTACAGTACTGAGGATAAAAACAAACATAATGATGGCATACAGGGAGCTTGTGAAATGGGTTTTATGAAATGATTACTTTGAGATAGAGTGATTTGATGAGACTGAAGCTCAGCTGGGATGGAGGGAACAGTCCCAAGTGTTCCTCCTTGACTTCAGTAAGGCTTTGGTTAGAGTCGTATATGACACCTCAGAAACAATCTGGAAATTTACGGTGTATATAAGACAATTACTGCGTGGATGACTGCAAATACACGGAGCAAATGGTGATGGCAGGCTGGCTGGCAGAGGGATATATCTAGTGGGGTTATCAACTTGTGGATGGCAGGATGCTGTTGAACAGAATTGCAGGATCGCAAGGTAGGTGGGGCAGGCAGGCGCTTCTGGAGATCATCTGGTCCAGCCCCTTGGTCATGCAGGACCACCCAGAGCAGGTTGCTCAAAGCTGTATCCAGTCCATGTTTGTGTATCTCCAAGGGTGGAGGTTCCACAGCTTCTCTGGGCAACTTGTTCCAGTGTTTGACCATCCTCACAGTACAGAAGTTTTTCTCTTATGTTTAAATGGAATTTTCTGTATTTCATCTTGTGCCATTGCTTCTTGTCTGTTCACTGCACACCACTGAGAAAAGGTCTGGCTCCATCATCTCTAGTCCCTCCCATCAGGTATTTATTATGAACATTGATAACATTCCCCTAAGCCCTCTCTTCTTGTGGCTAAACAAAGCCTGTAAACTTCAAGCTGGACTACAAGCACTACTGAAAACCAGATTAAAATGGGTAAATTGGAGGCGAGATCCAGAATCATTAAGAGAAAGATCAATACAGAAAAGTGACAAATAATTTTAGAGTGGAAAATCAGGTTAATAAATGCATGGCATGAAATCACTGGATAGAAGAAGCATTGATGGATAAATATTTGTTTAGTCCAGAAAGCAGAAAAAATGAGTAGTGTTCAAATTTTTGAAAACGTTGTTTATAGGCAGCGCAATAAACATTTGTTCTTCAAATAGCTCTGAGGCTATTATGAGAAGGTTTAATTTTCCAAGGAAAAAAGGTGTAACTAATGATAGCTAAGCATTCTAACAGGCCACCTCCTGAGGTTATAAAACCTAGTTCTTAAAGTTTTAACAAGAAATTGAACAAACCTTCCTAAGTCTATCTGATTCAATTTTTTGGACAACAAAATTGACTAGTTTCTACCTTTAATATCACGTGCAGCCTTACTTTTCTGTGCGGCTGTGATCTTCCTACAAAGGGAATCTTCTTTGTTTCGGAGGAAGAGGCATCCTTTGAATACGTTTGAGGATGTAGTCAGTCATCATTACCATAGAGTATGTTTCTTTTAATGTTATGCCGGGTTTTCAGTCAAGAACCGAAGCAAATGTGAAAATCTGAATCAGAATTAGGGTGAGCCTGTAACTCCCTGTAGTGTGCGCACGTCTGATTAGGGGCCAGCTCTGGCATTACCAGAGGAAAAAATTCAGCAGCAGTCTGTTTTACAGTGTTAGTAGATTATGCCCTCATGAGTTTTGCTCACTTGTTTGCCTGGAACTGACAGTTTAAATTGTAGCCCAGTCAGAAGATGTTGATATTCATGGTAAGGTTCATGTCTGTGTTTGAAATGTAGTGATTTCCACAGCTAAATAAGCAGCAAATAAGAGGGGAGGAGAAATGCAGCAAACAGATTTGTGAAATAATTTTTTGATAATATCTTGCATGAATAATACGGTACAGTGCTCTTCTGTTCATATTGGTAGTGAGGCATTTTGCATATTACTGTGTGGTACATGATCGCAGCTGAGATGAGAACAAGAATACACTGGCCCAATGATAGAAAATCCGGTAAAAACAGAGGGGTGTCTCCATGTACCTCAAGACAAGAGCAAATCAGTCTTTGATTTATTGCTAGCCTGTCTCTGCAGAAGTTTGCCAATCCCTGATCAATGCCTGAAACTTGACAAAAATTAAAAAGCAGTGTTGACTACTTCTACAGCATTTTATGTAAATCAAAAAGACACAGAAGACATACAGAAGCTACATAGAATTGAGCAAATACTTTTGCTTTCCTCTTTTTTTTTTTTTTTAAGTATCATTTTAGCATCTCCTGGAGAAGACCTTTTTATTGTATCTATAGTTAATCCCTAATTATATCTGGTTTAGTGTCTGTGGGGAAAAGAGAAAGGCAGGGGCCTTGCAAACAGTTGGGGCTGTTCCTTGACCCTTGTGAAACCCAAGCGTTTTCTTTCACTGATTTTGTCGGAGCAAAACCCTCAGCTTGCCATAACTACAGGAAGATTCCAGGGGGAAGAGATCTATTTTATTTGAATTAAACAGTGATGTTCGCTCAGTTCTAGAAGGGAGAAAAGAGAGTTCCTGAGGTACTTGTTCGAGGCTAGTCAGTCTCCAAGTTGAATGATAAGCTGCAGTACTTACTTTTTAACCATGTCTCATGCCAAATACACTTTTTTAATGCTGTAAGGGCTGAGTCATCTGCTAAGTTTTTCGCAGAAATGAAAAAAAAAAAGCTTTTTAAAAATATATATATAAAGCTTTTCTTTATAAACTAGGTGGAGAAGGAAGGAAGCACCTACCTCAATCTCTATGTTTCATGCTAGTAGCATGGAATAAATGACAGATGCTGCTGTAATCTCTGGCATCTGTAGGTGAGGTGAGGACCATCACGCAGCCATGCAGTCCTTCCTCCCTTAGCTGGGTTCACTGCTGAGATTTTAGGTTTGTATTGCATTGGGATGTAGAAGATTCTGTCGTGGGACAGGAGCCCCTTCTTGTAGGAGCCGGTCCCATTTCCAACCCACCCTGCTCCCTGAAAAAAACAGTCATTTCTCCTGTAGACTAGTTGGTGCAAAAACATGTTTGTATTTGAGAACATGGGGGGGGGGGTTGTTTGTTTTCCAAGTATTCTTCAACAGGAGGAGAATGGCTGAATCCTTATTTATTTGAACACTCCATTCCTCCCTACCATCGGGCAGAGAAGTGTGCAGGAGAGCTTTTTTGAAGGCTTTTGATGTCTAAAAGTTGTGCATGACCAAAGCCAAGGCTTTTGAATGTGACGCTGTGTGTTGCATTGTTTACTCACTTGTATTTTATGGGTGTTGGAGAAATACACTTGCTTTTTATACCCTGTTGGTATGTCCCAGTCATAATTATAATCAAAAAAGGGGGAAATGATATATTTGGTGTGCTTGTTAATGTCAGCATGGAGTTTGCATTTTCAGCTCTCTTGGAGTTATGAACACGTAGCAGTGTTACTGTTGGAGTAGCACTGGAGTAAACTGGGGGAGCCTGGGACATGTCTGAGGACACTTCAGCCTTTTCTTAAATAGTTTTTGAAAAGAAAAATGCTGTGACAGGCATCCTGTGTCACCAAACGCTGATGTGCTATTGTGTACGAGATGCTTAAAGCAATGTGGTCACTGCTTGCAACTCAAAAAAACCCCAAAAAACCACCCCTAAAAAAAACCCCGAAAAAAACCCAACCCACATTTTTCTTTCTTTCAAGTGCTGTGTCCTGCCCTTGCTGTTTTGCACTCTCTCTGCGCTGGTTGTGCATGCCCAGAGTTCAGAGAGATGCTGCTTGGCATTTTCCTCTTCGCTGGGTCAGTTAAGGTAACTGCTGGGCCTCAAGTGGTACAAAGAAAATGAGCTTCATACACTCACATTTAAAAGCTTAGATAGTTTCAAAGTCTGTCGGAGACTAGCCTGATCTTAAGATATTTTCCCGTAGCAGTCATTGTAATAGGTTTCTGAACAGAGTGTCACGCTGCAAGACAGCTGTTACCTGAAAGAAGTGTTTATTACTGCTGAAAAGTAGTAGAGAAAAGGACTTTGAAAGGAAAATACAGGCTTAGTCTGCAAAGGATCAGAGTTGAAAGTGCCTGAGCAGTGACCGGTGCTCTGGAAAAAATGCAATTTTTGAAGGGATACCTACAGGGAGATAACACACCAGCGGGCTCTGCCATACCGTGTGAGTCTGAGTTCACGGTCTAGTTTTTGCAAGGATGCCAACTTTACAAAGAATGGTGTCCAAGTGTCAAACTCAGATATCTCTGTTCGCAGGACTGTAGCTATACTATGACGACCATTGAGTTTAACAGTGGTTAAAAAAAAAAAAAAAAAAAAAAAAAGTTGCCTAATGGAAGGCATTAGAAAAACACTGAACCAGTATGTTTCACTTACAAAGACCCCATATAAGCTTGCAATGCTGTGTCAGGGATGAAAAAAGAGGGGGGGAAGCCCTAAAGGAAGGAATCTGAGGAGCATGTGTCATGACACTGCTTTCTTTTTTAAAGAAACTCTGCTTGCTACTGTGTACAGAAAAGGTGTCTGGTTTGTTCTCTCTTGTTTCCTTGCTTGCTTGTATTTTTTCAAACTTTTCTACATTCTTGAACATACTGTTACAGGAAGACTTTGTCTCCTTCTTCTGTACAGCACCTTTGACATAGAAAAGTTGTGGGAAACTAAACAAGCAGCATAGTCCGTGGAAGTTTTCGGGGTTTTGGATTCCCTTTAAAGACAAACTTTTGGATTCTTGGTGCATAGACTTGGTTGGATCCACTCACCAGGACTCAGAACATATCTGGAGATGTTTGCTGTTGAATCCTCCGCCTTTACATTGTATACTTTCGGACTTAAGTATGGAAATCTGTAATCTTCATCCCCTGACCCACGACTGTGGATAGAACATTTGATTACACATGAAAAAAATACATCAAGAACGTCCTCCAATTTTTGTAAAGTTTTCAGTCTCAGACTGACAGCTCTTTTTCCTAGCTGTGACCGTAGCCAAGATCAGATTAAAACCCTGTTGCCTACAGAGCATTGGTAGTGATTAAAAACAGCTCCTAGTTTAAAAAATTGGCTTCTCCTTGGCGGAGACATTCTGGTATCAAATTTAATCTCCCTCCTGCTGTTCCAGTGGTCGGACTAGCATGTCTGGGAAGAAAGTCAAAGTAAGTTTTGGGAGACGTTGCATAACAACATAAATCAATAATTCTGGAAGAGAAGGTAGTTTCTGGGGGTGGGGACCTGCCGAGAAAAAGATGCTTTTATTATGGTTGTCTTAACTATGTAGTGCAAAGTAGAGCATGGAAAGACCGTGCCCCATGATCTCTGTGGGTGGCAGGAGATAATGTTTAGTGTGTGGGAATGGCCTTTAGGGACGTTGTCTTTATCAGGCTATCTGATTTAAAACTAAAAATAAGACTAGATGCAGCCCTCTAAGATATCTTGTAATACTCTACCCTCAAGTCTACTGTAAGAGCCACATGATAATGTTTGATAGAACAGGATTTAGCTGCTGTTGTAACTGGTAATGCTATGCTTGTTGTTTGTCTTGGGTTCTCTTTCTTCTGTGATCATTGTGACCCCAAATGTGTTTCTGTGACATCTGCTACGAGTGCAGCTCCTGCCCCTGTGTAACTGCAAACCAGAAGGAAGCGTCTGTAATTCCAATTACTTTTACCTGATTCTAATGGGAAGGTAGTGATGATGATGTTCTCTCCAGAAACTTTGTTACATTTCCTCAAAACAAATTAAATTATTTCAGTTCTGGAACTTCTGCACTTAGCTATTAATACCAAGTTGGGTAGCGTAGAGGAAATACGAAGCGAGTAAAAATAGTCTATGTCAGGAAAGGAGATATTTAGATCAGATCAAGTTCTGTATGAACAATGAAAAACAAAGACTGTGCTTTTTTTCAGCAAGACCTCTAGACAATTACATTAAAGTGACTGACGGTTCGCTAGAGAACTAATGGTGGTCCCAGTGCTCCTCAGGCCTTTGCTGAGAGATGTATCCTGTTGGACAAAAACACGTATGTGGGCTGGCTCCTAGGAAGAGACGTACGAACCTGCATTAATTACTGACACATTCTCTTTGAAGAATACTGGAATACCCAAAGGAGCAAACTGATGTAAAATTCATGCTGGTGTTTTCTTAAAATGGATCCTTTCCTAATAAGACTTTAAATTCAGTGAATTATGAATGTCCTGCACGGGGGAGGCGCATGGATGTGGCACAGAGGGAATATAGCCAAGGTGAGGGCACATCCGTATGTCTTAGAAGCCTCTTTGAACAGTAACATCAAGGAAGCAGCACAGGGGTAGTTACCTCATGGTCAAGATCACCCTAGGACCTCTGTCTTAGTTAGTGTGGTAACTTTTAGGAATCGTTTGGATTTGCCTCGAACTTGCATATTGTAAAAAGAATGATTAATGAAATTTGCAAGTATAAAAAGCTTTTGCAAACCAAGATGGTTTATTTCTGAGAGCTCTTTACCTCTTTAGCTGCAGTGATTTCAATATCTGACTGAAGATTAAACTTCTTTACTTTAACTGGGAAATAAATCAATGACAGGATGAAAACACTCAAAAGCAGGATCGGGAACTGTTTGACCTGTCTTGAAGATTGGGACTGAACAAAGCCTCTTAGATTTCTTCCATTTGCATACAAATTCCCCATTATTTTTTGTGTACCTTTTAATTCTGGGTTTTTTTTCGCTGTTACCGGAAATTATTGCGCCTTGAGTACAAACTAGCTCTACAACTTGGGAATCCAGATGTGTCCTATAAACCCGAGAATTTTCCCTGGAAAGGCAAGCAGTTGGTAACCTTAGAAGATTTGTCTAAGGTGGATCTCATTTCAACACAGAAGCTTTGCAAAAATACATTATGTTTTGTTTTCAGGTCTTTCAAGCCTTTGAAGAGTCTTGGCAGTGCTGTGCCTCTGAGGCTAGCTGGGTCTGAGATGAGATCATATTTGGGGAAATATGAAGAATGAGAAATGGGTTTGGTTTGGGGGACAGACTGTTTCGGCTGGCTACAATCTTCCTGAATTTTAAACGAGCACTGAATTCACGCTGGGTCGTACCCGAAGGTTCTGGCAAAGGCCGTTTTGCCCAATTCGGTGCATTCACCCTCAGTGCAAAACACGTGCAAAACGTTTCCTGGGAAGTATGTGCCTCCAACTCTTTCCCCCTCTGGTAATTTATGCTGCAGCAGTTGGGAGACTGGAGCAGAATAACCTTCCTTGGTTAACTGACGGAGAAGAAAGAAATGGAAGGAACCATTATTTTCCTGTCAAGATTTCCCTGAAACAAAGAGGCGCAGAATTATGCATGCTGAGGGGTGTCTTTGGTCCTTTGATTAACAGC
This sequence comes from Chionis minor, assembly GCA_013398295.1. Taxonomy (NCBI): domain Eukaryota; kingdom Metazoa; phylum Chordata; class Aves; order Charadriiformes; family Chionidae; genus Chionis; species Chionis minor. Next base: position 133,065 of record VZSF01001213.1, read on the forward strand.
AGAGGCCCAATTTCACCATCAAAAGCGTTCTTAATTATAAGCCCTGTTGAAAAGGCTGCCTTGAACGCTGTAGAAATGATATTACAGGAGCACGTCTGTCTTTGCTTAGGTGATCTGCAGGCATTTTGTGCGATTGTTGTATTAAAATCATCAGAAATACACTGAGAATACAAGAGAAAACTGGAAATATCTGTTATTTGTCTCAGTTTAATCGCAGCAGAAGGCGTTGCATCAGTGAGGAACTCAAATAGCTGGTCGTGGCTTGAGTGTGAGAAAGCTGCCCGCTTTGCTACCTTAGCAAAGCCCGATATTCTCCCCGTGCAGCTGGTGACATAATGTGTATCACAAGGTCTTCCTCAAATAAAAGACATCCGTCTTGGTTATTTTATGAGTCTGCTGATTAAAGAGATTTTATTGTAATTACTATGACTAAAAGGCTACAGCAGAAGATGGAAATGTTAATTTACAATCTGCTTGCTGACCAAGTGTCATGTGATAATGGATTGGGACAGACTGTGGTTTGCAAATGGACCTGAATTTTCGGAGCTGCTAATTTGAAGAGGCAGATAAAGTACCAGCATGTACGTTTCAAAAGGGGCGCGTTTGATTAACCGGCTACGGCGCGGCAGCGGTTGTTTGACAGGTTGGTTGAGAAATGATCACCTTTGGTTTTACACTGGTGGCGGTGATGTACAGGGTAGAGGAGGAGAGGGAAGTAGCAGAAGGACAGATGGACAGAGCTTGAAGGTAAATCTGTGCTTTGTAGTAAGCAGACTGTGCTCCAGACACGCCACAGCACTTATGTTCCCAATTTCCACTTAAACAAAGGGGATTTGGGTACCTAACTAGATATGTAGATCAGGTCTTTATTTCTATCACGATGTGTGTGCAGTCACAGATGCAGCTAATTCATTCAAAAAACAAAAAAAAAAAAAANATTTTTCCAGCTGTAGCGTTGGTCCTGCTCTTTTTTCAGAGGCTTTGTAGCTCAGGATGCAAGGTGTCAGGCACCTTCACTCAGATACAGTGCCAAAGGATTTGAAGGAGTTTCATAGATGTGGGCTCAGGTGTTTCAAACAACGCTAGTGACAGTAGCCTGATAGCATTTCAAAAGGGTTTTAATGTTTCTATGGAAATTTTCAAATAGAATAATCCATAGCAGAGGGATAATCCTTTCCGAAATCCCCCATCTTGGTCTACACTTTCTATTAAAAAGATGATCTTAACGTGTAAACTTACAAAACAATTTCTGCAAATTTTGGTTCTTTATGTGTGCTGCTGAAATCTCCTCTGTAGGTAAATTTATATACAGCACTGATGGGTCATGTCATGGGATCTTGTTATATCACTGTACCGAAACTTTAAGTGTCTTGAATTAACGATAAACTACGTAATATGAGTTGTTTAAGTTCTTATTTTGGAAAGCAATATTATGTTACTGAAAGAATACTTTGCAGTGCAGAACACCTGGCTGTATTATGGCTTTGAAGTAGAGGTTTTGTGTTAGTCACTGTAAAAACACTGATGTATCCCATAGCATCACGCAGAACTTTGTTTTTTGAAAAATTTACTACTGTTGTGTATGATAATTGAAGAATAAGAATAGAGCTTAAATGTAGATTCATTACAGTTGACAAACAGGTTTTTAGGTAGCCATCATTGCTTTAGAGAGTGATGTATGACACGTTGCTGTGATATCCTTTGAATTATACATGAATTGCAAATGACCGATTACAGTTGTGCTCCAGAGGTGACAGTGGAAATGAGGAGTAGAAATAGCCTTGTGGCTTTACGTCTGTTTTATTTACACACTGAAGGATTGCAAGTTGGGAGCAACAAGTGTGTGTGCGGCGTATATCAGGAATCTGTTTCTGGGCAGTAGTCACCACAATATATTGAATATACACTACAAAAATATTCATTGCTGAATGTCATGAGTGGCTATTGAATTTCTGAAGAACGTATAAAAAATAAGAAGCCAGCGCTGAAAGAGGCATTTTAGTGACTGGCTGCCAAGGAGCAGATTCATAAACGCAGCTTGAAATCTAATGGAATTAGAGCTGATTTTATTAGAAGTCACTCTCTTCTCTGTTGATCTTTGTCGGGACAATATTAGGGTTGTGCTGGTGTAAAACCAACCGTCATAAGCAGAAATAAGTTGGAAATTCTCAAACTAAAATCTTCATTAAGATATTGAGGGGAATCATAACAGAAACTAACTAGCTAAAAAGGAAGAACTGGTGTTAATAGTTTTTTTCTGAAGAGTTTGCAATGAGGGGGGGAAAACAAAGATAACAAAGAGGTACTCAAGTGAAGTCAAGATCTTACACTGATTTTTTCAGCTGTTCTGCAGGTCAGTGAGTAGAAGCTCAGTGGTGCAAAGAACAGCCCTGGTCTCAAAAAGATATGTTTCTTTATATATATGTCTTTATAGTTGTGTCCTTATATGTACAGGTGAAGAAATTATTATATAATATGAATATATATGCAAGCATATACTATGTAACTATATAGATATATAATTATGTATTTAACTAATTTTTTTATATTTTATACTTTTTGTGTGTATATCCGTGTATAAATTATTATTCCACTCTTCTTGATGGATCACAAAATGAGTGGATTTGGGGTGGATATTAATATACACAGATGAATTCTCAGGCTTGAGCTTATATAAAAGCCTTGGCACTTGTTGATGTCAATTCATAGGCGGAATGGAAAGGACGGAATAACTTGGTACTGTAGGCAAGGCTAAGGCGGCTGTTTGAATTATGAGATCCCCGGTTTGGGGTGACAAAAGGAAATCTGCCGAGTTTGTTGTGGATTCTGGATGCCACCAAAGTTGCGCTGGTCTGACGCGTTCGCTAGCCTGAAGCATTCATTGACATTGTCACATCTCTTAGTGTTGAGACAAAATGTCTGTGGATCTGTTATAATTTTATTGGGATGTCAATTGCGATAGAGCTGATACGCCATAGAAGGTAGTGGCTGACCTGTATGTAATTATACTGTGACTGTGAAGGCTGCTGTGGTGGAAACGTGTGTCTAGAAACCATGGAGGAAGTACCAAAAGCTGTGTCACACCTTGAACTAGTCCCAAATTCTGAATGAGAGGCAAGGGGAGGAGGGCAAATAAATCTTGACAACCTACAGCACCGCTAAAGAGCACTTGCACCGTAGTGCCAAATAAAGCTGTTTAACCTTGCTGTCATCTTGGTGGGCTTTGAAGGTAGCCGGAGTGAAATTTGTAGCCCATGATGGCATCAGGTAGGCCGGGTCCCAGGCAGCCTGCGGTGAGGCTGCCAAGGGCTTTGTGGAGAGTGGCATTTTGGAGATGTGCTTCAGCTGAGTATATCAAGATGTTGTTTGGTCCAGTTTTTCCCCATTTTGCCATTTTTTATAGGTTCATTCACGATTTTGACAGCTTGAAGTATTATTGTTGGGATGTGACATCACTTCAGTGCAAGTGGGCTACAAGGGGGTGGATCCAGCTTTCACCTTGGGCACCGTCGTTGACACTTTGCATGACTTCATTGCATCCTCAATCGTGTTTTCACTGTCTGCAAAGGAAAAGGTGATCCTTATTGACTGTAAACAAGCTTTGGTAGATCTCTAGATAAGTAGTGCCGTATTCGCAGAGCTCGATGGGTGGCTGACCGATGACAGTGAGCAGTGTTGCACACAGCCGCCTTCGACCGTAAGATCTCCTGGTTTGTCCAAAGCAGTCTCTTGACGTGGCTCTACCAAGAGCGGTGTTTGTTGCCCTGCCACCAGCCCCCATGAAAGAGGTTTTCTGTGCAGTGAATGTACCAGCACCGTGTGGCTGGGATAAAAGGGGTGATTCATCACCCAAAAATAAGTGCTGTGCTGATTGTAGCTGCCAAATACTCAGTCATCAGTTTCCTCCCCGTTAAGCATTTACCACCTCTCCAACTGTGGTGTAAGCAGATGGTGGGTGGACAGAGTTAACCATTGACGAAGTTAGTCATTGTGGGAGCGCAGTGGTGGTCTTGTAGCTACCGAAGGCTTTAGGGACATGTGATACCAGGTCTGCAGTCCTCACATTAATGCCCATTCTTATGTTAGTAATAATCTTGGTAGTTTAAGCAAGCAAAAAGCTATGGCTCATAGTTCTTGGAGATCAGTTGAATTTAGTGGGTATTAAAGGAAAATAAAATCTGTTTTTCATGCTTGCAAGCTACTTTGTAAGAAATTGTTATTCAATAAGGTGAACCAATTCAGTACATTGAACTCAGCTGCAAACTGACCTTGGGTCACAATCACCCATGTCATTTAGTAACCACACAAATGTTGTGTTTATTATCTTTCCATTTGTTTTATATGTGTAGTAATAGCACCTAAATCATAAATTGTGTCAGGTTACATTGTGACTTCTGTAATACAACCTCAGATTAAATACCTTAATTTTCAATGGTTTTATGATGCACCGTAAAACAGAAAAGACAGCAATTCGCATGTGCCCTACTCATTCTTTCTAATCTCCAATGCATTGCTAATTCTCCTGTTCAAAAACGTCTCTGCCATGAATGCAAACAATGAATCTTACTCCATTTTATTGAAGTCATTCATTACTGTATAGATATTTTCATTGTGCTGGTCACTTTGGAGTGTTCTGTTGAGAATAAATTGAAGTACTTCACCAGAATAAATAATAAATAATACACTGAACTACTTACCTAGCCCCCTGAGCTGGGAGACAGGGACAGGGAGCAGAGTGAAGCCCCCATAATCCAAGGGGAAATGGTGATGGACCTGCTACAGCACTTAGACACACATGTCTCTGGAGCTGGATGGGATCCACCTGAGGGTACTGAGGGAGGTGATGGAAGTGCTCACCAAGCCCCTTTCCATCATTTATCAGCAGTCCTGGCTAACCAGGGAGGTCCCAGATGGCTGGAAGATAGCAAATGCGACACCCATCTATAAGAAGGGATGGAAGGAGGGTCTGGGGAACTACAGGCCTGTCAGTGTGACCTCAGTGCTGGGGAAGGTTGTGGAGCTGATCATCCTGAATGCCATCATGTACAGGACAACCAGGCAATCAGGCCTAGTCAGTATGGGTTTATGAAAGGCAAGTCCTGCTTGACAAACCTGATCTCCTTTTATGACCAGATGACACGCTTGGTGGATGAGGGAAAGGCTGTGGATGTTGTCTACCTGGACTTCAATAAAGCCTTCGACATGGTTTCCCATAGCATTCTCCTGGCAAAACTGGCTGCTTATGGCTTGGATGGGTGTACTCTTCGCTGGGTGAAAAACTAGCTGGAAGGCTGCGCCCCAAGAGTGATGGTGAATGGAGTTAAATCCAGTTGGTGGCCGGTCACAAGTGGTGTTTCCCAGGGCTTGGTATTGGGGCCTATTTTATTTAATATCTTTATCAACAACCTGGACGAGGGGATCGAGTGCACCCTCAGTAAGTTTGCAGACAGCACCAAGTTGGGCAGCAGTTAACAGTTGGACTTGATGATCTTAAAGGTCTTTCCCAACCTCAATGGTTCTATGGTTTCTGGTAATAAATATTCTTAATATCTGTGATTCCCTTGGTTGTCCTAAAGGTATTAATACGCTTCCTGAGAAAACCAAGCTGAAGTTAAAATGCAGTATTCTGGACGTCCTCTAAGTCTAGTGCCTTCTAAAAGTCTGTAAATGGGGCCTTATTTAAAGAAGAAGAAAAAAATATTTCTGGAGCATCCTATAGCTAGCTCTGTTTTAGGCTGGATGAGTAACGTAATCCTATTTCTGCTTCCTTCAGTGCTCTTTATTGTTTCACTTCAGCCATATTCTGACCATGCCTACTTTTGCCCAAAGGTTAATATGGACGATACAAAGCGGTTGTAGGAAGACTGAGGAAATCAGAATTTCTGAACGAGACTGTCCCTGTTATTGGAGCACTTTTTGCTTCCGTGTTTTGCTCCTTTACCCAGTTTGCAGTTTGGGGGTCTACTCTTAGGAATTAGAAAGGACTGAGCATACAGCTTCCAACTTGGTCTTCGTTATTCCTTTGTATGTTGTAATTATGGCAAGAGTGGCCATAGAAGAAAAATCTCTGAGCAATGTGTTTTGTCACCTCAGCAGTCACATCAGTGCTGTGTGTATGTAGGCCAGTGGTTGGACCTGGTTAAAAACGGGAAACTTTCTTGCTGGAAGCCCAGAGGGCTGATCTCGTCCTCGGGGAGACAGCAGCTCCACTCAGCCCAGGAGCAATCTGGCCTCTCTTGGCTTTGCTGGCTATAGCCAAAGATGAAATTCTTGTAGCTCACATGCCAGCATTTACATTATAGACATCCAAATGCAGGAGCGGGGAATATTCTCCCTACCTGCAGCCTGTTTGTGGCATACCTTTATGATGGCCTACAAGGAATATTGTATTTTTTATCAATATTCAAAGTACGCTCTCTCCAAATATTCATAAAGGCTATTTAAGTCTAACATATTTTGTTGTTACATTGTCACAATAAAAACATTTCGACATTTATGCTCCTTTCGCCATCAGTAAATGTTCTGGATTTTATTCTGTGTAATGTATATTGGCTCATTGGCTTTAGCTGTAGTGTTTTATCGAGTTTATTTGGTGGTTAAGTTATCTTAAAGTGAACTAAAAACCAGCTCTCAAGACTCACAGCAAGATTTGAAGAGTCATGTTGACCCATGAGTACCATGAGTAGAATAATATTTGCAAACTAAGCACCTCTCAAATTTCGAAAGCTGCTTATCTGTTAGGGAAGGGGGTTTGTCTAGATTAATTCATCAGTAGCAGTAATGAATCAGAAATACTGTGTTATGGTATTTTAAACAAATGATACATTCTGGGGTTTAAGCCATTGTGTTCTAGTTTGGGATAATTTTTATTGCCTTATGTCCTTTTGCTTGAGGAAAGAAAGTTCAGCGGTAGCTGTGGTTTTGAGATCATCTCGCCCAGCGATGTTTTCTCTCTATATATGTGTACACATGTGGGCAGGAGAAATGCAAGACTGGGAATTTAAAGCTGGGGGCTTGCTTTTCCTAGTTTTCTTTCTTAGATCCTCTAGTAATAACTTAGATGAACTAAAGGAGTCAATCTATTCAAGTTTCTCTCTGTTTCATATAATTTTTTGGATTTTTTTTTTTTTCCTTCCTTAATTTTTATAGCTGTGTCACTACCAAAAATGTATATGGAGGAAAAACGAGTGGCATCCTTCTTTCTATTTATACACCAAGGATTTGGCCTTTTGGCCAGATCTGAAAGACTGAAGGCAAGACTCAGCGGCATCTTTTCCCCAGGAGGATTTGACTGCTTGTTTGAAAATAGCCGGACTGGTTCTTTTACTGGATGAAGCTAATCTGTAAGGGGGATACTGGAAAAAAGATCTCACATCATTCACAACCTTCCAAGCAGAGAGGCTTATTGAACTCAACATGAACTTAATGATACCTTTCCAAGAACAACCAGTTACAGTATTCGTCGTTTTTGTTGTACACAATTGCTATTGCAAGTGCTGCATTATTGTCATAAGACATATTTCTGTATCTTGAAAGAGTTACAGAGTAAACTAATTTTCCAGAGATAACTGGCTTAGCCTCACAATGATGAACACGTCCATCTATGATAGTATTCTGTTACTTCAGGATGTAAGGAAGATGTGATTTGAAATGTCATGATTTTGGTGTGTAATCGATATTTCTAAGATCAACTAAATCATATGTGTTAATACTGTTCTGTATATAGAAGTCTTTGGAGACGGGTAGGATGAAGGCAAAGCAAATTTTCTCCTTTTTCCTGGATTTATGTCTTATGTAATACTATAAAATTTTGATAGTTTTGTCTTATTAAGGTTCCTTAATCTTTCACATTTAGGTATATCAAGGCCAGCATTTTGAAACAGCGTTGATGCCTGAAGCAGGGCACAGTCTGCAGATTCTGACCTAACCAAATGTTCTTTCTCTTTTGATATGCTGAGTATGAATAAATAACCTGAGATTTCCCTCAATAGATTCTCACATTCAGTCATTTTTTTGGCAGCCAGCCGGCCCTACTATTTTAACTATCATCAGCCCTGTTGGGACGTATTTTTAATGGAGTGGAGTCAACTGGTGAGCTGGCTTTCTTGGCCATTTGGAAAGCTATTCCCTGAGAAGAGGAGTCATTAGTTGGTTCCGCAACAGCCCTGGTCACTCCAAGCAATGCCTGCATCCCACGGGAGGGACTGGTGTCTGGGCTGATCCACTGTCTTAACGTTCTGCTGAACAAATATGCCATCATAAAACAAAATAAGCAGATTTTAGAGGATGATGCGCTCACATACAAAACAAAATTAGAATTTGGCGAGCAAAATCTGCTTCCTTTAATCTACGGGTGTATCGACACTGACTTTCTCGTGTTCCTCCGCATGGCCCAGCCACTGTAGTTAGTCTTCAGGCTAATACAGCTGGCTTTGTAAAGTTCAGGTGATGACCTTTCACTATGATTGTCAACTTACTTTAAATTCAATAAAATTGCGATATCTGTAACAGACAGTAAAATACAACTGTTATTTGTCTTCCATGTAAGAACTCCTCATCTTTTAAAAGGGAGGGAAGAGAAGAAAATCATGATAAAGCTTGTCATTACATTCCAGGATAAGAAAGCAGTAAAGCTATCAATTATATCCTATGCAGGCACTAGACTAGTTAGTAGTTGAATATAAATTGCTGCCTAAGCTGTAGATTGATTTGGTTTGAAGTTAAACAGATTCCTCAGAAACGCTTAGTGTACTTGAGGAGTAGGCCCTTGTATATCAAAGTTCTTGTTACCATGTAATGCAGTGAAGTACCTCATCTGTCTGTGAAGACCACCTGGGTTTATATTAACTGCGAGTCATTCTATTAAAATCTTGTAATGGGATTATAAGCAGTCTTTTCACAGCACTATTGCTGTGTTAAATGATGCCCGTGTCAGCTAGTCTCTTGGACACCTAGTCATATGCAAGTGTGAATCTGACTTTCCCTTTCTCCTGGTTCTCCACACAGCAAAATAAAGGGGCATTTAGCCTGGTCTGTTCCTGAAGTAGAACATTAGTAGGGATTTTGGTGCCAGAATTCAAAACCGAAATCCTTAAATCTTCTGTTTGACCACAAAAATTTAAAGGAATGTAATTTTTTTTTTTTTTTAAATAGTATATTGTATTTCTTAGGGCCTAAAAACTTGTGCATGTGGTCCTTTTAAAGAGCGGAGCAGCTCAGTGATGTGTGCATCTAATCGGCACTAGGAAGAGAGGTGATCTATGTATCTCCTGTTGAGGATATCTGACCTGGTGTTTGAAATGTTAAAACTTTTACTGCTCTGATTCAGACTCAGCTTTAGATGCCCTGAAACTTTGTGTTTCAAAATGCAGAAATCGCAGGTAATGTTCCTGCCCTTTTTTACCTAGAGGCTTGGATCACTTAACCGCTAATGATGTGGAAGACCTGGGTTCAGTTTGCACCGATGCTTGGAGAGATTCAAATCCCTCTCCTACACTTGTAAGGAGAGCTCTATTTATGAAGCTTTTTGTAGTTTACAAGGTGCAGTTGTGAGGCTGTTCTGAGATGGGGTCCTTCTGATGCATCCTTTTCAAACTGGTCTGCTTTACGCATTTTTAAGATTTACAGGACAGGAGAGAGAGAATATTTTGATTGTAATTTACTTGCTAGACAAATTTTCAAGAGCGTTGTTCTCAGCAGGAGTCTTAACTGGACATGTATTACCAGACAGGTAATTCACGATACTTTGATTTTGTGAGAGATGGGTGATTTTAGCATCAAATTCCTGCTGCGTGCTATTCATAATCTTCCCACGTGCCACCTTTGGTACACAGGCCAGAGGCTGCTGACAGCTGTGCTAGAGGAAGGTGGGCTCACACCGTCTCACACGTTGCTTACCAAATACCCTTCATCGATTTCATCCAGTGGTTATCTGAAGTGACATGGGACCAGAACTCCAGACTCCCTCCTCCATGTCTCCTCATTGAAGAATGGCTGTTATTTTCCCATCAAAGGCGAAACAAAGGTTGGTGGGGGACTCGGGTCTCCCAGCTGCACCTTGTTTTCAGGAGGGACATCAAGGTCTGGAGGTGGTGAGGTTGCTGGGGGTGCTTAACTCAGCACCAGAAGGACAGATAGTGGGATGTTCTGCTGCTCTGAGACACCACTTCCCTGCTAGCTGAATTCAATGCGTTTCTGTTCAGTATGATGGGTTTATATTTGTTGGGTATTTTTCTCCCTATAAAGTTAATCCAAAGTACTTAAGTCTTTTCAGTCTGTAGTTAATGAGGGCATAAGAAACCTTCCTTGGCATAAGAATTTTCCACACCTGCTCATTTTTGTAGCTGTTTCAACCTTTTCTTTGGGAAACTGTTCTGTTCACAGTTGGAGGTGCAGGTGGTAGACCTGTTGTTCTTTGCTGGGGTGGCGGTTACTGTGACGTTTGTCACTTGGAAAGTACGCACGAGCTCTTTGCCATGGCCAGCGTAGGCCATGCAGGGATCAACTGTTGCGCCTTAAACCATGGTGCTCCTTGAACAGTAAAAATGAGTATTTGGGAATGCTCAGTAGCTCTGAATCCTTCACATAAACTCTGGCTGTTGACGCGGGCAAATCCACGTGTCTGTGTGTGCATCTAAAAATGCAACAGTAAATTCTAAGAGTCAATGGACATGCAGTTAAGGTCCTTCTTCCTTTGGCCGCAACAATAATTTTGACTGAAATATGGGAAGAGATTTCAAAGACATAGCAAAACAGCAGCAGCAGCTGCTGTCAGCGCCTCCCCGTGAGGGTGCTGGAGCCCATTCCCCAGCTCCGTGCCATCTTCCGTACTCCAGCAAGTCTCAGATGGCACCACGTGTCTGTGCCCGGGCATCCGAATTGAGCCCAAATCATGTGGCTTAGTGAAAGAGCCGAGGGTAAACTTTGTACAAAATGTTGTTTTGTTAACAAAGGAAAGGGGTGGGGAGGAGGCAAGGAAAAGGGATTTAGGTCAACCAGAAACCTTTGGGAATTGATTTCAAATTCACTAGCTTGTTATAATCAGTAAAGAAATAACAAAAAGATCAGAAAGTAACTGACATGCATTCTTTGACTGCATAAATATTAAATGGGTCAATGTGCATCGTTAACGGTGGTTCATTTTAACATTTACTGCTCTTTCCTTTTTTTTCTCTTTTTTTTTTTTTCCCCCACACAAACTTCTAGAGTTGAAAATAGCTGAAAGTATTGAAAATAAAATAAAACTTTGGTCTAATGAAAAAGAATTTGCGGACCGGAATAAAAGGGTTCTTGCCTCCTTTTTCATTTCTTCTACTTTTTCTCTGGACAAGCAGGAGAAATAGTTTGTGGCTTGTTGCCTCTGTCACCATGGGGAGCATATAAGAAGTTTACATTAAATTAAAATATGTCTCTCTTAAGAGGACTCGAAAATTGTTTCACCTACAGTTTAGCTTCAGGTGTCTAATCTGGTGTTTTATATGTATTACTTGTTGTCAAAAAACAACAATTTTGTCTCTAACAGTATGTAATTTTAGGGAGTGTCATATATTCTGAAGTTGATATCAGCTTAGGAAATGAAAAATGATTAAGCTGCCATTACGAGCACCTTCTTTGAAAATTGAGGTTTCCTCTGTTTAAAAATAATTAGTCCTCTGGAACAAACTTAGGGTGATGACATCCATGACTAATAACATGGTGATCATGTTAGTTTTGTATTACTGTGTTCTGAGAAAAACAAGTAAATACCGAGTTTCTTCTGCTGTGTAATAAGAATCACCATGATATTGTTAGCTATTAAAAAAAATCCGTTTGATTTCATTTTAGTTCAGTTGCTGAGGTATATATTGTTGTTAAGATTAAAGGTATGAAGAAATAAGGATATGAGTATTTACAGTTGTCTCAGGTTTCAGATAATGAGAGTTGTTACACACTGCAGGATTTACTTTAGAGCATGAGAATTATTGTGAATAATTATAGATTTTGTTCTATGCTGTTTATATTCAGTACTCTCAAAATCGGAAAGAATAATATAAATAGGGCTTTGCGGTTAGAATGCATTTAATTTTTTTTCAGTATTATAATGTTTTAGCTCTAATGTTGTAACTCTAAACTTTGATATTGTAGTACTGGAAAAACTTTTGAAATTCTCCTCCTACACTTTCCCTTCTGTAAAGTGGAAGTAGTCTGTATTATCTGCATCTAAAGTTTGCAATTACCAGTAAGTGGTTATTATTGCCATGGGATAAGAATTGAAACAAGGAAGTCTTCACAGTCAGCTCCGAGTGTTCGTCAAATGATCTGTACCAGAGTGTTTGTCTGCTCTTCCGTGTACAGTGTCAATAGGCTGTCCATCTCATAATCCATGTCCTATCTTATCTAGCCTTTAACTGTAATTTTTATAATATATATAAAGTCTCAGGGAAGGTGCACAGAGAGGGTCATTTTTTTATTCTTGGTCTTTTCTTCCTAACAGTAAGTACTGTGACATACCAGGTCGGTGAGTTGAATCAAAATCCATTCCAGAGGCATCAAAAACTAATTTTCAAAGTATACAAATTCATAGTTTATATAAAAGTACATTCACTTTTGGGGGAAAAAGTTAAAAAATAGCCATCCCAACCTTTCCCTTCCCAAGAGCTGTGTGAAAAGAACATCAGTAAGCCCGAACGATGAAGCAATCCGCCTTTGGGCAGCGTTAGGAGGAGGGCTGGATGCCCTAACTTTGACCAGACCCTGTAGCGGGCAATGACTGCAATATGCATTTCTTGTCTTCCTTTTTTTGTGGACGGGTGTTGCGGAGGGACGGGATGTTTCACCAGCGGGTTTCAGGGATATCTGCTGACAGCAGAGGAGTGGTGAACCTCAGCGGCTTCGCATCCCGTGCCAGGCGCTTGGCAGGGCGTTTTGCTTTACTTGGCACAAACCCTTTTGTCTGGTCACTCCAAGCCTGACCCTTCTCCTCTCTGCCAGGGTGGGACAGTCTTCGTCGCATCCAGGCGAGTCCCGTGCCCTTTCCCAGCCAATCCCTCCATCCAGGGAGACAGGCACCATTTCCTTCCCATCTTCTTCTCCTAGTGCTCCCAGTTGCATCTGACATTAGGTGACCTAATGGCCTGCTTAGGATTTTAATTGCCTGATCTCTTTAATTCGCAGACTCGACTTGCGTGACCCCTTGGAGCCCCCACCTCTTTGCTGATAGTATCCCAGCCTTTTCCAGACAGGACACGCTATCAGGTTCCTCTCTCAGACGGCACCAAATCTCAGCATTTTGGAAGGGCGGCAGTGGGAAGCAGGAGGAGGAGTTCAGGGGGTTAGAGGTGATCTCGTTGCACCCAGTTTAACGAGCCTGGGTTACAGCCCACCCGTGCTGGGAGGAGGAGATATTTTGGCTGTAGAAATTCAGGCCGTGGACCCTCAGTGCCAGCGAACGGTATGGCGCGTGTTTGTTTTACTAGGACCAACAGCCAGTTCTCGGGTGGGTGGTCCTGGAAGCCTGTTTGAGGAACAGACACTAGAAAGTGCTAGTTTTAGTGAAAACTTACTTAAGCTTTTTCTCCCTGAAGTGAACAGGATTCTTTTCTCCCCCCAAACCACCAAAAGGCTTAATTTCAGCAAGACCTAACTATAGTTAGTTCTGCGCAACATATTTATTTTAGTAAAGAAAAGTGTGTCGAGACTGGAATGCGATCTCAATTGAGAGGTCAAAAGAACAAAAATGAACTTAAACTTCAGCTTGAAGGACAGGAAACAGAAGAAGGAGGTTCAGGACAAGAGGAAATGGCCTCAAGTTGTGTCAGGGGAGGTTTAGGTTGGATATTAGGAAAAACTTCTTTACCGAAAGGGTTATCAGGCACTGGAACAGGCTGCCCAGGGAGGTGGTGGAATCACCGTCCCTGGAGGTATTTAAAAAACGGGTGGACGTGGTGTTGAGGGACATGGTTTAGTGGTGTTTTTGGTAGTGTAGGTTATGGTTGGACTCGATGATCTTGAAGGTCTCTTCCAACCCAAGTGATTCTATGATTCTATGATTTGGGAAAATGAATCCTTCTGGCGGGAGTTAAGATGAACAAAGACAGGTAGAGAGAGACAGAGAGAAACCTAGTTGCAGCACATGGGTAACATATTAGATACGAGTTTCAGGCATGACACCTTCACCACCACCACCACTCCTGATCTATTTATGAGACAGCTGTAGAATTGTTCAATTAGTTCATGGGTGTCCTCGTACCTGAGAGGACGTGCGAGCAAGACTGAATAATGAGGAATAATAGAAAAGAATTAACTGCCCAGTCTGTTGTGCCTTTTTCACGTCAGCTGTATTTACCGGGTGCCCAGAGTCCTCTTGCGGTATCTGGCACTGCTTGCCCGAGGAGGAATGACTTGGAAGTGCAAGACCAGTTTGTGAGTGCTGAGCTCCAAGGCTGGTGGGCACATGGCTCGGTTTTGCCTGGAGCTGGGCAACAGCTTGCCGGGTGGTTAAAGGGTATAAATAATAGTTTAGTGCATTATTTGTCATAATCCTTTTTTGCTGACACATTTATGAATATTTCGTGATGATTTGCAGAGTAGGAAAATGTTTACCAAGTCTTTGCATTAAAATTTTCATTTGTGGATGTTCAGCAAATTGTTGGCTGCCAATTATTCTTCAGGCTTTCATTGTTTTCAAGTGCAAGTTGGTTTGTGTGGAAACACTGAATGTTTCCATGCTAGATAAAAATAAATCTTAGAACATAATTGAGTATTTTCACCTAAAAATGTAAATGCTGCTGCGTTGGTTTTTGGTTTTTTGTTGTTTTTTTTTTTTTTCAAAAATAGCTTTCACTAAGCCTTGCTAATTTAGTGGACCTCCCTATCAGCAAACCTGTTTAGGGATCTGCCATTTGTTCAGAAATTATTCTCAAATCTAAAATGCATTAGTACAAGGAATACAAATATATTACCAGTATTTTTTATATGCTTAAGCAAGTAGTATTGTAGGCAACATCTTACAATACTGTTGTTCCACACCTTTGTTAGACTCATTTCTCTTGAAGAGTTATGTCATAATGATGGGTATAAATTAGTTTCTTTCAAAAGATGCTTCCTTTGATAAAGCATTCTAATAACACTGCTTAAATATAAATAATGCATCTCGGCTGAACAGCTAGTTTTCTGAATGTATTAATGATTTAGGGATTGAGGGCGTGGGGTTTGTTGCTTTTCCAAAAAAAAAAAAAAAAAATTGTGGCAGGCCCATGTAGAGTTTGAGATACTGAGAATTTGGGCTCGTGTTCAAGAAATGTGTCACTTCTCCATTTGGTGTACCAGATAGTACAGGGGCTGATTAGTTTATTGGACTGTAGAAGTCTGTAATCACTTGTTCTCCTTCTGTGCCTTGGAGAAACCCCTTGGTAAACCTGTCAATTTTGGGACAGGAGAGTTAAATGCCAGGTACCCTCAACGCTTACTCTGTCTTTGCAAATGTATTAGTTTAAAATAAGTCGTTTCACACTAGATGTATTTGCGTTCATTGTCAAACACGTTTAAGAATTAATGCTGTTTGCATAGGGATCTCCTTTCATTTTGAAGCACACTTGCCCAGTCCTAGGTTGAGCTGCTGTTAAAGGTTGCAGCACATGGTACTATTTTATTGTTGAAGTGGTTATGGAATAACACCGTAGCGTGACTGCTCAGGAACAGTTAAAAGAAAATTTCTACAGCCTCGGAGCTTGAATTTTGTTTGTCTATTTATGAATGGTTGGTTTGAATTTGGTCACCCCAGCTCTTCTCTTGTATTTTGGGGCACCTTCTGTAGGTTCTGCACATTTAGCAGCACTGCTAAGAAAGGCCACCTGCGCCTCATAGCATGTGCCAAGTTTCTCTTGCCTCTTCAGACTCACAAAGAGAATAGAAATTTTTATTTTTAGGCCTTGAGGGTTGGAAACATCCACTTTGAAATCAAACATCCAAGTGTTATGCAGAGATAATGATACATTAAGTGAATCACGAGTATTTTAAAGTGGGTATCTCTCAGTCTCTCCTGTTGAATCGATTCCAATTCGTTTAAATGCATTTTCATTGAACGCCTTTTTATTTTAATAACTCCTGGACGCTACCCTCTGCCTTTCTCAGGGCCAACTGGTGCTTTTTAGAAAAGCTTCAGCGGCAGTTGTTGTAAGAGAGTCTTACTCAACCTTACTCAGGAGTGCCGTCCCTTGAAGATCTCTCTTCTTCCTGGGAACACAAATTTAACCTTGACCCTGAGCAACCGTTTCTTGAAAACTGATAGTAAGCCACTTTTTAATTTATGCTGCCAGAAAAAAAAGGGGAAGGATCCAGCTGCCTTGCGTTTTGCTTTCTTCTTCAGTGTGACCTGCTGCACTTCTCCAACGCATCCGATCTGAGCAACTCTGTCAGCCTGGGAAAGCCCGCAGCAGCAGCCTCCAGCGAAAAGGCACAAACGCCTGTTCTCGCCGTGCTCCCGCATTCGGAAACAAATTTTTAAGTATTTTGCCTGGTTTTAGTTCTCGGCTATCTACATGTTCGCCCTTCTGATTTTGTGCAGCCATCTGTTACCGCTGTACTGGTGTACCCCTCACGTACTGATTAATAACAATAGCTGCATCTCAAAGGGAGCCTAATTGTGCCTCGGGTGCCTCTTCTTTTCAGGGGGATAGCAGAGTGTTGCAACTAGAGGTTGTTTAGTTCATTTTTTTGCAGGTTGTATTACTTATCCCTTTTCTTAAGAGTATTTTGTTCACATTGGTTGAAGTGGCCATTTTTGGGTGGAAGCGTCTGAGTATTGTGAATGTGATTTCTCGTGACAGGAAGGTGTTTTCAAAAACATCTCTTCCCGGAATTTTTAAAGGGAGTTCACTCCTAGATTAGCAAGATGAAACCAAAAAAGACTCTTGAGGAAAGGGCAGGGGACTTGGGCCCTAACTTACAGGGCTCTTTGTAGTGCCCAAGCTGCTACTTACCCAAACTAGCCCCGTGCCAACCTTTCATACTCTGCAAGTGCCTGGTCAGGGCATGATGGGGCAAAATCAGTGCAGGCAGATGTGCCTCATGGCAAGCACCTGCAGAGCTGCAGTTCCGAGGGGATGAGCTTTCTACCCTTATCTACAGGACAGGTTATGAAAATATCCCATTTTAAGTATAAAAAGCAAGTTGTATACCGAAGATGAACACACCGTGTCCTAAACCCAATCTACCTGCACGCCTGTCTAATGCCGTTAGAGTTGTGAGCACATCTGTGTGCTATGCAGAAGCAAAATTACCACGGCTAGGGCGAGCTCTTTTTGTCATTTCAAACCTAGCATGTGTTTCTTTTGCTGTGGAGTGGGAGAAAATCTGTGTAACCTGCAGAATATTCTTGGCTATTTAGATTTCACCCTCCAGGCATGAAGATCAGAGCTGAAAGCGGCTGTGGCTGGGCGCAGTTCGGTGCTGCCTGCCCAGAAGACTGCATGCCTGCGCCGCTCAGCCTCGGCGTTTTGGTATGGCGGTGGCAACGACGTGGTTAAAATTGGGGGTAGCTTGTCAAAAGGGGTACGATTTTTCTCCTCTCGCTTTCCTTTAGCTCTGACAAAACAAAATCATCCTGCCTGCACTTTCTCCTGCCAGAGCAGAAAGAGGTGGAGCACCATGATGACAACCAAGAAGGGGGTTTGAGTGATTTGACTGAGGAGTTAAACATTTAGCAATTTATTTTTTAACTTCCTGTCCTCAAAGCCAGCTTATTTTATAAATGCTAAATTTAGTCTGTTCGGTTTCCGTCATCAAGGACAGCTTTTTTGGTATGCTTTCTTACAAATTGTTTGACCTTGGGAGATTGCTGCCAGAAAGGAAGAACACTTTAAAAGCTGACAACTGATTGCTGGAGGTTTGTAAACTCTGTTGTGCGGGAGCAATCAAACTCCACAAAGGCATAAAGACCCACTGAAGCTTAGTACCCTGTGAAGCTGATGAACTGCAAGGCATCGGGATGAGTTGCTGAAAACAAAACGATCTTTTTGCTTTTTCACTGGTTTTAACCTCAGCTGTGTGGAAACTGAGCTCTTCACGGCTCGGTCGCGGATGATGGGAGGCAATGCTGGTACACGGAGAAGATTGCCACAGGTAGAATAAGAGAGTGGAAAGGGGCTGTTGCAAAATTTACCCCAAAGTAAGTTAAGAGGAGGTGGAGTTCAGGGGGCTGGAAAGAAGATGAAGTAGAACTGTGCAGGAGAGGGTGGCCATCCAGCAGATAAGATCAGCTGTAACTTCACCATGCTTCGCTCGGGGGCTTGTGTGGCTGGTTTCGAGGCTGGCTGGTTGTTTTTCCATAATGGTCAGGGAAACGGGCAGTCAGGAATGCTTTTTTATGCAGCCAAAAAAAGCTTTGTGAATAGGGAAGTCACGTGTTGTGTTCCTGGCGGTGTTTATTGATGGCAAGCTAAAGAAACGCAGCACTGCAGAGAATACTGGTGTACAGCTTTAAAGGGCAGGCGCAAAAAGCATGAACCAAGAGCACTGACTGGTAGAGGCTGCGGCTTTATTAAAAAGCCTTTTCTAGCAGGGAGCCATCCTAACCTGCCTCCCAGTTCTCTTTCAGCCTGGCTTTGTGTGGATGGGGGACAGCATTAAGGATGTGACGGCAGCGTTGCAGAGAGAGGCGTTGCTGGGATTTGCCTCCGAGTCCCGGCTGGAGGCAGGGCTGAAGCTGTCCCTCTCCTCTGTACCAGCGGGCAGGAGCACTGAGATGAAGGAAGCTGCACGGAGCTGTACCCTTTCATGTTGTATTTCCATGGCCTGGGCTGGCGTCCAAGGCAGCCCACTGGGTTACAGGGACCTCAGACTGAACCCTTCCTAGCCCACCAAACCCTGTGGAAGCTGCCAAACTGTCAACAACAGAGTTTAGACCCCTAAAACCAAAACCAAGTTTGCAAAATAACGTTCTGCGATCATGTGAAAACCAACACAGGCACTTCTGTGAGCCAGACAGGCAGAACCTGTTTCAGACGCCCAACTTAGCCATCAGCCAAGGCCACACCACTACCAGAAGCCCAGTTCACTAATTGAGAATGTAAAAGCAGGAACAGAGAGACAGGAGAAAAAACACGCAACCGTTTGTTTTTCATCTGATTGACTTTATGAGCTGACAGAATGGCTGAAGGTATACCTCAGAATATCCCAGCCATAGCATTGTGATCTTCTGAATTAGAAAGGATGTAGTTCCATTAAATAAAACTAATGGCAACAATCATTGTCTGGGGAAATGAACAGTTAATTCTCGGTTAATAATGTTCTGGGGAGATGCTAAGAAATAGTGTGCTGAGAATTGAGCCATCCCTTTAGGCAACTCTTTGTCACATAGTTCCTAATTCTAGAATAGTCATCATTGTTGGGAAAGGTTTGCTTATACCATCCATTTTCAGAAAATAATGATAATTTAATGTTCAAAGTTTTGATTCAAATACAGTTTAAATAGAGCTTTGGCAGCAGATCTTGGAGAAACGTCTATACCAGTCGTAGGTCACTGTAAGGGAGCTTGAGTTGTTGGGGTAGATTTCTTTGTTCACCACACCAGAACAAAATAGAACACTTGTTTACAATTTTTATCTTAAGTACAGGATGTACAGACCTGTTTTGATAAGGATCCTGCTGTCTTTTGTAATGTCAACTGACATCAGTCACAGCCTGAATTTACTAAAGAAATGGCATTCTTAGTCTTAGAGTTTTGGCCGAGAAAGGAGGTCATTGGAGGGCATACCAGTTTTCATCCTGTTTAGAGAAATTAATGAAGGGATTGTAAAGGTTTCAAGTCTAGTTTCACCACTGAAGACTGAAATGGTAATATGAACTGTATTACCATAGTACGTAGAGACTGGATGGTCCCTCCTGCAGCTCTGGACAAGAAGAGGTAGCTGCTGAAAAGTAGCTGCAATATAAGGAATTTACAGTACAAAAGCAAATGCAGAAGTAGCTATTAAAAGAGGAAGTGATTTGTATCATAACTGCAGTTACATGGTACTTTTTCCCTTTTATTTTCATTCCCAGAAGGCCAGGTTTAATTACTTATAGTAAAACAAAAGCCTGTTCTTAGCACAATCTAGAAAAATCTGTAAGTCATGGCCTGTGCTTTGTCTCAGAGAGAGTTGACCCTATCCATGGAACAGGTACTTTGTGTGACATCAGATACATGAGGGTTTGGGGTTCTTCCTTACTCTTCCTCTAAGGGACCTGATGGTGCTTGCTGCAAAGGCAGGTGGGACTTTGGGGCAGACTGCACTTGGTTTGGTGATGGACGGCTTTTGAGGTCCGTGTGGATCCCTTGTGTCCGGTCTCACAAGTATCCTGGAAGTCAGAAAACTCCTGGGAGCAGTCTGACATGCATACGCTGGGTACATCAAGTCGCTGGAGCCCTCAGAGCACTTCAGGGTGTCCTGAAGAGCAACAGAGGACAGCAGCAGCAGCAGGGTAATCCATCTTCCAGCTCACAGAGGCATTGGGTCAACCTGAAATCTGCCTCGGGCACCCAGGGGAAGCCTGGAAGTACATGCAGGATTTCCTCCATGGCACATTCATCTGCCCAGTGGATGAAGCTGGCAATTTGTGTTATTTCTAGATGCCCCCTGCCCAGCTGTGTTCATGAGGGGATCCCTCCTCTCCCTTATACGTGAGCTGATGCCGTTTATCCCCCTTCTCTCAAACATTTAAGATAGCAGATGAAGCCTTTGGCCTTATGAAGATCTGGGTATAGCCTGTGCAGGGTGTCCCTCTGCGCCTTGCCTTCACTCTCCCTGTCCACACCAATCTGTTCAGTCCAGCAGAACCAGTCTATTTGCCCATTGCATATAAAAGGCATGTCAAGATGGGACAAATAAACTACTTCTGCCATGTATGTTTATGGTTTTGTCTTTATCGTGGCACATAAGGTATGCCGAATGTGGAATCTCATTACTGACAGTAGCCTGGATAAGGTCTTTCAGAGGAAGTTACCGGGAATCATCATGGGGCAATTACAGGCGGTTTTGCCTTCTTGAAGAAGAAATTTTGTAAGATTGAAGATTTTACTCTTGAAGAAGAAAATGTGTCACTCGTAGCTGGTTATGGGCTTTGAAAAGTGACCTGTTCTTCACTCCCTGTTCTTTTTTAGCAGAAGAACTTCCCATTGTCTTTATAAAGGGATTTTTTGCTTTTGTTATTTGTATTACAGCAGAACAGCAGGGTCCAGAGGCCGGATGAATTGGGGTCCCTTTGTTTTAGGTTAATTTGTGTGTGAATAGAGGAAGAGACTCACTGTTCCAGAGATGTTCTTGCTTTCAAATGGGGGGGAATTTCAGATCCAAGAACCAGTCTAACTCAACCGAATAGATGGGATCTACTACATCATCTCATCTTTCAGCATGCCAGGGTTAATATCCACTTAGGCTGCTATTATTACAATTTTTAATATTAGTGTTTCTATTTTCCTTTTGCAATAGAACTCCATTCTGTGATGACATTTGGCTCTGACTCAAAACCAGGAGGGTTCTCCATGGAAATATTTAACATAGTTGATTATAAAAATCCCACAGTGAATTCATAGCTTGCTTTATTGTTAGCTTATTTAGAGCAGACAAACTGCAATATTTGTGGCTTAAATATTTCTGACTTAATATTTTTAGATACTTAGTAAATACTGTAATCTAGCCTTTGAGAGAATGCACTTAGAGCTGCTTAGGTACCATAAAAAGATTGCTTGTTAGATCTGTATATGGAATAATTGCTTTGGGTCAAGTGAGGTTTGAAGTAGCTTGGTAAATGTGTTTTATCGGGGTTGGTTTTCCATACTACAGCACGTAAGGGCATGCATGTGGCTGTAGAGAAGCTCTACTGCAGTGCAGTGCCATGGAGGTACTCAGCTGAGGAGCTGAGAGCTGTGCTTTGTCTTACTACCAAGTTATTGATGGGCATTTCCTTCCTTGCTCTGCCTATTGAAAATTACTTGAAAAAACATTTTTAAAGAGTAGTTATTAATGATGTACTGTCAAAAAGGAAAGATGTATCAAATGGGCTTCTCCAGGGATCTATCTTTGGCCTAGCATTATTCAAAAATTCTATTAACCTCTTTGATGATGGAAATAAGGAGTAAAACTATAAAAATAGCAGATGGCACCAGTCTAGAATAAATTTAGACCAGCCAGCTTTGAAAGAGTCGGTCTAAAGCATAAAATTATTTTGCAAAGTCAGGAAAATTATTGTTA
The DNA here is from genome assembly GCA_013398295.1 of Chionis minor. Taxonomy (NCBI): domain Eukaryota; kingdom Metazoa; phylum Chordata; class Aves; order Charadriiformes; family Chionidae; genus Chionis; species Chionis minor. The sequence continues at coordinate 155,273 of VZSF01001213.1, forward strand.
ATTAGTATGGGGAAAAAAAATTAAATTGTCACAATGGGGAAGGCTATGTAATTTGCTAAATCAGAATAATGAATTGCTGTAGCCATTGCTGCTTGTAACAGGACAGCCATGCAAACGTTGGGCTCTGTACTGACCTGGAAGTCCATTATGGGTAACCATGCAGAATGCAAAAAGTCAAACATTGAACTGAAGGACTGCGTTCAGTGTAAGGCACTGCCTTCTGAAACGTGATGTGGACAAAACTACAAAGAGCAAACCAGAGTGCTAAGGGTTGTCCTTTTAAAGGTGAGTCCTGGCAGAAAGAAGCAGCAAAGTCTGCCTAGTCTAGAAGATCGACAAGTAAGGGGAAGTTCGTCTTCAAGCAACAAGAAAGCTGTATGAAAAATGGTAGTGACCAGTTTTTATTCATGTCCATTGGGGGTGGCACAAGGGAGTAACTCTGTAGCTTCAAGTTAGATGTTGGGAAGAAATGTCCTGTGAATATAAATAGTGGTAGTGGCTACCTGTGGAGATATTAAGATTTTTGTCACTGATTACTCCGCGTAGTGCAAAGAAACAGGGTGGTTTTGTACAGTTAATCCTGCCACTTTCTAAGAAATGAAATGAGAACTTTTTTTTAATATTCTGTTCAAACTGAACATGTCTGGGCTTTCCAGCATGATTTGTCCTTTAAAATTATGAGCTGACAGAAGCAAAGGAAACAATCCTGTGGTTTTTATGACCAAGTTGTGATGTGCCTTAGTAATTGGGTGTGCAAGTCAATTTTAGCGACGTATGTAACAATGTCCCTTTGTCCTTCCTCAACAGTCTCCAAACGTCCACAACTACCCAGATATGGAAGCTGTACCCTTGTTACTAAACAACATGAAGGCAGACCCAGTGGAGGATTCATTATCTACAGACCATTTCCAAACACAGACTGAACCAGTGGACTTGTCAATAAACAAAGCGAGGTCATCCCCTACAGCAGCTTCATCTTCACCGGTTTCCATGACCGCATCAGCCTCCTCCCCTTCTTCTACTTCTACTTCTTCTTCTAGTCGGCCAGCTTCATCACCCACAGTAATAACATCAGTATCCTCAGCAGCATCTGTACCGTCAGTATTAACTCCAGGTCCTCTTGTGGCCTCTGCGTCTGGTGTGGGAGGCCAGCAGTTTTTGCACATTATCCATCCAGTACCACCTTCAAGCCCCATGAACTTGCAGTCCAACAAAATGAGTCACGTGCACCGTATCCCCGTGGTGGTACAGTCGGTACCTGTTGTCTATACAGCTGTGAGATCACCTGGGAATATGAACAACACTATAGTAGTACCACTATTGGAGGACGGGAGAAGCCACGTCAAAGGTAAGGTGGAACCAGTTTTGTGCATCTGTGGCATCTCTAAAACTGTTATTTTATGAGGAAAATGTAACAACGTTGTGAAGCTGTTAGTTTACAAACTGGTAGGGTCGTTTGCTGAAGAGACATTTGACTTACACGATTGGGAGGAACCTTTAAATGTCTTATCCCATGTGTTCTTTATAATAAATGAATATTTTTATAAAGATGGAGGTCAGCAGCAGTGTTAGATGCTCAGACATCAACTCATTTTGTCCTGAGTTGGAATAAATGGCAAGTTTTGTCCTGAGAGGAATAAATCCTCCTCAGCAGCTGAACAAATAGATCCACAGGATAATGACAATGTCTAAAACATCACAGACGAACATGAAAAACCCACCAGGTGATACAGATTTGGCAAGAGAAGGAATGTCAGAGAGACTGTTTCTATTCAAAGAGAAAGCAATCGTTGGGCTGTAGGAACATGCAAAGGAAAGGCTTTTGGACCAAGGAGCAGATGCAGAGAGGTAGGTTGTATTAAGCTGAAGGAGTGGCAGTGCAATACTTTGAATTAGGTTTCTTCATCCAGGTTAAACAGTAGAAGGGAAGGAAGCCACATGGAGTGTGTATGTTGGAATGAATTTTGCAGACGCAGGACCTGAGAGGCACATGGAGGTGTGAAGGGAGGAAGAAAGCACATGCCAAAATGAGAGATACGCTCTTGGAGAGGTGTCCAAAGAACACAGAAAGGCGAGCTGGAAAGCAAGAAAAAATGAGAACGTAACAGTTACTGAGGGAGCAAAAACTTGTTAGAGATGGTGACATGGTGGGTGGAGGGAGAAAAGAGAAAACAGATGTGCCCGGATACTTGGAGAAGTGTAGCTCTATAAGGAAGGCATCAGTGACAGAGATGGGAACATGAGGAAAGGAATGAGAGACTCATTTCAAGGTTCATCATGTGTGAGTGAGTAAAATATGGCTAATTCTCCCCTGAAATGGGGGATTGTATGAGGTAGAAAGGGAGGGTAGTGGCATATACTCTTACTTTAGGGCTTACAAGACTAGAGGGCATTTAGTAATATGTCTTATAACACCCTAATTACATAATGACCGGGTCTCTACAACTAAAAGACCTTTTTTCTTCAACTGTTTTTGATATACTGGTGACTGTATTACTGTGCGGAACTACAGTGGTGGGTCCTTCTGATGTTCAGTGGCATCCTGTTGTCCATAAATCTTTGGTTCTCCTCCCATTCCCTCAGTACCCAAGTGTGAACTGTACCCTCTCAACAGGCTTGAACATAGGAAGCGAGCTCACAGCTGATCTGGGGTTTTTTTTAAGCCTCAAAAAGACAGTTTAAGAAGTTTTATTGCACTTCATACATTGATGTAATTTTAGGACTTTGTGCTGTTCTGTCAAGAAATGATGAATGAAAGCAGAACTTTTAGCCATGTTGTCTGGGAAAAAGAGAAAAAGGGAAGTTTTAGTCTGTATTTTGGTTTTAGAGCTTTGAGCTGCACCTGAGCTTCAGCTCATCCAGAATTTTTCCCATTTGTTTTCTTTTCAAAGGTGCTAGTTGGCTCTGGGTGTAGTCTCCTCTATAGAAAGCACCTCCCAATCTTTTAAAACCGGAACTTCATTACCCCAGTTTCGTCAACAAAATTCCAGAATTTAATGTGCCATAGGGATTTTAGCCCACGAGCTCCAGGCCTCCTGAGCTGCCCTGACAATATCACCTTTGTGCTATTATTGGCAGAGATCATTAACCAGCCTTGCAGCACTTATTAATGTACAGCTAAAGAAAAAGAAGGGATTAAACATTCTTTTTTTTTTTCCTCATCAGTTGTACCCATTTTGCTATCACTAATTCTTTTGATATGAATGTTCAAGTTAATTTAAATAAATGCAATAGAAGAATAACGGGCAACAGTCCACTCTAGGTGGTGATCTTTTGCCAGCTTTCACTGGAATGCGTTTTTCTTTCTTTAATGTAAAACAATATAAATAATAAAGTGCAATGATGTTGCATAAATGAACTCATTAAATAAATTTCATATGTGCGTAGACTAACTTTCCTTCAGTGGTCAGTTTCCGTGCTGAAAACAAGACATAAATCTACACAGATGCCAACAGGACAATGCTGTCAAATTGAATTGGTTGCTAATCCTCTACAAGCTGAAGGAGAAATGCCGTTTCAGAATCATGTGGACTCATTACTTTCAACTTTTACGTGAACGTTGATCTTCTTCAGAAACAAAAAAAATACACATGCTGAAACAAAGTTGATCCACAGATAGCATCGAGAGCATTTGTCGCATAATCTCTGTGTTGTTGCTGCTTTGGGGCTAAATCAGAGACCATGTTGATGATGTAGAGGTGTGGTTGGGAAGCACCTAAAGTTCTATTTTACATTAGCCTGTATCAAAGTCCTTTTCACCTGAATGACACTTTGGCACTTTGCTGAACAGAGATGCTTTCAATGCTAAAATTGTGAAAATTGCATTAGAGTTAAGTTCAGACCTCTTCTATGTTTCTAGATAGGTACTTAGGGGGAAAAAAGCAATAAATGGGATATAGAGAAAGGTTTTTTTCCTTGTTATTTCTAGTTTTGTTTTCCTCATGCTAAATTTTCCTCTTCCTTCCAGCTTTGACTGGAACAATTTCATTTTTAATTTTAATGCAAAACCTTCTCAGAACACCACCATTCCTCTAATCTTGCCTCCAGGTGTTTTGTTCAGGTGGTTTTCTGCTTCCACTGATGCTTCCTAGTCCACCTTCCTCTCTCAGACAAAGCTGTCCTCCTGGCAGCTGCTTTTCCAGGCAGTTCAAGCGAATACTTCTTTCTTCGTGTTCTGTTTGAATTCTCTCTTTCCTCCAGCACAAGAAATCACTACCTCCAAGAGGTTGTTTCTTCCTCTTTTATTTTTCCATTTTTTTTCTAGTCCTTCCCATCTTGCTGACTGTTCTTCGAGCGCCACTTTCAGCATCTCTTCTTCATCTCTCCCTCCTAACCTGTTAATATTTCTAACCCGTATCGTCATCTCCTCCTCTGCCACTGTGCATCCATCCTTCTTGGTGGTGTCATTCGTTCTGGCGTTCTCCGTCACACCTTCCTTCCCAGAGAGCCTCAGGTTTCCTTTTCCGCCTCCCAACGTGCTGCTGGTTTCTGCTCTCTGTCCCGCCTCCTCGCTCCTATTTTTTTCTTGCAAGGTTTCCTGTTAAATCAAACCCTTTCTGCAGTGTGGAAAACCACATGGGTTTGCAGAGAACTCGCTCGTGTACATATGAGCTGCCGACAGCATCCCATCGGGTCCCGTGCCACATGCGACACCCCAAGGAGGGCAACGGGAGCCGAGGGTATCGCGCTACAAAAGCACCCTTCTGTCAGATCGATGCTTTTTGCAGGATAAAAACCTCTCAGTTCAGCTGCTGGGGAGGAGGCGCCCCAGGGACACCCCCCAAAGTGGGGGTCTGTGTGTGCTGCCCCCCACACCAGCAGCCCAGCTGTGCAAGTTGCCCCCTACAACCTAATCCCCGCCTTATTTTTTATGCGCAAAGCCTAGTAATGAGTTCGGGCTGTCGGGGCACAGAGGGGACAGGAGCCAGGCACAAGTCCCTGTGGGCACCACGGGTCCGGGCTGCACCTTCTGCCACCCTCTGCAACATGGCAAAGAGAGGAAGGTTGCTTCCTTCCCTGGTCACCACTGTTGTCTTCTCAGCCAAAGCCTTACAAAGCGCTTGGGGATTTTTCTTCTGTGTGGAGCAGATGGTGACCACTAGACACTGTTATACATTAAAGTATTCAGAGCATTAAAATACCATTAAAAACTCTTTCCTCGCCTTTTTTCTGCCTGTTGAGCGATGGTGAGGATTGCTAAAAGGTGTAATTAGAGGCACAGCAGGTAGCAGCACCTATAGATAAGGTCGCCTGATGATTTCCGTTAAAACCCTGTCTTCGGTTGCTCAAAGTCTGTCTATACGTTAACTGTTTAGACTGACATTTTCCATGCTGCATGTCTGCCTCAAGCTATTTCTTTCTGATTTTTTTCTTTCTTTTTGAGGAAAGTTTCAGGAAAAAAACTATTCCACTCTTCCTGAGACTGAGCATAGAGAAAAAAAAATGTAGCATTTTCCATGTTGAAAAATTTATTCCAGCTTTTTTTTGGTGAAAAACTCTAGAACCTCCGTGTGCCATGAACCTCAGGTTTGATTTGGACCATTGTCCTCTTTTTTTTTTGTCTTTAGAAGCACTTGTGGAAACTAAGCCAAGTTTGGAGAGCTGAAAAAAACATGAGTCCCCTTAAAGGGCAAAGCAAAAAAAATTGTGGCTGGGAAAAGGCAAGGAAGAGGCTGGAAGGGGGTGGGCAGTGGGGAGAGGGGCAGAATGGAAGGGAGGGAGGGAGGAAGGAGAGGTGGTGAGATACTTAAGGATGTGCAAACATATTCAGGAGGAAAAGTGGGAAAGGATTAGAAACTGAAGAGGGGGAAAGAAGAAAAGGAGGGTAGAAAAGAGACCTGGGCCAGGTGAAGGGGAGCAAGGAGAGGCTCCTCGGACAGACAGGAGTGAAAGGGCCCACCATGGCGGCAACACGTTCTCCTACAAACTCTGGCTTTACTCCCATTAGCTTTCCACTGCTTCGCTTTTTGAAGACATCCATGAATACTGCTCTGAAATACGTCCCTCTAGCAGCAGATTTTGCCAAAGATAATATCCCTAAAATTGGTTTTCTGTAGTTCAGAAGAGTTAACTCCATTCATTGAAGGGCCTTTTAGAAGTTCCCTCCTGATGATGGTACACCAAGGACCTCTGCAACTCTGATATTTCTGGGGTTTGGGGTTCCAGTTTTTTGGGTTCTCACTCTTACTGGTTTTGAAGTTTTCAGACGATAACAACTGGTTGCAAAATCCAGCATTCAGAACATACACATTTAAATTTGCCAACTTAACTTCATCCACTTCCCATGTACCTTAACCTTTGTAATTACACTGGTGTGGGCTGTTTTTATGTTACTATGTCTGTGTATAGACCCAGCAGAAATACTCACACTGTGTCTTTTCACAGTTTACTCCTGCCGTTTTTCTCACTGTGGATACATTAATATGTAGTAAAAATGCAGATTTCTCTGTGACTCAAAACAGGTAATACCAGTAGATTACATTATCCACTGCCCTTGATGGTTTTTTTAAAGTACAGCCTGTTATTTCTGCCTACTGTAAAGTTTATTCCACAAAAGTAAACACAATTTGTAGTACAAAGTTAGAAATTTAGAGAACGGTTCCATATGTTTAAAGGTCAGATTATATGGTCTGTTTGTATAAATTATGCTATGGAAGAGACTTAATTAAAACCAGTAGTGTTGCCTTTTTTATTTCATGTGAAGCGATTGTCCTTTCTCTGTTTTAGTAGATGGTTATTTTGGATTTGAACTGCATTGAGGCGGAGAGTTTCGACTTCAGCTGTAATTTTTTCGGTTGTTAGGCACAAAAATCTTTTGCGGCTGTGTGTATTCCAACCTGTCCACCTCCACCCTCCTGCCTCCCAAAATGTTGAATCTCTTTCCCCTTGTTTGCTTGGTTTGTCTGGAAGAAATATTAGTGGTTCTTGGAAAGGAGAAGCAGGTTGGCAGTGGCTACCCAGGAAGAGAAGCAGGTAGAGGAGAGGCTTGCATTCAGGGTGGGACCTGTGTTACTGGAGATGGATATTTAAGAAGTAGAATAAATAGTAATTCCTGCCAGAACGGAGAGTTAGAACACGCGTTACCAGCTATGCCGTGGTATTTGAAATTGAGAAGGAGGTTGCTTGAAGACAAAGTAGCTTGGGTTGACTATGAGGAGTCCCGTAAACATTTAAGTCTTCTACTTAACTTCTACTTCTACAGAAAAGTGATATTTCTGATGACTCACTAGTGACATGCTTAGGTTTTTCCACTACAGAAGCATATGCTCTTCTAAGATATATCAATAATGGATTTAACATCATGTATGCTTTTAACTACAAGCAGGTTTGGGGAAGGGAATGAGGCAGATGTGTATTGCAACTTCATTTGTGAAGCCCAGCATAAGGAGGATGAAGAAGTCCACTTGCTCATATCCTGAGTCCCTGCATCTTTTGGAAGCTGTTAATTCCTTCTCTTCCATGCGAAGAATGCCTCTGGTCCATCGGCTCTGTCCTCTCCCCAGGGCTGAGCTTTGATCGAGTTGCTGTTATCCCACAGATTTAGATCCAGCGGAAACACATGCATAAATCTCCTCATTTATTTTATCCCTGCCTTGGGTTTTAGTGTGCCTTGGACCAACCTCCTGGAAACTTTCTGGTGTCTAAAATCTCTCTAGACCATTGCAGTGTGTAAAGTGCAATCTGCTACCGTTTCATAGTGGGTTTGCAATATTTTATTTAATATTAACTATTCTGTCCTTATTGTTTTCCTTGCTTACTTTTGGTGATAGAGTATTTGTATATTGGATGCTCAGTGAGATATAAATCTCAGTAGTCTCAGTAGTTTGTTTTTTGTGTAGATGAGGTCTCGTGGTAGTCAAATAGCTTAGAGAAAAGTCCTTTGCTTAAAAAAAGTGGTGTTGTATGTTTATGTATACAAGCAAGTGACAGAGTTGCTTAAATATGTGCATATATTACATCCATGCAATCACTCTCACCTCTGTATTTCTCCACACAGCTATTCTTTTACAGGTTTATGGCAAATTATTTGACTGGTGAAATGATTTTAAGTATTGCCTTTGATTGGATCATAGCAATTAATATTCTCTGGTAGATTAGTTACGCTGTGCATTCAGTGCCAGTTCCCATTCTCTGTGAACCGTAGCTATGCGGGGTGCAGTTAACTGCTCTAGCCATATAGTCCCATAAAATCTCAATAAAATCTGAAAACTATGGAGTATGGGTAATCTTGTTATAAATCGTAATAAAAATTACCCCTGTAGACTCTATATTCTGACCATTAAGTTCATGGATACTGCTGCTTTGTACATAAAGTTTTATGAAATAAATTGACCAATTCTGCTGCCCCTACCAGACACCAAGCTGTTTTGATTGAAAATCTGATAGGTGCGCTCAGAGCATTTTCCAACGCATAAAGCGCTTATAATGAACTTTAAATAGGAAGAAAAGCCCTATATGTGCTTCATATAGTATGGCCCAGCTTAGGAGGAGAAAATCATGAATACCATCATTCCTGTGTGTTTGCTCAGTCCATAAAGCCAGGATTCGGTTTCCTAAAACACGTTAAGTAAACCTGAGTATAACACTTAATCTCCGAGGGCATCATTTCAAAAATCAAATAGCTCCTGTACATCTGCATCTGGAAGTGTTGCCTCCACCTGTAAAAAACACACAGTGGTGTCTGTGACGTTCTCCTGTGACGTTCTCCTGCTGGGAAAATCCATGCTGGGCTTCTGTTATCTAAAAGAAGTGCCAAGAACAAGGATGTTGAGTTGCTTCAGACAACTACAGTGTGAGGCTGGACTTACACAGTTGTAAACCTATTTTTCAAGAGTAACTGAGAAGGATGGAGATGAGTTGGTCCTTCTACTTGACATTTGATCCTCCCGGATGCACTTTTTTGTCAGAGGTATTTGAAATGGCGGCAGTTTAAGAAACAGCAAAAGAAGTCACTGTTGGCCAGAAGTTTCCTCCTTGTAAAATTTCAGGTACCGAACCATGCCGTATACCAAATGTAGAGACCAAAGTTGTGGTTTAGACATCACAGTATTCTAGACATCACAGTATTCGTAACTGCTGGCAGATTTTTGGGTTTAATGATGATTACTGTCTCCCCCTGTGAATTACTCCTCTTCCAGATTTGACCACTGGGACCATGAGGCCAAAGATCATTTTCTTCAGCATTGCTGCTGGGGACTGAGATACTTCTAAGTCGTTAAGCGAACAGTGGCAGGCGGGGAGAGAGTGGGAGCCACGCAGTGCTGTTGCCCCTGTCCCATCTTCAGGCACTTACTGAGACCCCCCTGACACTTTTTTGTTCCTTTCCCAGCAAGCCAAGGCATGATGGAGTCACATGGCAAAGGCTCTTTTCCTCCTCTTACCAGCAAGGAGCGGGGTCCGCAGCTCCTCAAGGGGGCACCGAGCCACTGTCCTGTGCCAGGGGGGTCCACAGCTCCTCAAGGGGGCACCGAGCCACTGTCCTGTGCCAGGGGGGTCCACAGCTCCTCAAGGGGGCACCGAGCCACTTTCCTGTGCCAGGGGGGTCCACAGCTCCTCAAGGGGGCACCGAGCCATTTTCCTGTGCCAGGGCTGGTGCCCAGCGAGAGGAGGGAGGGTGGCTCGAACCACTGAATTCCCCATGAGGTTGGTGTGATCAGTACCCCTGAAGGCACCCATCTGCCTTGGCTGGCTCTGTGGGAGGGTTGGGGCGGTTGTATTTGCAGTGCAGGTGCCTGAAGACAGGAAGCAAGAGGCTCTTCCCCCCCTCTCTCCTGGTGTCATCCAGCTCCTGATGTCCAGGGCTCTGAGAGAGGATGGGGGCTGATGGAAACACACTGTTAGGTGCTGGTGGGTCACGGGGTCGTTGCGAGTGGCAGGGTATTATTAGGTTCAAACCGCTTCTTTCGCAGTGTTTCTGATGCTGGCAGATTAATGGCATGTTGTGCTAAAGCGTGAGGGCCATATAATTTTCTTAACCGTATTTTCCTGTACCATCCTTCTGGGAGTCTGGCCGCAAATGTCGCTTGGTTACTTCAGTCCTTCATGTTCCGCAGGCACGCAGACATGCACGCATGTAACAGCAGTACCAATGAGATTCTTGTGAATGTTAATTTTGGGGCGCGGGGTAGTGTTTGGTTTTCCATTCCTAATTGAGATTAGTGCAATGCAGCCATTGCTTAGAGCTAGAGATAATCTTCCTTTACCTGCTGTATGCCAGCACGCACTGGAAGCAACTGGAGAGGGGTTTGCAAGGCAGACATTTGGCAGTAGCAAACGTGGCTCTTTCTGGCTTATTTGAGGTACCTCGGAACTATTCATTTATGAATAATTTAAGCTTCCATTGCAATAAAAATCTGCGGCTACGTTCGGCGATGGCAAATACATCACCTTAGCATGGATCAGAGCTACCAAGGCCAGCGGGGCCGCCCCACCATGGAGGCTGATAACTCGCAGAACAGCAGCCTTGGCATTACACTTCCCGGGGGGTGTCCCACGCCAGATGTCTCCCTGCTGCAGACCTGTGTGACCCTGCAAGTGGCCGGCCGGTCTGGTGGGTAGATGCCAGGGCCGCTTGGAAGTCTGTCATCAACGACCACTTTGATTAGCAGGTTGTATATTAGGCATCCTTTAGAGAAAGCGGGGTGGGGAGCGCAGTATGTGAAACAAAAGCAAGCGGACTCCGAATTGGGAAATCCTTTCAAAAAGCAGACGTAGATTTTTAGTTGTTTTAAGGAAGTAGCTAAGCATAATTCAGTTTTTCTTACGTTGGGGTGTATCAGCAGGCCTTACATGTATGTATGTTTACAAAGTTATTAGCGGAGAAGTTAATTTAATGCAGAAAACTGAGGTATTAAGATAAAATGAGCCAGGGGCTTCAATATTTCAGGACGCTGGAATTTTCTCTCTCCATTTTCACACCAATAAGCATTTTCTCATAATGAGTCATTTCGGCATTAGTTAATACTATGTGGCTTTGTCATAAAGAGGGGCAAAACTGATGTTGACTTAAGTTTTCTCCCGCTTTTAAATGTTTCATTCATCTTTAACCCAAGGGGCTCGTATTTGCCTTTAAATCAAAGGTAGTGGGTAGACGTGAAATTACTTGTAGGGGGTCTTTGTGAGCCTACTGATGGGATGAGTTGGCATCCCTTTCACTCGCAGGAAATTTGACTGGAGAAAATAAATCAGGTTGCGGTAACTAAAGACTGCCAGCAGCAGTAGCAGTGTGTTAGTGTATGGCCCTTTTCACGCCGAGAAGGGCGCAGGTTCAGGCCACCTGCGGGCATGTAACTGCAGATTTTTGACAGTGCTCAGCCTTGCCCGACCAGGCCAGAGCACTTGAGCTGTGTATCCCTAAATACTCACTGGGAAGAAACAAAGCGATGAGGACGTATTTGGGTAGAGCCCGAATAAGACAGACAGGGGATAGCATTTACCCAACAGCCTAGTAACACCAGCACGTGTGTGAGAAGTGAGAGGTGGCATGCTGGGCTCTCATCAGCCTGGAGAGATTGAAATCCGCAGTTCCCTCTTCCCAGGAGATGCCCTGATGTGGACAGGAGCACTGGTTTAGGGGAGAAAAATACCCTGATAGCGTGGCCCTGTGCTCAGGTTATTCCCCTGGGAAGGTGGAGGCTGTGTCCTGATCCGAGGTGTTCATTTGCCCGTAGCATCCGTCAGGCTGCGTCCTTCCTGGAGATTTTGCTTCCATGACACGGCTAATCCCGTACCATGTCAAAAACAATGCAGCCATGTGCCAGAAAGCAAAAATTCAATCAGTGCTCATTAGAAAGTTTCTGGGTGAGTTTAAATCTTTTCCGGCGTTGCAGAAGGGGCGATTTTGTCCTGAGAAACAGGATCAGGCATTATCTGGCCCCCACAGCCAGCATAAATTTTAAAGCCAAGAACTGTTCGGTTCAATAGAAATGGAAGTGAGCTTACATCTGATCCAGATCAGATTTTTTCCTACTGGCAACTGACAGTTGGCAGATACAGTATTAATGATGGTAGACCAAGTTCTAGAGTATTTACAGGCTGGTATGTGCCTTAAGTGAGACCCATTTACACATCTTACCTTAAAACAAGCGCCGAGAGTGAATTCACTCATACTGCCCAAAGGGAAACACCTTTTTGGTACAGTTTGGCAAAGGGGCCGTTGAGAAGTGATTGCAAAAGGATCATTGTTGCTTGAGGCTAACGAGGGTGGAAAGCAATGTGGCCGCTTGCAGCCTTCAGCACTTGCAGACTTTCTTAAATAACTCCCCTGGCTTGCCACTTTCCAGCGTGGAGTGCTAACAGCTTGCTTCTGTAGCTCCTGTGCACTCTTTGAATGACACCTTTGTCCCAAGAAAGCAATCTCTCACTTGTTTCTTTTGCTTGCCTCGCCTTAGCCTCATTCAGCACTTCACAAAACCACCAGATAGCTCTGTCGGACAAATTTTGCCTTTCAAGAGGAGTAGCAAGAGCAAGAAAGCCAGCTCATTTTTAAGGCTTGAGCTTTATTAATGAAATCTATCTGCCTGTGACAGGGACCTGTGGTCCTAAGTTCAAGAAAAAGTTTGGTCGTCAGAGCGAGGTGCAGCATGAAGGGAGGTTAAAATGCATTGGCATGTTCTGTGGGCTCTCCTCCACCGTGCTTGCCAATTGCATTCCATTACTCACTTGTCCTCTACCTTTTTCCTCTCATTTGCTGAATTATCTCTTGCCTGCATCTCTCATTCTTTCCTGTTTGATGTTCGTTAGACCAGTAATTACTTTTAATTCACTGTTTATGAACTGCGGCTGGTATTTATAAACCTTGGTGCCAGCAGTTCGACAGTTGTTCTTAAGATGTCCAAGAGAAAATCAAAGCTGTTGACATAAGTAGGAGTCATGAACTCTGAATGTATAAAAATCCTGTGCTGCAGTTTGCGCGCTGTAGTGAGCGGTGAGGAGGAGATATCTGTTAGGCTTTCGTCCAGTTGGTTATTCACATGGCTTATTTGGAGGAGGAGAATAGCTTTAAAGGCTGTTTTTCCCTGCAGCAGCTGCAGCCGTGCTGATGAGAAAACAGGGCGGTCTACACCAGCTGGCAGCAGCAAAGTTCAGCCTCCTGGTTAGTCACCTCGGCTCCCCAGTGCCTCGGCCACCCAAATCCGCGAGCCGAGAAGAGGTCACAAATGGAGGAGGAGACAAAAACCCATGTGTATGCAGGCCAACGTTAAGATATAAGGGAATAATCCCTAGGTCATTCTCTAATTTGTCATCCTTAGTTAGGTTCACTGCAAAAATATCACAAAAAACATCCTTGAATTGCCCGCCTTTGAATTTCCCCGCTGATACGTGTGCGGTTCTCGCCATGCTCAAGTGTTGCAGCACCTCCTGATGTGCTCAAACGTTGGCGTCTGGTGGGGCAAACCGTGCCCAGTGGACCAAATTATCCCTAGGTGCAAACACACAACCCCGCTGGCAACTTCGTGGCTGTGTTGGGAGTACACAGAGCAGGATTTACTTCGTTGAGCAGGATTTACTTCGCTGAGCAGGAACAAAAAGAAGGTAACGTTTTAATGTAATTGAGCGGGTTTCAGCTTAGCGCATTTCTCTGGTAATCTAAAAACAACACCAAATATCATAGGAGTCTCAATAATATGTTAAGAGCTGGCAATCTGCAATAGTAATGAAACCGCGTGTCTTATAAGGAACAAAAGTACGTAAGATTTTTCATATACATTTATACTGTCTCTTTTTATGTAGGTGCAGTCACACTTAAGTGATCAAAATCCATGTATAATAAATGTATTACAGACTAAATTACATAACAACTTCAGTGATTTCAAGTTAGGCTTAGGTTTAAACATTTAAAAAGTTTCTGAGCGAGCCACTTAAAACTTTTGTAGTGTAAATCAGATTAAGCCATCACTAATTCAAAGTATCACAGACATAGTTTTTTGTTACAATTTTATTTACAAACATTATCTTTCACAAAAGCATCACCTATAGCAGCATTTAAATACTGGGCAGATACAAACACATAACTTCTTGTAATGAGATTCACTTTAAGAAAAACTGAAGAAGTAATGAAATAAGTAATAATCTCAAAATTGCTTTTAAGAAGGAACAATAGGGAACGAGGCATCCTCAGAAATAGCACTTCTTTCCAAATAATTTTCTTGGGCTAAATCAGCTGGCTAGATGGTTCAGTTGTTCTTAAATCAAATACTAGCTTATTGCTAATGCTCAGCTAGGCATTGAATACCATCGTGTGCAAGTTGTGATTTTAAGAAAAACAGTCAGAATGGTGCTCATTCTACCTAAAACAATTAAATATTTTGAACAATTTCTGAGTTGCTGTATGTTTTGCTCATGCAGGTCATTGTTCATTGTCAACGGTCTTTGCTTTGATAAGCACAAGGTGTTTTCTTTACTACACCTGAAGAAATAATAAGCAGTCCAGCTGTAGCCAGTACTACTGAGGCACCTAAACTGCGCTAGTAGAAAGCTAATCGAAGTCACACTCTGCATCTGTAAATGCACTATGCTTCCAGAAGGGGTTGTTGCATCCAGCTTACTGAACATATTTTAATAGTATTTTCTTTATGAAGTTCTTTAAAAAAATGTAGCTGAAGGGTAGTTATAATCACTCACTGTTCCTTTACTCAGAGGTGGTTCACAGCTAAGACATAAATTAAAATCTAAAACCAACTTTCCTTTGAGTCATCGCTCATTTGGAGCGGGCTTTCTTTTTGAGAGCCCAGCTATCCATCAGTGCTACTTTTATGGCGGCACAGCTCCTGGAGTGTCGACAGCCCTCCCATTCCTCAGTGTAACTCAGCCCCTTTTCTAGAGCCAGTGGACACGGTAACATAAGAAACATGGCAAAAATGGAAAATTTGAGTATGACTTTTGGAGCTGCTGTCTAGCTGTAGGCCTGCTGAACTGTTCGTGATCTCTAAGAGGAGCCTGTGATACCTGTTGTCCGGGGCTGTGGTTAGCTAGAGCTGAGGAGGAATGACAGCTACCTTTCTTGAAGAGCATGTCGCAAGACTCAGAAAGCGTCCTGTCTCTGCCACTGCAATGCAGGATAGCCCAAACTCAACAGTTAGCTTTTTAAATAAATAATCTTGGATTCCTCTATTTCATTTGGCCAACCAAAACAAACACATATTTAAACAAATCTTTTTGCCGGTCTTCCCCTTCCCTCTCCTCCCTTGCAGGGTCAGGCATCTCTCCAGTTTTGCTCTCTGCTCCAGCTGCCTTCAGCGTCTCTCAGCACTTACTAATCCTGCATGGTATTTCATGGGTGAGGGGGAACGTCTCTCTCTTTACATCCCCTCCGAAGCTTGTCTCTGGGTCTGTCCCCGGACACAAGCAACCCCCAGTTCCCCTCAGGACTATCCCAGGTCCTGCTTGTGCCCCGTGCTCCCCCTCGCACCCGTCGTCTCTCCGTTTCCTCTCCCTGTCTGTGCGTGGGTTGTGCTTACTTCTCTTGGGAGGGCAACAGCCAGGATAAGAGGGAAGGCTGGCAGCCTACCTTTCTGCTCTCCCCTTCTTTCCCACCTCTTTCTGGCACAAAACGTGATGGTGGTGGGTTGATCTTGGCTGGCTGCCAGGCGCCCACCCCACAGAGTCTTCAGAGCTCTCCTTCATGAAGACAAGGGGCAGAAAATGAGGTGGAAGAGTTCATGGGTTGAGGTGAAGACAGGGAGATCCCTCACCAATTAACTGTCACCGGCAAAATAGACTTGACTCGGGGAAAAAAAATGAATTTAATTTCTTGCCAATTAGAGGTAGAGTAGGATGGTTAAGAACCACCCTGCCAACTCGTATCTCGGGGTGGACAGTCGGAATGAAGCATTGCTACTGAAATTTTGCTGTAAAATTTATGCTCGAGTGTGCTCTGTTGTACAAAGCAGACGTAACCCTTTCTTTTTGCTTTCTGAAGACAGACAGAGTCTTTATCAGGGGGCGTAGCGATCGGATGTAGGGTAGGGCGTTTAAACTGAAACAGCTTAGACTCCGATGAAATCTCAGGAAGAAATTATTCACCCTGAGGGTGATGAGGCACGGGAACAGGTTGCCCAGAGAAGTTGTGGATGGAACATATCCCTAGAAGTGTTCAAGGCCAGGTTGGATGGGGCTTGGAAGAACCAGGTCTAGTGGGAGGTGTCCCTGCCCATGGCAGGGGGGTGGGAACTAGATGTTTTTAAAGTCCCTTCCAACCTAAACCATTCTAGGGTTCTATGAATAAGTAACCTGAGGGTAAACGGAGGTTTTTGACCAATATTATATATGTGGGTTTATTTCGGGTCGGCCGGATGGGTTGTGTGTGTTGGCACACCCGCGTGCCGTGGCAAATGCTTGTGCCTGGCTGTAGGTGCCTCGGCAAATCCATCACTGGGCTCGGGACGCTCGGCACAAGCGGTGCCATCCGGCCCTCGCGAGCGGATGTGTGGTGCACCCTGATGTTGTTCTGGGACAAGATTAATTTCAGCGCGCTCATATTAATCCATTATATGTCTCTTTCCAGCACAAATGGACCCCCGAGGCCTATCTCCCAGACAAATTAAAAGTGACAGTGATGATGACGACCTGCCAAATGTGACCTTAGATAGCGTTAATGAAACTGGATCTACAGCGCTCTCCATAGCCAGAGCAGTACAAGAGTAAGTATCACATTCCCAAAGCAAGATGAGTGTTGCCAAGGTGCTCCTGGCCCGATGGAGGCTCCGGCCCCCCACGGCAGCACGGGGGTGTCCCCCCCCAGCCGCGGGCCGGCGTACCTGCCAGCATCTCTGCTGTGTAGCTTCATTCCCTTTAGGGAGAGATGGCTGTATCTCTCATCCCTCTCCGATTCTATTTTCCTTTCTTCCTCTCCGCTCTCGTTATTAGGTAAAGTTTCAAATTGAAATTGTTTTTTTCCCTTTTATTTACTTGCAAAGCTTGTGGTGTTTTTTATACCCTCTCCAAAGGGAGACCAGTTTAGACTTTCACTCAAGAAACATGAATTTTTTTCTTGACTGAAAGCAGCATCGAGAAGTTTCTTCTAGTTGCTGTCAAATAGGACCTACCCACATTTCTCATGAAGGACAGTGTCACTGAAAGGAAATCAGTGAGGGACTTTGAACAGTTTTTCCATTGCTGTTATTTTTCTGTGTACTTTTTACTCACTGGATGGACAGGTGATTTCTTAGCTTAATGTCTGTATTGCTTATTTAAAAAAAAAAAGAAAAAATTTATCATGAGCATTAGCAATTCTGTAGATGCATGAGCTTGCTCAGTCACTGTAGCAGCTGGAAGGGAACCAACTGTGAGGTAAATAAGTATTAATATCCCCATTTTATAGGTGAGGAAAATGAGGTTATGCGTAACGGTCACCCTGTAGGTCTGAAGCAGAGCTGGAAATAGAACTAGAGCCTCCAGGCACTGAAGCCTGTGCTAGACCCACAAAACACATTACTTTTATCTCAGAGGTTCAAAATATGGGCATTCTGTATGTTATTAAATGGGAAGGGATATAATAAAGGCCATTAGACATTATTGTTATGTAATTTATTATAGATGCGTTTTAAATGTCTTAACTAAAAGAACTTGGTTGTGCTTTGTTTTCCTGGCCATCAGTAGCCAAAAGCACTGATGTTTCCAAAGCAATGTCCTGTTTGCTTCGAGGAAACTAAGGACGTTTGAGGGGGAATTGAGTTTTTTGGTTTTTCACCAGACATCCACTAATTCTTTTTTCTAGTTAAGCAGAGTAACCTCAAACCTATATTCCTCTTAAGCTGAGAGGAAAGGCAAAGCAAGGTGTTGACCTTTACTGTAATTAGCATGCTGCCCTTCTGACAGTGATAAAGGAAGGGAGAAGGGAAAGTTTCTTCACCGGTGACACTCTTGGTTGATAGGCAAGCCTCGCACGTATTTTGAATTCTCTGGTTACAACACCAGGCCCTGAGGTGCTAAGTATTTTTTTCTCAGTTTATAGCACACGTAATAAGCCAGAAAAATAAAACAACCCATCATTATTTTGCACAAAATGGATCTGTCTAATTAATGAAAAGAGGAAGCATGGGGTGCTAGCAGATACTTCTAACGTGCAACTGGCAGGCAGACACTGTTCTTTGTGATTGATACCGCTTGAACACTTACAGGTTTGGTCAAACCATGAAAAGCTTTTTTAGCTTTCCCACAATGCATTCCACAGTCTGTGAAGGTAAATGTGTTGAATATTACTTGGCTGGCTCTGGAGCTTAAGAATTAAATTAAGAAATTTAATAATATAACATCAACTCATCCTTGTTACAGGTTTTATTTAAACAGTAATCTGTTAGTTTATTTCAAAAGCCCCATTAGGAAAATCTAATTTGACTGTGATCTGCAATTCGTCGTCTTCTTCACTTCATTCTCAGTCACAGACACCACACATACAGCTGTTGAGCTGAAAAGGGACGTTAGCACATTATACCGACTCCACTCTATACATTTCTTTCTTGGTCTATAATAAGTACCTCACAGGCAGGCTTTATTCTTAATTTAGGCATCTAATGTGTACCTTGATATTAGACGTTTAGCAAAGCAGTCCACCAAAAATAAAAGCCCGTGCTCTACGTACCCTTGTTGCAGAGAGGAAAGTGCCTTTGAAGCCTTCCAAAGGGAGGTTCTGTGTGCTCAATTTCAGCGTCTAAACTTAGCAGACAGGAATTTCCTCTGAGGGTGTGGAAAGGCACCTACTGTTCTGCTGAGTAACCGAACAGCGTAGGGGCACGCATAGAAAGACTGCTTCAGTAGGCAGTAAAGTGTAGGTCTAAGCTAGGTGCCCAAGTGAGGTAGGCTGGACCTCAGAGTCTAGCAGACTGTCCCATGGACTGTGGTCTTTCCTAAGTGAGCTTGTAAGCTCTTTCTTCTGAATAGTTATACAGTTAAAAAGAAAAAAATAACTTCTTGCTGAGAGAGACTCTTCTCTTCTTGCGAGATACTGGCTGGGAAGTACAGCATGGCACCTTCAAAGGGATGGCAGCATCCTTTCCTTCTGTACCAGATTGCTGTTGTGCAATCTTGTCTTCGTTAAGCAAAATATCAAGCCTAGTTTGTAGATGCTGGAGGCAGATGCGAGACAAAGTTGACCTTTTCCAGTTTGGTTTTCAGACATGTTTAAAATTATCCTGCATAAGGGTTATAAATATATATGTATGTATATATATTTGCCTATTGCCACCTATTTTCCGGGAGCAGAAAGGAATTTCAAATACCCTTTGGGAGGTATTTGCTTCGGGTCAGCCCTGTGCAGCCCCACACGCAAAGTGTGGGGCTGTGGGGGATTGCCTTGGTGAGGCTCCTGGCTTGCCCTGCGTGCTGTCCGTGGGGTTCAGGATTCACCTTGCATAGTCAGCCATCTGCGACGTAGGTGTCTCCATCCAAGCTAGTTATCTCACCTCCCTGCGTACGGACTGGACAGCAGTCGGCGTGTCCAGGCAGTAATTCTTTTGACCTATTCTAGCTGTCTAATTTAGGGAGAGGGAGTGAGTCAAGCCCATGACCGCCCATTCTTCTCCATTGACTGCAGGCGGTGCAGACAGCTGCCTGGAACACACGTATCAGCACTGTAGATCTCTGGTGTGAGGTGAGGGTAAGGCAATCCACGGCACCTGACTGAGGAGCCAGCGTGCCAGAAGCTGGGAGCGACAGGACAATGCTGAATGCTCCAGCATCTTCCCCTTGGATCTGAATCTGCCAGGTGGGGTTAGCAATGCCAAGGTTTTAACGACGAGCTGAAGGAAATGAACTAGTCAGTGTCTGAGGAGGAACTGTTGTTTTAATACAGCCATTTTTAAGCTTGTTGTCTTGGAAATTACCCTTATGTGGCTTGGTCACAGGGCAGTTTGGAATGCCTACGTGAAAGCGTTGCTTTTCATGTCCTCTAAAGCTGGAAGGCGTCTGCCTGTATCGCTGCTTTGTTTCAGGTCCACTACAGTCTTACAAGAAAAACATTCTCAACAGTAAAAATTGTGACAATCAGACACTAAGAGCCACATGTTTGGCATGAGTTCTTATTTACTTAAACAGAATGTAATTTGCTTGCATATTTGTAAAATAACCAAGTATGACTATTTTTTCTCAGGGAAACTGCCTTCTTGCTGCTAGCTTTATATTGGCTGAGCATCCCGATTTCTCAGTAGTTCTTTTGGAATGACTTCATAGTCCTTCTTCAGTTCAGCAAACTCAATCAATAATGTAAAGTTATAGATAAACAAAGTCATTATTTCAAGCAGGGTACTTTGGTGAAATTTCTTTATGTGGCAGTGCTGCTTTATGGTGGTTGCTATGTCTTACCATATTATGGACTAAGAATAATTTATTAATCTCAGATAATATGCTCTGGCTGATAATAAATATTGCAGCAATATGTAGATTTCAGTGGGCTTTGCATTGTAAGCAGCATTTCATCCTTTTTGTAGCATGTTTTACAAACTGATTTTGACGTGTAGCTCTCTAACAAAGAGCAGATTTGCTTCTGTACGCCTGACACCACTGATGCTTATTGCACAGCAAGAATAGCGTCATATATTCAGGGTCAAATCTCAGATGCACTCTAGAAATCTTTACGAAGCCAAGGGAAGAGAAGGCATTAGTCAAGCCCTGGAGGACCGGTAAAACTTTTTAAGGGCCCCTATTGGAGGCAGCGTGCTGCTCCCTCAGCCAGGCATCCCTTCCATCCCTAGGTAGCCCTGATGCAGCGGGGCTCAGGAGCCACCTCCGTGGTACACAGGAATGCACACCCTGAACGGGGCATTCATCTCCTCCTTCCTCTGCACATCTACGCAGTAAAACTCATTATTTTACAGCATGCAGCTCTGTCTCTGCACACACACACTACATAAGGTCTCCTGCTTGTGGAGGCTACGGGCAGAACTGGGAGAGGCAGAGGGTGATTTTTCGCATGAACTTTTGGTCAGTGTATCAGTAAAAATCCAGAGATCTAGAAATCCCTCTTTCTGTCACTAGACTCTTTTCTCCTTAGGGGTTGTAGGCAGAGGGAACCCTTCTGATGAAACCATTCTTTCCAATAACGTCAAGGAGCAGATGGACTATGCATATAAACTGATGATGCATAAAGTAGCTTCTCATTTTTCTGGGTTGATGGAAAGACAGAAAATTCAGAGAGGAAGTCCTGAATACTTGTAGTTACAGCTGCAGTTAATTCATAGAAATGTGATTTGTCATCTGGATGAGGCTGTGGTGACCTTTAGTATGAACTCTTCGAGCTGAGCTGGGTGCCGCTGAGTGCTTGTATGAAAATGAGATTAGGAGCTTTGACCCTACCCCCTGTTCTCTTTGGCTATGTTATGTGGTTAATACATTGATACTAATGTGATCATCTTTATTTTTAAATATGGGGCTGACTTTTATTATTGCAATACAGCGGAAGATAGTTTTGGATGCTGCACTAGCAAAAAAGAAATTCCTCCGCGGACAGACAGTATAACCACAGTACCAACATACTCTTTTAAATTGGCATGTGTTTTTCAAGTCTGGATTTTTCTGTCTAGATCCCTTTTGTTCTCCCACCTCTTCTCAGTGTAAATCAACTTCTGCGGTTCATTTTTATCTCTTTTGAGATTTATAACTGTGTCCCCATCAGCCATTCATTTTCTACACTGGTATTTTCCTGCTTCATCTGCAATCATTACTACTATTGCGCTATTCATTATAGGGAGCTTTCACCTCAGTTTTTTCTTCTAGTTACAGGCAAAATACTTTGTCCTGAGTCTCCAAGAAACATAAGCGAGGGTGTTTTGGCAGTACTTGTGTGAACTTTGCTTCTCTCTCTTCTGGTACATCCGCCCTCCGTGAACAAATGCTTATTTTAAAACTGGCACACAATTGGATGGTGATTTTACAGATGGAGAACTGACTAGTGCTGGTCCAGAATTTCTCAATAAAGCATTTTTTTCACAGGAGGATGTTAATTTGTCTAAAGCAAAATCGTGGGAATACATCGGTTTCAATTTTACTTTTCTCACAAAGATTTCTCGGGTCTGGGATGCGTTTTGCTGGGCAGTAAGGCTTTAGAGCAGAAGATTGCACGGTTGCTGCAACGCTCCTGGGGATAAATGGGATCCCACACGGAGAAAGCAGAACTGCCCATGGGCCTCCTGCCTCCCCACAGGCTGTTTTGCTGTGGGGCTTCTCCTCAGCCTCCTTGAGGGTCACACTGCAAACTGAACTGGTCATTAAACATTAAGTAGAGAGAGGGGTGCATATGCAGATACGTAAGTGAAAGACACTAATGACAAGAACCGTGTAAGGCAGGCAGTCATCTGTATTATGGTTGATGCCCCCATTATTTCAGGGATGTTTCTGTTCTAGTTTTGATTTATTTCTTGTCAGCAGTCTCAGAAAAGGTTTCTGCAGTGAAAAGTGTTGCTGGGACAGGAGTTGGCTGATGACCCAAGGGCACCATTGAGCTGGCAGAGGTGTGCTGTATCTCAGGTAGCTTAGGGAACCTCCGGGCAGTACTGGACTGTCCAGTTTGACATATCCTTGCAGCAAGGTTCATCTCTCACAATGTAATCTATCTAAAAATCGGGCTCAAGTATTTTGGATTTCCTCAGTGGAGGAATGTGCATACTTCTAGGTCCAATCATCTCATCGCTTGTGATTATCTGCCTTTTGGAGGTGCCTGCCTTCCCCAGTGTCTATAAAGGAGCCTGGACAACTAGCTAAGGGAGAGTGCTAAACCTTAACATTGCTGAAGTTGTATATGAGGAATCCCCCTCTACGTGATTTTCTAAGGCCATGCTGGAAGTCTGTGACTCAAGAAGAAACTGAACCAGTAAACTTTGGGCCTATGCAACTACTATAAGGTGTGATTTCTCCTACCTACCTACATGCAGTTCAGATAAGTCTCTGAAGTACAGTACTGACTTCTTCTACAATGTATTTATATGGCACTTTACAAATTTTCTTCTAGTACAATTTCAATTCTCAGAATCCTCAGTTTGTATGTAAAAAGGAACGTGCCTAAAGCTGTACTGAACGACTTCCAGTGCAAGAGCTTGGAAGCCCTATATACCTTTGGGAATTGCTGTTTAGGCACTAACTATGAGCCTTTGATTTCAGTAATCCAAATGGACATATCCTATGCTAAAAAGATTCTTCTTTTATTTTTTTTCCTTTTTTTTTGTTTTTGGGGTTTTTTTCATATGTGCTGTTTTACAAAAAAAAAATAATTTAGTAACTTGACAGTTGGGCAGTAAAATCAAAGGATGCCATTCTGTGCATGCACAGAGATTCGAGGATTTTTGGTGTGGAAATTTCCCGGTATATGTCCCAGAGCCTTTTGCCAGGGTAACAGATTTCCCATCAGCCAGCGATCATTAGGAACAAGTACCAGGTGGACAGCAACTGTAAATCAAAAGCAGCTTCTACAAAGAAATTGACATTGCTGCCTGCTTTGAGAGGATGGTATTGCTTAAATGACAGTGTATTAGGAGAGAGGGGTATTGTCAAATTGTTCCCTGAAGAAAGATAATTTGAAAATAAAAGTGCTTCTAGCTTGGTCTCCACAAAATTATGTTTTTCTGTCTCCCCTGTAACAGTAAGTTACCATGACTGTTGAGTAGATTAATCTAGAGCAAGAAAACATTGTCATTACGGTGTCTTTTCTCTTCTTTTGAATCACTTTGAAGTGCTAGGCATTACTCTTCACTACATATTTTACCATACCATCGCTAGGAGTAATATTTTCCTTTTAAGAGAAGTATTTAAATTAAGTGCATAATAAGCTGGAAGAACCAAGGAATCCTGGTTTTGTTAAAAGTCCACAGGAGTTTTACCATTAACTTCACTGGGTCTAATGATTAACCCTGAAACTGTAACACAAGTCCGGATGCTGAAACGAAAAGAAGTAACTCAACACTTAGCCTATTTTGGGAACCAGCATGGTGCAGAGGGATTTCTAACACGGATGGGTTCATAGATACCTTTCTGTATGACTCTTTCATTACCTTTATCCATCACAAGCAAACTTTCAAAGATCTAGTTTCCCAGCTTCAGTTCAGTGTCTGTATTGAATTGTCTCATATAATTGTCTTCTCAAAAATAGATTAAATTTGTTAATTATTTTAAATTTTAGTCTAAGAAGTGCCAGTCATTTCCAGGTAGTTATCAAACTTTGCCATTATTGGGATTTTACAGTGCTAAACACACTTACACAAATGTGCTTTGGAATAAAATGCCCCAAAACAATAGAGTGTGTTTATAATTCATATGGCACTTTTTATCTTTGGAGTGCTTTGCAAACATTAACTAATTAAATTGTACAGGTCCCCTGTGTGTTCAAATATTATAATTATCCGCAGGTTAGTGACTTGCTCAAGGCCATGCAGCAAAGCAGAGGATGAGCTGGGATCAGGAACTGTCTGCCTTCTAGTCCCATGCTTAATCCACTACAATGTGTTGCTCCAGAGTGAAGCTTGAGTCATTAGCGGTTAGGCATGTGAAATGCATTTTATTGATAGGGAGGCAGACATTGTGTAATTGCTTGAAGAGCATGACACCGAAGAATGAATTATAAATAACATCATGCATCGTTGCTACTCAGTTAGCAGTTTCTACACCTATTTGGCATCTGTTTCCCCTGTGATTCGTTATTCAGCTTTTTCTGGTTTTTTTCTTTCTACATCAGCACAGAAAGCAGAGGCAGAGCTGTGTGCATTAAGAAATCCAGAGCTGTGGCAAATACTCATCAGTGCAGATTAGATAGCAGAACACTGCCAGAAAAAGCCACAATAAAACTACCTCAGTGAACTGCTACCTTGACTTACTGATAAGAAAAAGAAAGACCATTGTCCTCTGCTGTCACTTGAGCCAAATTTACTTCTTTTTTCATTATCTAGATCAGATAAGTTTTTATCTTTCCTCTTCCATAAGGCAGTTCCTGTGATTTTGTGACAGACAAACATGCGGCACAATTAAATCTTAATAGCAGTGCTTATACTGATTTATGGAAAAATGTTTCCTGAGTGTTTAGATCAATGCATGTAAAACCACAAAAAAAGTTGTGTAGGTTGCAGGTATGTAAGCTGCATGCAAAGGAGGGCACTATTAAGAGGGGAACACTGTTTAGCAAGGCGTAATTGAGTGAGCATGTGAATAGAGGGGTCTTAAAAACAAAATAAAACAAAACAGAAAAACCACAATTCTTTTCTACCTTTTTCTTTTTTTCCTGCACAATGGCAAAAGATTGTGCTAGGTTTTCCCCTTTATTAGTTCAATCCTCTTTCACTAGTAGTGACACCGCCGCAACCTCATTTCTCACAGCAAGTTCTTTTTAGGCTGGAGATAAAGGGGAGTGAAAGGAAGTTCCTGGATGATGGATATGGAAGAGTTCTTTGTGCTGAGCCTGTGTGCCAAGGAGGTGTTGTTCTCCGTGTGTATGTGACTGAGGACACGAGTGTTACTATTTTGGACACATCAAGGAAAGGATAATTGGAGCTTAAAGCCACCACACATATGAAGTTACTGTAGCCAAACTGAAAGGAACTGAGGGCTGAACCGAGGAGCACAGCAACACAGTGGCTGAGATAATAGCATCTAATCCTGAGGTGTGTCAGAAGTAATGACGGTCGCAGGTTCCAGAGTTGAAGCCAAGCACCTTCATCATTATAGCCATGACAAAAAAAAAAAAAAAAAAAAAAAAAAAAA
>VZSF01001213.1:180972-192899 GCA_013398295.1 Chionis minor
AAAAAAAAAAAAAAAAAAAAAAAAAAAAAAGAGATGTGTCAAAATGTGTAACAAAATGAAGTTTTGGGTCACTTTTTTGTTTATTTACCCTTCTGGGATACATACTGAGTTGCCACAGGATACAGCAGTGCAAGGAAATATGAAAACTGAGGCGGGCAGAAAAGGGGGAAGAGACCAGGGTGGATCAGAGGAGGCATCAACAGCCAAACCACTCTTGCCTAGCATGATCACTAAGCTTAGGCAATGTGGAGCAGGCTGGCAGGTACTGAGGTCAGAGGCTGCCATAAAAAATACTTATCCTAAGGCCTGTCTATAGTATCTGCTGCTGGTGGAAATCTCCAGCATTGCAAACGGAGCCTAAAATATGAAATAACCTAGAAATGACCAGAAGCTGCCAGCAAGCATGAAAAGAAATACTTGCATTTATGTACTCGCTAACAGTCAGCGGGAGTCTCAATCTTGTCAAAATATGTCCCTCAATTATTTGCATTAAAAATACAATATTTAGCATGGGGCTGGGATGCTGCGTGATAAAGCAGGGACAGACAGTGCTGTCAGACAGACAGCTTCACATAGAGGTTGCCATGGTGTTTCTCTTACAAACTGATGGCCATTGCTATTTCTGTGATCAGTTGCTTGTCAGGGCCAAAGAGTCAAACCATTTATAAGTAAGTTCACAGGAGGAACTGGAATAATGACTGAAATCTCAGTCATAAAAGTTTCAAAAGCAGAGTAACGGGATAATATTGTATAATAAAATATTTGCTGAGAATTATTTACTCAGCTGAACAGGTTGATTCCCTTTGCACTCGATATTTCTGCTTCCGAACTACCTGCTGTCTGTATTGCCACATCATTCCCGAGATTCTTAGCTGCTACTAAGGCATAGTCAAAATGAAATGTGTTTTTCCTCTTGCTTGAGAGGAACTACCAAGTACTCACAGTTCTGTAAGAGGTACATCCTTGTCAATACGCTGCATGGCATAGACGTACCACTATCCCCATAAGCTCGCAGCATGCGTGAAATACTGCGGGTACTCAGAGCCAAAATGAACCGTAACAGCACAGGCGCTTGAGATGAGGTGCAGATTGCCTGCTTTGAGGGGGTCTGGTGGAGGTACTGTGAGGTGATAAAACAGGTGACTGGCTCCAGCAGTGTTTCAGAGCGCCTACACAAGGCATCAACACTCCCGCAATACAGTCAACACAGAGTTAAACGCCCTGAAGTCCAACGGGGAGAGCAACCAACTTCCTAGAGCCAGCTGCTTGCCTGCTAGATAGGTGGCTATGAGTCATCTCTGCTCTCTTTGGAGCTTCTGACCTGTGGTTGCTCATTAAAATACAGTTTGGTGGAAAGAAAAAGAAAAAAAAAAAAAAGGCTTATGTTCCCACCTTCCCACTGTGGAAAATAAGAGATCAAGTACTTTGTTCTGAGCTCACCTATTTCTACCCATTTTAAAGCCCAGGGCATGTTGTCCTCTTCCTACCAGCCTTCACTCTGTTTAAAAATGCGACAGCCAGCGGCAGCAGTGGTGCAGCCACCCACGTCTGGCATAAAAATGCAGTGGTTAGAGCACCGACTCGGGAAGCCAGATACCTACATTTGCCAGTTCTGGAACACAAGGCTAGGGTGCAAAAGATAGCCAGGAGCGGAGCTACAACATCCTTTCCCTCTTATTTTTCCTCCTACACTTGTGTTTTGGATTGGGAAGTGACTACTACAGATCCCCTTTCTGTTGAATCCATGTTGTCAGGTGTGTTTTAGCCATTTTCTTAGCACAGACAAGGTTCTAGCCCCAGAGGCAAGGGTTGGGCATGTCTCCCCATCGTTTCTGGATCAGAGCAGAGGCTGGGTGGGAGGCCACAGCCATTCAGCTTTCAGGCGAAGTGGAGAGGAACATAGTTAAGTTTTAGGTATCCATGAGGTTGGTTGGAGGATGTCTGGGTGTTTTTTGCTTCAGTGCCTGGATACTGTAGGTTCTAACCAGAGTTTTACTTGTCTGCTACGTTTCCCACTGACAAAAATTCAGCATGCAAATACTTAGCAACCTCGCCGACTGTATTTTTGCCTGCCCTATTGCTTAGTTGTTAAAAAGGGACCTTTATGAAAAGAAGTGTACAAAATGTAGAGTCATGACTTCACGATAGTGTATTGCTGTTTGTGTCAGCTTTAGGAATAAATATTTTTCCAGTAAGACAAATGACTATAATTTAATTGACATGGGAGAGGACGGTCAATGTTATGGTTTCTAGTTGCCATTTTTCCAGTGCATATTGATTTCGGTTGAGGGCTAATGGGATAGGGGTGATTTTGTCCCAGTGCCCTTTGATTAGGTACCAACACAACTGTGAAATAAAATCTGTACCAAGGGATACTATGGGACTGGTACCTGAGATATGTTTCTGAAGAAGAAGGAGACTCTACATGGAGAGTGGAAAAAAAATTGTGGAAAAAACCAGTATCAGGCTGTGATAGAGCTAATAACTTAGAGTTTTAATTTTTTTTACATGATTTTGTCATCTCGGTAGCAGATTTCTGTCTATCAGAAATGTAAGATTTAAGAAATGGCAAAATCAAGCAAACAGTAAAGATGACCAGCATTTACTGTACACTTGAAGCAAGCAAATGTGAGAGGTTCAAAAGATGCGGTGCAAAATCTTGAGAGAAAGTAGATTATTTGTGGGTTTCCAAGGCCCAGTGGAAAGTGCAATTATATAAATCAAGAGAAGTTGCTTTGAAAATTTCTTTTTCACTTTCAACGTTTACTATGCCAACCTGGCCATTTTAATTGAGCATTATAAAGGATCCAAAATGTTTCCAGTACAAATGCTTTCAACTGCTAGCATGCTAGAACATTTTTATGATTCATGTTATTATTCTAATATTTTTGCTAGTTTCTTGGGCGTTGGCCTCAGACTAATTTTACGGTACATTTGAGGCCTAAACCACAGCGAGAAGGACTGAAGGGGGTTATTCATGCACTTGGCTTTCTACAGGTTTTTCTTCTCTCCACCCCCCACCCCCTCCCTGTGGTGGGACTGTATCCAAAAGCCAGCTGTATGATGATGCTTGTTTGAGCACATGCAGTAGATCAGAATTTGTCAGTGAAAAGGAGCATTCCACATAGTCCAAATCCCAGCATAGGAATTTATACAGCTATGACATTATATTCGTGTTGTTCAATATTCCAAGTAATATTCTAGAAGTTTATCTATTTTCCCTGGAGTCTCAGTTTTAAGTAAAAAGCACTAAAGACTAGGTTTTTCAGTGTTGTGTTGGGAATAATACTACTTAAGCAGCAGAATTCTGGGAGCGGATGGTTATTCCAGCCTGTATTTCCTTTTTGTGCAATGTCTGCCTACTCTAGATTCTCGCTAATGTTTTCCTTTTGGTTAGTGATTATTTTTTAATAAGAAAATATGATCTACCGTGATCCAGAATTACCACTAAGTGACACCTGGGCTTTGACTCTGGTCCCGTGCAAACTAATGGCAGATCTCCTAATCACTAGCTTAGTGTTAGTTGGGACTTCTACAGCAATTACATTTGAAGAAAGAGTTTTAAGCAAATGGGAAGATCCTAAAGTCCCTTTCACACTGAGGCTTTGTGCTTACTCTGCAGTAAGTGTTCCTCAAGCTTGTCTAAATCCCCTGCAATTGTCTGGGGTAACTTAAAATTCCTAATTGTCTGTGTTCAATTTCCAGAGAGAGCATGTGGGGCTGTGCCAGGTCAGCTGTTAACCCTTTTCGTTTTTTCAACTCCAGGTATGAAGCATTTTATTGTGTATTATATAATGTTCTGTTTTATTGACAAAGTCTAGTAGCAGTGCTTTTCAGCTTTCTTTCCCTCTTTATGTCATGGCTGGGGGATATGTGGGGCTGGGCAAGGTCCAAAGTTGATTTTTGCTATCGCTTTTTATATTTTGGGGCTGGGAGGGTGGTGGTGTGCATCATGGGAAAGCTGCAATTTTTTTTTTTTCCAAATCCCAATGATTAAAATACGAGGAGAGAAAAAAAATATCCTGTCTGATGTTTGATAATGCAGTTTAAAATGTTCAAAGTAGTCCACTGAAATTGGGTAACGAAGTTAATGTGAATCAGTGTCGCTCGTGTTATAATGGGTCATTGCCAGTTACCATGAAACAGCCAACAGGCAAAGCTGTAAAATATAGGAAGAGGTTTTCTCAAACATCTCCATGCTTTTTTTTTCAAGGAGGCCAAAATTTTAAAACCTTACTGTGTAATGCACCTAGTAGATGCCCTGCTTTAGAGAGCAGAGTTTACACACAAATTCAGTAGGGGGGTGACTGGGAGGTTTCGGTGAGTGTTGTGATTCCATAAGGTGTCTTGGATTCTCCTTGCTTGCCCAAGTAGAAATGATGTCATTTGACAGAAGGGATGCACCAGCGCTGATAGGGTTCCTGTTTTTGTTGGATTTGTTGCTGTTGGTTTATTGGGTTTTGAAATAGTGGGCAATGAAATGTCCACTCTCAGTGTGCTTGCTTGCTTGTTTGTGCTCCCCTCTTCTTTTGTTTGCTTTTTTGGGCCCCTAAAAAGGTTCCTTTGGATTCATGTTCGTTGTGTGATAAGTGTAAACCCATCAACTCACTGTTTTATCGGCTCGTAGTAATCTGTGGGCGCTCTATCTGTGGAGTACGGAAGGAAAAACAACTTCACACATTCAGTATAAACAAATAAGTTGCAGAATAAATCTAATTCTTCACATCTATAAGTAGAGCTAAGCTTCATAATGAAATTAAGAAGGCAGCATGTTTAAGAGCAATTAGACTTTCAAATTGCTAATGAGTAGTCAAATACAGAAATTGTTCCTCAAATCTACTCCCATCTCCAATTTGCAGTTAATTGCATTACAGCCGGTATATTTATAATAAAAATTTGCAGGCTCTTAATACTCAAACATTTTCAAAGCAGCAGCAGCAGCAACTTCTCTGTTAAAACCAATACAAATCTTTGAAGGTTTCCTTGGGTACGACGTTGGGACAATACGTTTATTTTTTTAAAATCCTTTGAATTTTCCTTGATCTGATTGAAATTATCAGTGCAACTTCAGCAATTATTCTGAAGAGCCTACTAGTCTCCCCAAATGTTGTGTTTCTAAAACAAATTTATATTTCAGATAAAATTTGAATGCAGGCTCCTTTAGCCAAAATTAGCAATAATATTCTGTATAATCACCAATTGTAT
This sequence comes from Chionis minor, assembly GCA_013398295.1. Taxonomy (NCBI): domain Eukaryota; kingdom Metazoa; phylum Chordata; class Aves; order Charadriiformes; family Chionidae; genus Chionis; species Chionis minor. The sequence goes on from VZSF01001213.1 coordinate 186,178, forward strand.
TAGCTTCTGTTCTATAGGGAACCTTTTCAAGGAGGCTTATGTTGTTCATTTTTTGCTTTTTTCAAAATGTTGTCAATAGTTTGCTGAAAAAATTGCCCAAGAATTTACATGTGGAGTTTATGCGTACCATAACAATGAATCCTACGAATGAGGCCCCTTGAACAACATGCATAGTTAGATGTAGATGAAAGTGGCATAAATCATCTCATGTACCAATACTAAACCAATACTAAACCACTGCAAGTTTGTTGGCTCTGACTGGAATGAGATGAGACTGAGATGTAAAATTTTGGTGAGGCAAATAGCTACTAATAAAAACAGAAACTTGGAAGACAGATATAGGGTCTTTTATGTCTTTTTAAAATAAAGGACCAAATTGTTCAAGAAAGTCACATCTGTCAAACCTCATTTAGACCATATGGACCTGCCTGTAGAGTGAAAGGTGGAAATGAGGCCAATGAGATGAATATTTAAGTCAGTGTATCATTTGAAAGTATGAATTCTTATGGAGCACTTAAAACTGCTTACACTGCTAGAGGAGTATTCACCACAGCTGGTCTTGCTTCTTGGAGTATGGCATTATTGCAGTTTAGGAACAGTAACTGCTTGTCAGAAGTGAAGTCTGCTACAATTTAATACAGCTATGTGAGTGTATGTATTTCATTTGAATGAAATTTCATGGATGCCCAGTTGTTGGTTTGTTGTTTTGCTGGATTTTTTTTTTAATTTTGTATTACTAAAGTTATCTTTTTCCACTAAGCTTCAAGAAAGTTATTCTTCCATAAAATTACACTCAAAATTATGGTATTACAGTTATGAAAGTACAGAAAAATTCTTAGATATTCGGTTTTCTTTGTGGTGGTAGGGGAATGGAATGGATCACAAAGTCATGAAGAAACATTTTTTTGTAGGCTCCATTCCCCTTACTGGGCTCATGAAATCTGCAAGTTTTACTCAAAACTCATCCCACGCAAATATTCTGCACCTGCTGAACTCTGTGGATGGCCACAGGCTGGGACTGTTGCTCCAGTTCGTAGATATCTAACGAACATGTTCTTTTCTTGTTAAATGTTGAGCGTTTTGTCCATACTGCCTCCCCTGATCCAGAAGTGCCCAGATCCACCATTTCACTGGTGACAAAGTGATATTATCTGTGAGTTTCAGATATTGGCGGGCACAGTGTGGCTCTTCGCCCTTGGTGTCTTGCAAACAGTACAGCTTTTGCTCTTGTATAATTTACCCCTGTTCTTCTTTTTAACACCTCATTCCACAGGCTTGGCCAGATGGGAGATGTTTGGCAGCTGGAGGACCCAGATGCCGAATACTGGAATATAGCTTTCCTGCATTGGCATGTAGGTTCATGGCTGGCTTCTTGGCTTGCACCTCTGCTAGCTTCTTGGCTAGCTGTCTAGCTGGCAGCTGTAGCGCTGCCTCTGGGGCAATGTTAGGGTCAAGCTGCTATGGAGTTGGATGACTTTCCTGATCGGAATTACCCTGCCGGACACCATTTTCACCTTAGTTTGCTTTGACTCTCCACTATTCAAAGACGAACGTTTGCACTGTTCTGTTTTATTCCTGCCGTTTGTAAGACTAACTCGAAGCAGTAGTTCTCATTTGTCACCAGTTCAAAAAGAAAAAAAAAGCATTGCAGAGTACACTGTTTCACTTGTTAGGATTCCCATTCAATCAGTAGGAATGTAAGGCCCAAGTCTGTAGTTGCAATTCATCTCTGGAACCAAATTGTAACTAGAGAGCACAGGCTTTAAAAAAAAAATATATTTCTTATGTCTAAACTTTGATTGCTTTCAGCCGTGAGTGAATCTAGCCTCCGTCAAACAGGAAAAAAATACACATTTGGGGAGAAAATCTGGATCATTTTTAAAGAAAAAGGGTAAACAATAATGATCATGATAATAAATAGGACATTACTGGTAATAATTAAGAGCGCTGCCAGAAGAAAATGCTTGATCTTTGCCTGATTTGGAATGTCCTCATTACATACTTTAGTTTTACCTCAGGTTTTTGTTTGTGGGTTTTTGTGGGTTTTTTCATAAATGAGGTAATGAAAAATTAATGCATCTAGGATAGCCAAAGCATTTGAAGTTATTCCCTGATCTAAGCCTTTTCCTCCATGCAGCTCAGTGTATAAACATTACTTCCAGTGGGAAAAACCTAAAAATCAGGAGGTCACTAAGACTCTGGTTACTTAGAGTAAAGTAGAGATTAGTCATACCTGCTATGAAATTTTCATTCCCTCACTCAGCTGTAGTGAGAGTACGTTGTGCTGCACTGGAGGCAGTGGTATCTCTATTACATACTCTCAAAACTTATTTAACACTTGAGCAAATAGCACTGTACGTGCTGTATGTTTAACCTGTATGTTAACCTGTATGTTAAGGTTAAGCTTTGCAGGGTGGTCTGACCTCTGAGCCAAAGCACCTGAATTCCCCATTATAATCACCGGAGAGAACTGCATGTCTCGGAAACAAGCAAAAAGGAGACCGTACCCATCTAGTTTAGGTGTATATTCCTCTTCACTGATGGCCTAAGGAACATAAGCACTTCCATAGGAATACAGCCCAGTTACATTAGATAAGTCATTATTAACTATATAGGGAACCAGTAAGAACTAAAAGGTAGTCAGAGGTAGTCCCCATAGCTCTTTCTGGATGGTAATGGAGCAGGGATGATTCTTTTGAAAAACAAGCTGGCAGCAGCAACAGCAGTATTCCCACCTTTTGCAGGACAGCTTTGTTAACTAGCTTGTCAATGAAGGAGGAGAGCTGAGTTTTAGGTTCTCAGCACAAGCATCACAGAGGTGTTCCAGTCATTAGGATCCTTGGCACAGGCCTAATCACATCAGATGCTTGGGGAGCAGTGGAGTCCCTCATCTCCCTTCTTGCTGAATATGGGCCATTGTATAGACAGGAGCACCGAAGTCACAAGATGGGAAGGTGAGTAGATAAGAGCCTGAATCTACCTGAGCATGGACAGGACTGGGCCTGTAGCCTTCATTCCCTGGAGCAACATTAGGCCAGAAACAGCTATGGATACTGAAACAGAGCTTTCACCATTCCCCTCTTGGAGCTGAGCGTCCAGATTTCTAGTATGGAGCCAGGATCCCATTTTCTACCCAGCCTTTCGCCCTCGTGGTTCTTGCATTCCTGGTGTCAGAGTAGCCTTGCTTCCATAGATGCTCATGCAGGAAACCCCAAGTCCTTATAGCTGGCTTATTCCTGGGATGGTGGAGATGCTGAATCAACCCTTCTGTCTGAAGAGGACCTACAACCCAAGTCCTTTGTTCCCTGGGAAATTTACTTGACTGTAAGGCTACAGTATGACAAGTTGCCAGTGCCACCACCATCAAAACTCTGCCTGCCTTTTGTGAGCCTCTTCACAAGACGGGCAAAGTTCAGGACGTTGTCCTGCCTGCAGGTGGAAAATGGGTGCCTGCCAGAAAGAGCATGTATGAATGTTTGACTTGTGGTAGGTGCCTGAAGAAGCTCCAGATTAACAGCGAAGGACCTCATGAGGGACATGCTGAGAAGGACTGTTCATGGAACAGTGGGTGGGAACGCAGTCATGGACCTAGGAAGGCTTTTGGGTGCCTGCCTGCCAAATTATTTCACACTTACCCACATATTCACTTTCCAAACCGTATTTTCTCCTTTCAAATGAGCAAGCTTTCAGTGCGTTTTAATGTAGTAGAATTAAAGATGTTATTCCATTATCTCAAGTATTCCTTTCCCCCGTTTACCTGTTTCTGCCCTTTTGCCTCTCAAATGATGGATCTGGCTGTCCTTAGTTTTTAAATCACAGCTATAGTTTCTGCCCCATTGAAGGGATTCTTGTCACTTTCTGTATCGCAGTGAAATCATATATAGGGTAGAGCAAATTATCTTATTTTTATTTAAAAAAAGGCAACTATGATTGTTGTCCTTTACGCATTCTTTTCAAGCTGACAAACAATGTGTGCTGTTAAAAAAGGAAAATAAACAACTGCAAAGATGTTTTTCCCTTCCCTTGCACCTCCAGTACATTCTGTAACCCAGTTACTGTAATTGTTTTTACAGTTTTTTAAACATGCATATTGTCAAGAGGTTGCGGTAAAACAAGTCTAAGTATTTCTCGTAAGGCCAATGTGACCGCAAGGGATGAAAAAAGATGGCAGAGCAAACAGAAAATTCCATCTTTGTTTATCAACATCTTTTTTTGCCTAATGGCAGATACTTGGAGAGAGAATCTGTTTACTGCAATGAAAGACTAGCTCAGGGTTTGCCGATTCCCAAGGCAAAAAGAAGGCAGAGTTTCCAACTTGCAAGCTATTCATTGTGTGTGATGAGCTACAGTCATTCGTGGATTTGTATGTTGCATTTTGACGTGATTAAATGTTTTAAGTCTATTGATTTCATGCTGGGAATTAATGATGCTGAATGAAAGAGCATCAAAGAATAAAATGTGTTTACATGCCCGATTAAAATACCTTAAAAAAGAGCCAGAGTACCTGTTATTGGATAGGAATAAGATAAGAGCAGCATAGGACCAATCATGCATTCTGCATCGAAAGGAAAATGAACTTCTTTAGATATAGAAAGAAGAAGAAGAGTGAAGATTTGATAAGGATTGACTGTACCTTTCTGAATGCTTGACACTTGTGTTTGACTCATTATTTTGGAAGAGGGGATTAAAGAGGTTTCATTATCAGTTGCCGCAGATCTGTTTTACTGAATCAATCAAAGGATGATGCTTAGCTGCTCGGGATTAATGAGATGATCTTTTAACTAGAGAACTTGTTGGTGACGGCATGTTAATAAAGGACAAGACCCAAAGATACTCAGTACAACTGTGGACATGAGATACAGTTAAAGATGGTTTTTGCTGCTTTGAATTTGCATAATACTTTTAGATCTGTTTGCCTCAGCGTATTAATTCAAAAAAATATCGTTATCTTAAAATGTTCATAGTACTAATTGGCTTCTATCTGCTCTCTGCAAGTGTTCCTAATGGCTGTCTAGATTTACGGGTCATATCTGGATTTACAGTTAGGTGTCACATTCTGTTTACCCAGATAATAGTAGATGAAGATGGAAAAGACCTATTTGCTCGTTAAATCCATCCTGTTGAAAGCATGATACAGGCTCTTCCAATAGTATTAAATTGTTAGTACCCCTGATGTTAGCCAGAATGCCGGGGAGAGAATTTATTTGTGCTGTATCTGTGGAGAAGGATGCCTTAATGATCAAGTTAGCATGTGAAATACTTGACGCACATGAAATACTCCCTGCCGAGCTGGGGAGAAGTTTAAAGGTGCAACCTGATATAGCTGGGTAAATATCTGACGAGACCGCCCCGTGCACACACTGGTTTCTTCTGTGCTGACGCTCTGATCCGGATTAGCGTATGTGAGGTGAATTCAGCAGTCTGATACAAACTACAATTCGTCAGTCTCAGAAGGGGTTGAATGATTATCCTGGGTTTGTAGCAGTGGAGCGGGGGGGTTGACAATGTGAGGTTTTTTGTGGGTTTTTTTTTCCTCCCCTTCCACTGCTTAATACAAGACCTGAAGCCCTTAGTTACAGAGCAAAGTGTCTGAGCAGTAACCGAGTTTGTGCAAACCCAAGAGAAGAGTAATGACTGTTCCTCGCAAGCTTCCTGCCTCGGTGCAGGTGCAGGAATCAGAAGTGCCTGAATAATTCATAAGGTGCAAATTAGCCCCAGCTTGCTCCCACTGCTCGAATTTTGCTTCTGCTTACCTACCTAGTTGCTGGAAGGAACAGAAATAAAGGAAGCTTGGGAAACTAGGGAGGGCAAGGCAAAAAGTGTTACAGTTTAAAGGCCAGAGTCCCAGGGACTGCTGAATGCTGGGTGTGTTTGAAGACTCGGTGCTTATTGAGGAACTGGACTGTGCATTGATTATTCATGAAGTGTTTTCTCAGGAAGAAGTAAGCTCTGGGGACCAATTCCATTGCTCTCAGAGAGGGAAAAAACTTCCTTTTAAGCATTAGGTTTTTCCTGCTTTTATTGTTATTGTTTCTAAAAATTATTGGCTAAAAAAAAAACCCCTCTTAAAAGCTCATTTAAAGCCTATTAAGCTATTTGAGAGAGTAGGCATTTATGTTGTCGCTGAACTCAAGGGTCCAGAGAAACCTGATGAGAAATTTTGGATGTTAGGGTGGTTACTGCTTCGACTAAACATGGATTCCAAGAGCGTGTGTGAAACTACTTACGTCTGGAAGTGTGGTGTGTAATTAGCTTGTATTTTTATCATTTAAAAGGCAGCATTCCTCTGTGTTAAATACTATTAGAGATGGTTACCATTTCTGTTGGGTTACTTAGCTGCTTTTCTGCCCAGAAGAATGAAACGAGAGGCTAGGGGTGCTTAATCCTTCTGCTCCAAGACATTTGCAGCTCACCCAAATATCAAGTAAAAAGGTTTTGCAGAGCACTTGTTGTGGGAGAGGGGAATTCCCGACACAGATCTTTGAGTGGTTCATGTGTCACCACTCTGAAAAAGGCAGCTTCTTTCTGCCACATACCTGAAATACTGCTTTGACATCTCTCACGTGGGAGATGGAAACATCCGACATTCCCAGCAGGAGCAGGAACAAGGTGGTTAGTTTTCCCCATCGGCAGGTTTTTTGTACGGAGAAAAACTCTCCTAATCTTTTTGCTGTTCTGAATGTGAAAAGAGAACAGCAGCAAAAAAGCTTCTTTTTAGTAGG